>OW388306.1:42197509-42797509 GCA_936450465.1 Gibbula magus | reverse complement strand
ATCCATATGTTTATCTTACAAATATTCTTACATCTTAATATCATGTTTGCAAAAAAACTCACGTGTTTTGCTGAAAAACATGTAACTGGTCTTAAGAAAACTATGTCCTTATCAGACTCTGGCATCATTCCAAACGTCAGAGCACATATTAGAGTCTCACGATTATAGGCAATTCCCCTACAAGCTCCCTTTTCTGTACACAACTGTTCACACATTTTTTCACCGACTACATCAGTATTTAAATTCATAGGTATGACTACTCTTACTTTGAGTAGAAAGAGTATTGAAACCCCAAAACAAAACATTTCTGTGTGGTCAGCGTGAATCACTATACTATTGTGTACAGAGGGACCTAATGCTTTTTCACTTGTATCGATTCAAATCATGATACCAAAGTTTACCAATAGAATTCTATGCCGACAAAATCTAACCTTTCTACAGTGATCCCTGTCCTGATGATGCGATAAATACAAACTCTGTTGAGACTTTTGTCATCTTTTCAATCAATAACCTTAAAGAATATATTGATTTCTCTAACCTTAACTAAACGGAGGTGAGTATCGTTTTGAGGGAGAAATTTGGACGCACAATTCATATTTCAAATGTTAAAAAATAAAAATAAAAATTGTCTTTCAAATTGTTACAAAATATACCACTAGCTCATAAAAGTGTTTGAAAACAATCAGAAACCTATTAATATCATTTACTGCGAAAAGAGTATTGGTCAGCCAATAAAATTTGTATAAGGAGAATATAACATTATTGCATCATAGCAGATAATTGACCTCTGGTTATGTTTTTGGTAAGTGCTGCAGGGGCTGTCAAAATATTTATGACATATTTTTTAAACTGTTACATTTTCTGAAACCAAGTCCTCAATTCTTGTGCATGTTTCGTAATACAAGTCTAATCAATGAAAAAGATGCGACTATATTCTCTCTAAAAACATGTTAGAACAGACATGAATACAACAAATATTCACTGTAATTGTTCCTTGAACATGTATTAAGCAAGACTTGGTGACAATATTTCCCATTTGTAACGTTGAAAATGCATTTTGTCAAAGTTTGCAAAAACACCCATCAGAATAAAGAAACAAATAGTATTGGCAATTTTTCTCCTTGTAAAGCAGACTTTATAGAAAATGTAAAACTGTATGTGCTTATTATTCAGTAGAATTTACTTCTTTCGTTACTGATATGACCAAAACAATATCCAGAAATTTCTATATAAAAATCTCTTAAGACACATTGTCAGAGAGCAATCTCTTGGGATACGGATCCAACTTGGGGAATTATGGAGAGCTGATTAGTGAAATGACTTTGATGGAGATGCAGATTGGATCAAAACATTCATCAACCAGAGGATCCCCAAAACTACAGTTACCAAAATCAGGATGGTAACGTCTGTGGCTATAGGTTACAAATCAGCATTTCTGAGGTAAATGTATTTAGAGGCCAAATGCTGATAGTCTTGATTAAGTCGAATCCTATCAGAATCACTAAAACGACTTAAAAGAAAGACTAAGACTCCTCACCCTGTAGGAGAGCAGAGATATGAAGTGATCTACACAGGACTTGTGACAAAACTCGACGTTGTTGGCCCTCCCTGTTACAAAGATCTGTTGGAAATAGTTGAGAATAAAAGTTGATATAGACGTATATATAGTAATATAGACAAAGGAAATTTTCCAAAATGTGAAAAAAAAATGTTACATTTAAAAAATAATTTTAAGAAAATGAGTGCTACTTGAACGTTAAATGAAACAAATAATAACTGCCTGTATTTTGCAGTCAACATGCACTGTTCATCGTCAGATGTATTTGAAACCAATGCACACATTCATGTGACGGGTGGTCTCAGTGACATTAATTATCTTAAATATGTGTACCTGTTGGTCATACAGGGAATTATTTGCTATCTTAAACATGATAATCCAGTTCTCACATAAATCCTTCATTATTAAAACATATGGATAATTTGGCATTTGAAAAAAATCCCAATTTATTCTATCATACAGCCGTTTTGCAATAATATGGACAGTCTAAAGACATACTATTCTGATGAAAGTCAGCATGTTATTCAACAATAACAGATAGTTGAATGAGGTCAAGATATAACGATTAATAAAACAAATTGATGCGTATGATTCTGTGTCCTCGTGTGGTGGGATCATAACAGGTGTCACAAAACTGATGACACATTGACTGTATTAACGTTAAATGTCAAGGACTGGGATTGATTTGGTAGAAGTTTATGTTCGATCAAATCGATGAACATATATCCAAGTTGACAGAAAATAAGAGACTAAGGGTTAGTGTTGAATACCGTTGTAATGTTGGTCAGAACATTTGTTGGTTAGGTCAGGACCTTCGTTAGTTGTTTGGTTTTTCATTTCATTTTTCAATAATGTGTCATTTTCATTTCTGGTAAGTCTGCGAGGACCATCGTCGTTCTTGGTTCTCATTAAGGTAACTGTGTTGGTTGGTGTCTGTGTTGTTATCTAATTTGGTACCTTTGTTGGTACGTGTGTTGGTACCTGTGTAGGTGCCTTTGTTTGTACCCTTTGTTGGTACTTGTGTTAGTACCTGTGTTGGTACCTGTGTAGGCGCCTTTGTTTGTACCCTTTGTTGGTACTTGTGTTGGTACCTGTGTTGGTGCCTTTGTTTGTACCCTTTGTTGGTACTTGTGTTGGTACCTGTGTTGGTACTTGTGTTGGTACCTGTGTTGGTACCTGTGTTGGTACCTGTGTAGGTACCGTCGTTGATACCTATGTGTTGCAGCTTTACAAATCGGGCCGGGTCTCCAATAAGCATGGGAGTAATGGTCCCTCACGCGCCCTTGTTAGAGCAAACAGAAGGGGACAATTCGTAGTTGATGTTCATTTCCTTCTTACATGTCTCCTTTACATGTTATAATGCTCAGAACACTCATGGTTGTCACAAACAAACGTTTATTTATAAACTTAAACACATGTGTAAAAAACATGTCACGATTAAAAATACAAAATATTTCAATCCACAACTGGATATGACTGGAGGTGCATCAGGTCTTCAGAAGCCAATTAAACTAAATTTGAATTCTCAGAACATTATCTGTTCTTATGTCTGAGATACACAGGTTTTAAGAAATCAGCTTTTGTGAATCTCCTTAACTAGACGAAAGAGGAGATCCAAAATGGCTTTTGGCTTGTTTTTGACCACCCATAGTATTGAGAAGTCCACTTAAATCCAAGAAGGTTATTTCTGTCATGAACACCTTGTGTTAATTACATTTCAACATTTTAGAAATGTTCAACATAAAATGGCAAACATTCTGGCTAAAAAACATTATAATAAAAGTACCATACTCTGATGAATGAAACACAATCTGCGTTCTTCGACAGCAGCATTTCATATATATTTCACTGTCTTATATATGTGGGGACTTTTCTTTTGCGTGTTGGTATATGATTAATTCTTCTTGTTTCAGATAACACGAGAACCTATGATATCTTTTCAGGAAACAAATAAAAAAGATCACAATAAATTTGGAATGTTGGTGTTTTACTTAAAAAAGTGTTTAATATACAAAATGTACATAGTGAATACAATTAATTACTGATCCAAATAACAGAATATATTCTTTATATTACATATTTTGTAGAGAAAATACATGTATATACGTGTAGATAACATAACATAGTTTACCATTATGGTAATAATATGCATGACTATTTAGCAACATTTTCTGAACTCAAATGACTTACCTGGTTATTTTCCTATTTTAATATTGGTTATTGTAGGAAATTATAACAAATGATGTGTAATATCCGGAGGGCAAATTTAATGAATGTCTCATATAAGTATGCCCTTAATGAGGATCTCCTTTTTTCGACTAAATATTAAAAAATCTTAATTTATCATTTAGCAACAACTGCGTTTACAAACTGGTTATAAACAAATTTAATCCAATATTTACAAATAATGTCCCTAATACAATCCAGAGCAAGCAAAAAGTCGAGTGATCGTATAGTCTTAGTTGAAAGCATTGTGATTAATGATATGTAGCTATGGTTATTGGTGTGCATTATACAGGTTTCTTGGTCGCAGATAAGTTTAACTGTGTCAGACAAAACAACTACTCAAAAAGCAAATACATCAATCTTTGCTATAAGCATAGTTATTGTCAAATACATCTAAATATCTTATCAGCTTAAACCTTGTTGCAACTGAATTATTATGTAAAAAAATACTTTCCATTAATAACTTTAACAGACATAGCAAGACAACCCTCTTGGAACAAGATAAATACATTATTTGCTGATTTGGTAAAACTGCCATTACCGCTGAATGCCTGATCAATTTGATTATTGCATAAAATAGATATCTTTCAATCAATAAAAAAAACTATTCACTGCATCTTCTCCACCCATGTGCCAACGGTTATTTCTGCAGGTGCGCGGTGATATGATCTCTTATGTCCTATCCCTGAACATTAGCAAGATCCCAGGCTGACGACGATGATCTGTGTCAGTTTCAGTTATAATTGATATCCTTAGCGCTGACTGGCAGCCTCAACACCTATGCTCGAGGAGCACAATCCTCGTTGGAAACTTTCCAAGGCTGATTCGGGTGCATTTTCTGCCCTCTGCCGTGAGCGTATTATATATGATGAAATAGTCAATGCAACTTAGACATTTTCGAAAGGTGTCATTGATATAGCAACTGAAGCTATCCCTAAAACATAGGCAAATCCAAGCATTCACAAGCCAAGGTTTAATGAAATCTGGGATACTGCCATTAAGGCACGTAAAAAAGCTGAGCGTAAATTCAGTAAACGACCTACACGAATTACGAGCTCATGATGCAGCATCAGGCACTGATGAAATCCATTATCAGCTCCTGAACCTTGCCTTGAGGTTCTACTTCAGGTATTTAATCATATATGGGAAAAAGGTGAATTTCCATCTTGTTGCCACAATCCCAAACCTGGAAAGGATCATAAATACAGATCCTTCCAACTATCGTCCTATAGCCTTAACAAGTTGTGTATGTTAAACTATGGAATGGATGATCAATGATCGTCTAGTTTGGTACTTAGAAACTAATAAATTACTTACTGATATTCAAAGTGTTTTCCGCAAACAACACAGTACCACTGATCATCTTGTTCATTTAGAATAATTTATTCGTGATGCATTTATTAACAAACAACATGCTGTATCTATCTTTTTCAATTTAGAAAAAGCTTATGACACAACATGGAAGCATGGCATCCTAAAAGATTTATTTGAGTGAGTGAGTGTGTGGTTTAATGACGCTTTCAAGAGCATTTCACTTATATTGCGGCTGCTAGTATTATGGCAGGGAGAAAGCCCGCAACGCCATGTGGCTATGCACTGCGGTGAAACCTGCGAGCATCGTCTGGAACTAGCGAACCATGGGTGGTACTACGCTGAAATTCAGTGTAGCATTGCACCCAAACCTTACTGCGTGTAGAACAGTTCTCTACTGCAGACAAAGTTGTCGTGCCCCTGGCGGGATTCAAACCCCGGACCTAACTAAGTAACTAACTGCTCTATTCCGCCCCCGATTTATTTGAATTTGGCTTGCGAGGTCGTATGCCTCATTTTATATTTATTTGTTTACATGATCGCCAATTTAAAGTGCGTGTGGGTTCCATCCTTTCTGATTTCTTTGATAAAAACAATGGGTGTCTCACAGGGTAGCATTTTATCTGTCACATTCTTTAGCATCAAAATCAACAGCTTGGGTAAAATCTTAAATGAGTTTCTTGCAGAGGCAAAAATATGCCATCAATCGAGCGACAATTGCAGCTCTGCCTCAATAAAATTCATAAATGGTCGTTGGAAAACGGGTTTAAATTTTCCAAAGCTAAAAGATCTTGTGTGCATATTGCAATATGCGCAAAATGAACCATGAACTTTTTCCAATCAAAGTCTTTTTTGAGGCATACTTTCTTGGTCACAAGTTTGACAGTAAACTTTCTTTTATTCCTCATATTACAAAAATAAAAGCTAAATGCTTTAAGGCATTAGACCTTAGGTCGTATCAAATAATAAATTGGGTGAAAATGAAGAATTTTTTCTTCATCTCTTTTGATCATTCATCCGCTCCAAACTGGAATATGGAACCATAATCTATGAATCTGCCCGCCCCAATTATATCAAAATGGTCGATACAATCAACCATCAGGGTCTCAGGCTTTGTCTTGGGGCCTTCAGAACTTCACCTGCCCCACTTTGAAGCTGATGAGCCATCGCTTGAAGATCGGCGCATCAAGCTAGCACTTCAATACACTGTATATCACTAAACTAAAATCTAACCCTTCAAACCCTGCCAACAACTGTGTATCCAATGCAGAATACCAGCAGTTAAAACCTAAAGCAATACCACCTCTCGGTATCCGCCTTCAACAACATGTTGAAGATTCAACAATAGCAGAACACGGTTTGCTTGCCACTCCACCATGGCAGTTGAACTTACTTTTCAACAGGCTTTCTATGAGCTCTGTGGCTTTTTTCACAGGCTATAAATCAATAAATACTGACGGCTCTAAGGATGGCCCCACGGTTGCAGCAGCAAATGTGAGTCCTTCAACAACATATGCTTCAAGGCTGCATTATGGCAGCAGCATCTTTACTGCTAAGGCCTTAATGCTGTCCATCAAATTAAAAACTGAACTCCCAATAATCACATTATTTGTTCTGATTCACTTTCTTGCTTACAGGCAATTAAAAACTGTAAGAGTGATCACGTTATTATCAGGAATATGTTATTACTTCATACTTGTCTCCAATGCGACATTCCTAGCCATATGGGTATAAGAGGTAGTAACAAAGCTGACTCAATAGCTAAATCAGCCTTAAAACTAAAACATATTTCTCCTACTATAGTTCCATATACAGATTCTAAAACTAAATCAAATCTTACATTAAACAACGTTGGAAATCCCATTGGGACCAACGACATCATAACAAACTATTCAACCTCATTTAGGTTACAAATCTCTATCCTCTTTACCCGACTGGAGGCTTCTGTCCTGCGGGGGTGTCATATTGGACACACTCATGTCTCATCGTGTTTTAGACTTTTTAAAAGCTGTAAATATTTTGGACAAATTGTAACTTTTATCTATTCTAAATCAGCTTTTAACCAATATAAATGATAATTTGCTGGTCCTTTTTAAGGCCTTTGGCGTTATTTTTTGCTTTTGCAATTATTTTTTAAATAATCAATTAATCTCATTTCTCGCTGCGATACTGCCGAAGCGCTGTTAAACAAGAACTCCCTCACTCCCTTCTTTTGCACATGAGTATATGTTTAATTCATCTTGTTTCAGATAAAACGAGAACCTCTGATATTATTTCAGCGAAAAAATCATAGTACACAACGAATGTGAAATTCGGTGTTTTATTATTTCATTATCAATACAACAGAATGTATACTTTATATTACATGTGTTATAGACATACATACACGTACAAACATGTACACATGAACACATACTTTACTATTCTAGATAGGGGTGCAAGTATGTCCTTAATTAAGATCTCATTTGTCAAGTAAATTAAAACATTTTAAGTATTCATTTAGCAACAAATGTGTTTAAACACTTGTAATAAAAAAAAAAATACAAATATTTACAAATAATACCCCTACTACAAGCTTGCTGCACCACTTTGATAGATCATTTGGTCTTAGTTGAACGTTGTATATGGTTAATGTAGGATTTTAATAACCAGTATGCATTATATAGGTTTCTTGGTCACAGAAAAATATTAACTTTGACAGACAAAACACCTACTCAAAAAGTAAATAAATATTTGCTTTTTTAAAGCAGTGATATTTAATACTTGTCAGATAAGATGTACAGCTGCTGAACAAAAGTTTGTTTAACTATTCCCCCAACTCAGTGCAAATATCATGTAATTCTGTGTTCCTTTAAGTTTGATTTATTCCTTAAATATGCCCGCAAAAAAAAAGAAAAATCCTTTCCGTATCATATACTTAAATTGATGATACTAATATTTCTACAGGAGCAAATATGACAAGGATTTATATAACATCGGGGTCAAAAATTCCCAAACTCAAAAATGTATATTATTTTATAAAACTGTCATTTTTTGTAATCATTTAGGGAACATAAGCATAATTCCTATCATCACATTGACCAATATGTTCTATTACTGTCAAAGTTTTACCAACATTATGTTTAATTAATATGTTATTGCAGAAACAATGAAATCTAAATTTTCAAATGATGACCCCCTTGTCACTTTTGTTGTACGCCAAAAGTGTTTCTGGCATGTTACATATCTGTCCCTTGTATATGTAGTGTACAAATGACTTCTCTACATCTTGTCCAAAAATATTAACCATAATGTGTTCTGTTAAAAAAATAGTGCCAAATTGAATTTTTCCAAATATGATTTTTTGTACCAAATCTTGCATAGTTAAACAAACTTTTATTCAGCAGCTGTAAATAAGGTTTTTTTCGTAAAATTTTAATTTGGATTAATAACTTTAACAGACATAGCAAAACAGTCCCCTTGAAACAATACATATAAATCAAGTATTGATTGCGACATCCCTATTGTACAATAACTACTGCCAGTACCTCTGAATGTCTAATCAATTTGATTTTTGTTTCGAAGAGATAACTGTCAACCAAAACAGAAACGGTTATTTCATTTTCGCGACCCATGAACCAAAGGTTATTTCTGCACGTGCGCGGTGATATGATCTGTAATGTATTATCCCTGAACATTAGCAACATCCCAGGCGGACGACGATCATCTGTGTCAGTTTCAGTTATAATTGATATCCTAACTGCTGACTGGCAGCTTTGTCTAATCGCCTTCAACTTTACTTCTAGTTGCATGTGAACTTTCCCGTGACCAAGATGCATTCTTGCGGAACATCTGTCAACTACTTTCGGTGACAGGAAGCCATCTCCAGAGAAGAGGCAATAGTTTGGGTGAAACGATGTCTTGCTAAATGGTATTGAATCTGTTAAGTAAAATAAATACTTTGTAACTACTACGTAATGATTTAACTTGTTATTTTTCGAATGGGTTGCTTTTACAATTTTATGTTGAACTGACATTGTAAATATAAGATTTACTTTGAAACCATTCACTTAATAGAAAAGAGGCATTGTCAATTTAGTTTACATGAATCTGAAGAAGAGCGTTTTAAAAATGAAAATACCTACATTGTTTAATCTCCTTGTTTGACGAAGCTGGAAATAAAGGTAATATATTGATAAATGATATATGCTAGGTAAATGGTGATCGTTAGGAACAAAACTAATACACTGTCTAGACAAATACTGAATTGAAATAAGCAGACGGTTGCACATGTGATACATAATTGCGATTATGATCACACCTTTTGAAAATCGTTTTCAATCATTTTACATTTACATTAGGTTTAAATTTAGATTTAAAATAAAGCATTAAATGGCTTCACCTATCAATGAGCTATGTGGCAATCCTTTGTGGATATTCAATTTCGTTATTTTCCCAATAACTGTCATAATGTTGTTATCAAAATTTCAAAATGGTTGGCTACAGAAGCTTTTATGAAAACCCTCCGCAAAAGAGGAGTATAATTCCATTTTTAATTTAGCTAATGTTCATAGAAACTAATGATGTTTGCTTTTCTGTTCAAATGACACTCGCAATATGTGCTGTTATTAAATCAAATATATAGACTAAACTAAAACATTATTACTCTCGAAAGAGTGCCACCTGATTTTAAGGATACTCCTGCAAATTTGTGTACACACTTCGCTCTTGCTCGGGCACATTCGTTCTGTAAAAGTCATATGACACACATCCTCGGGTTATAATCACTATTTATGAAACAAAATAATATTATGTTACCCTTGTAGATTGGTACGCACAGAGACTGGCGTTGTTTGGATACTATGCAGCTTTCTTTAGGACCACATTCAAGATTAGCACACATCTGTAAATAAGAGTCATTAAGACATTTGACTTCAGTTTGTGTGTTTTAATAAAGAGTCAACAGACTTATGTTAAAACATAACAGGTAAATACGGTTAAGCATTTGTAAAAAAAAATAGTAAAATTAAAAAATCACCTCGCATACTCTTTTGCATAACTGATCACGCAGGATGCCTGTCAACTGTGCTGGTAATTATGTTTGTAATTACAATGTTGAAATGTTTAGTTAGATGTTGACATTATACAACACGTGTTATCTTTTGATATAACCGATCAACAATTAAGTACCTTAGCAAATTACCAAAACCGATCCATATGTTTCTGTAACAAATAAATGGCTCCGCACAATAAGTAGATAACCCACAAAAATTTGTTTAAATATTAAACTTTATCAGAAACTTGATTAACCACATAAAATAATCGATAGTGAAATCTTTTGCCAGATATTTCATATTCTGAATCCTGTGAGATTTGACCTAAGTTGGATCACTTTTGCTGTCATTATCATAGGTGAGTGATGAAATTTCCTACAATATATCTCTTTAAGAAAGCATGCATGTTGGACGCTATGTTTTTGTGGCTTATCACATTCTTGCAAAACTGGAAAAAAAGGAATATGCCTTATCTTAAATATAAGAATGGTGCAACTCATCTACCATTGAGTTTAGGGGAATTACTGACTCTAATATGTTAAAGGGATCATTTGCAACCCAAGAAATAGGATTATCTAAAGGAAATCATAAAATGTTGGTTATGACTTATATTTTATGTTATATATATATATATATTTATATATATATATATATATATATATATATATATATATATATAGTAATCTTACATGTTTTGCTCAAAAACATGTAATTGGTATTAACAGAACTGTTCCTAAATCAATTTTTGTGATCCGTCCGTTCGTCAGAGTACACCCAAGAGTTTTAGTATTATAGGCAATTCCTCTACAAGCACCTTTTCCTGTACACAATTGTTCACACATCTTTTCACCGACTGCATCAGTTTTTTAAATTTATAGGTGTGACTACTCTAACTTTGAGCAGAAACAAGAAGAGTATTGAAACCTTTAAACACACCATTTCTGTGTTTTCACTGAAAATGTGTTTTCACTGAAATTACTAAATTACTATACTGTTGTTTGGTTTAAACATATTTTATTCACAAGAATCGGATTGGGAACAAGTTATCCAACTTAAAACACCCTCTCCTTGGTATTTACAATATTTTATTACATTTATATACATAAAGATGACAGGTACTGAACAGAAAGAAAGAAAAGTAAGTAGTAAGACAGCAAGAAGAATTAACAAACTAAATATCTGTTGTTTACAGGTTCCCTGATATTTCTGCATGTGTACCGATTGTTATCATACTAACCTGTTAAATTTACCAATTGAATTCGATGCAGACAAAATCTAACCTTTCTAAAATGATTGATGTGCTGATGAAAAGATTAATAAAACTTCTGCATGGACCATTGTCATTTTTTTCAATAAAAAACTTTTAAGGAAGAACTTGTTTTGTCTAACCTTAAGTTAGGAGGTGAGTATTGTTCAGAAGGAGAAATTTGAACACACAACTCATTTATCCAATGTCAGAGAAGAAAAATAAAAATGTTGCAATAACATAAGACTTCATCAGTAATTCTAAACGTCTCAACGATGTTGCAATTGAAACTATCCCTAAAACAACGGCATATCCACGCATTCACAAGCCATTGTTTAATGAAACCTGCGATACTGCCACTGAGGCACGTTAAAAAATGTGAGCACAATTTCATTAAACGACCTAAAATTTAGATAATTGTCGCAATGATTGTCTAGTTTCGTGCTTGAAAACTTATAAATTACTTACTGATATTCAATGTGGTTTCCGCAAACAATGAAATGCCACTGATCATCTTGTTCGTTTAAAATATTTTATTCTTAATGCATTTATTAACAAACAACATGCTATGTCTATCCTTTTCGACTTGGAAAAAGCTTATGACACAACATGGAAGCATGGGATCCTTAAATATTTATTAAGGATTCAGCCATTTGGCTGAATCCTTATTGTTGTTGGCGTGTTTTTTGTTGTTTGTTTATTATTCCACCGGTTTTGTGTAAAGGAAGGAGAAATAACGGCAAGACCGATTGGCATGAATTTTTCAGGGTTGATAGCCGGTATCGAGATCTCACTCTGTGCGTCGGCCGAATTTTGAATTTTGATCTGGTTTTCAAGTTATCCCCCTTAGAAGAATCGATTTTTAACATGGGATTTTTTTTTAATGCAGCTAGAGTCTTGAAACCTGTTTCAAAAGATGCGCAATGACAATGTGAGCAAAAAGGAAATAACGGTGAGTTGATAGGTCAAGTGGTTTAGCCGCATTGTATATTATAGTTTGCTGATTGCAGCCGCCAATTCCTAATACTTTTTGCGCCGTGAGCTCTCAAATTTAGATCATTTTTAAATATTAAAACTTTTTAATGGGACATAACTCAAAAACTTAACGGGCGAATTTAACGATTTTTTCAGAAAAGTAAGATAGGACAGTAACATTGAAGCTGAAGTATTATTTCCGGTTGTGAGAACGGGTACAACATTACAGATAAATAACACTGACAATTTTAACATAGGGGAAATTTTCAAAATGCACTTACAGACTTGCAGATTTGTTTATATGATAGACAGGAGCAGTACAACCAATAAAGTCAATTATGACGATTTCGAAAATATTACGGTTTTGTCGCTATTTACACAAAACAATTCCTGCACTTTGATCAACAAAGACAAAGACAAAGATCTATAGGTCACGCCCTTAACATGTGCTGTAGACTGTGTAAAAGTCGCAGTTCCTTTGTTCTTCTATTATCTTTTTATACTTGGTTTCAAACAAAACTACGAGAGTTAACATTCTGAAAATAAAGGTACTGATAGCCCTCGGTCTGAAGGTCCAGTTCAATTCTAAATCTCCATTTTTAACACGTGAAAAATTGTTAAAATGCAGATAGAAACTTGAAACCTTTTTTTAAAAATGCGCAATAACCATGTGAGAAATAAAGTAAACCATGGCGAGTTCGTAGGTCACCTTGTTTAGGCACCATTTTGATTTCGTCTTTACATTTTAGGTATCAATATTCCTACAGACTTGCAATTTGTTTTGAAAGAAGCGCAATAACATTGGAAAGTTGTAATAGTTGATTATGTTTCCATTAATTGAATCATTTATGCGCTGAATCCGTTTATCGTCGCTTGCGAGTATATTTTGGATTTATGCCTCAATTTATATGCAATGTTTTACATGACTGCCAATTTAAAGTGCGCGTGGGTTCCACCCTTTGATCAAGAAATCGGTGTCCCACAAGGTAGCATTTTATCTGTAACATTCTTTAGCATCAAAATTAACTTTTTGTCAACGATCTTCGAGAGGCAAAAATATGCCATCAATGGAGCCCCAATTGCAGCTCTGCCTGAATAAAATACATAAATGATCGTTGGAAAAGGGCTTCAAATTCTCTTAAGCAAAAACATCTTTTGTGGATTTTTTGCAATATGCAATAAATGCACGATAAAACTCATATCAAAGGCGTTCCTGAGGCCAAGTTTCTTTGTCTCACATTTGACAGTAAACTTTTCTTTAATCCCCCATCTTAGAAATCTGAAAGCTAAATGCTTAAAGGTGCTAGACTTTTTAAAGGTCATTCAAAATAATAAATTGGGTGGAGATGGAGAAACTCTTCTTCATCTCAATCGATCACTCACCCGCTACAAACTGGATTATGGATCCATTTTTATATGGATCTGCCAGCCCCTCTTATAAAAACATGTTAGATACAACACGGGTCTTAGGCTTTGTCTTGGGGCCTTCATAACTTCGCCTGTTGAAAGCCTTTAAGTTGAAACTGATGAGCCAACTCCTAAAGATCGGTGCATCAAACTAGCAATATATAACCAAAATAAATTCGAACCCTTCTAATCCTGCATACAACTGCGTATTCAATCCTGGTACTTGTGTTGGTACCTGTGTTGGTACCTGTGTTGGTACTTGTGTTGGTACCCGTGTTGGAACCTGTGTTGGTACTTGTGTTTGTACCTGTGTTGGTGACTGTGTTGGCACCCGTGTTGGTACTTGTTTTGGTGGCTGTGTTGGCTCCCGTGTTGGTATCTGTGTTAGTATCTTTGTTTATATCTGTGGTGGTGATGTGTTGGTACCCGTGTTGGTACCTGTGTTAGTATCTTTGTTGGTACCTGTGTTCGAACATGTGTTAATATAGAATGTTTTAATAGCTCAGAGCATATGAAAGGTAATTTTTAGCTTCAAGATACATGTTCTTCATGACAAAATCATTCCGTGAATGCTTTACATATATTTTTATTTCACAAAATGAAATCTGGAATGATAAACATACACTTAGATTGATTTGAACGTCGTTTTAGTACACTGAACGAAACACCTGGATACAGAAAACTAACAATGACATAAGAAATATAAACAAAACAAAAAAATACATATGCAAATTATCTGATCAATGTTGTTTGGTATGTCTAGTAGTGAAGTGGACTCGTTATGCAATGAGTCATCGATGAACAGAAAATATATGTAGAATAAAAGGCGAAGATAATTATTTATGATATATACAAATTTCGACTTAGTTCCTTGTTTGATACAGTCTACAGCTGCCTCCTCTAATCATTACAATAATACAATAACACATTACAACAATAAAATATATATATATATATATATATATATATATATATATATATATATATATATATATATATATATATAATATATCCGGCAGAGAGACACATAGTTAAGTGTATGGGAGTGTTCAAGTCATGTATCCTGTAACAAATCTATGAATCACATGTCAATTAAAATGAATGTATAGAGCCTCGATTACGTTGTGATTTGTTAAGTTTAATCACTGACTTTAACAGACATTGCAAAACACGCCTCAGAAAACAAAATATGTAAATCTGAGCGGTTTTGTAATTTCAATGTTGCTATTCTTACCATTGCAATTACTTCTGAATACCTTATCAATTTTATCTTTGTTTGAGACATAAATGGGTTAACAACAACAGAAATGTTCATTACATTTTCTCGACCCACGGGCCAATGATTATTTCCGCAGGTGCGCGGTAATAAGATCTCTAATGTATTATCGTTGAACAGAAGCAACATCCCAGGTTGACGACTATCATCTGTATCCTTTTCGTCTTTAATGGATATCCTTAGCGCTGACTGGCAACTAGGTCCAATTGCCTTCATCTTTACTTCTAGTTGCAGGTGAACTTTCCTCTCCACGTGACCCAAGTTAATTCTGGCGGAACATTGTCCAACAACTTTCGGTGACAGGTAGCCATCCCCAGAGTAGAAGCAATGGTTTGGACTGAACGATGTCCTGTTGAATGAATCTGGTAATGCCAAATAGTTTTAAATTTCTATCATGGAGGGCTTTTGCATTTCACTTCATTTCATTGAATGAATATAATATATTCAAGATATGTACAGGTTGATACATGGGAGTGTATTACTTCCAGACTGTTATTATCGAGGACTTACCAGAACGTATAATCTGGACATTACTCAGCATGTGTTTTTCCTCAGCTATTTGGTTTTATAGCTACTACTCTTTTGGATCGTCTTACATGTTAACCTTTAGCCTGCTGAATTGTTTTCAAGTTTTTGCAGAGAGCGTCAGATTGGTAAAATTGTAACAATTACGTCACATGGGTACCCTTTATTTAAAGCTTTTATCTCCTTAGTAATTAACATATTTTAAAAAAAATAAAAATATCTAAGTCATTTTGTCATAAAACTTGATTAATTAATGTTATATAATTCAAATATCAATTATTTTCACACGTGTCTATGGAAAATTAAATAATACAGTAGTTCTAAAATTGTACTACATTTTCAAACTCGAATTATTTTATCAATAATTATGTATGCAGCCCAATTTTTACACCATTTTGTTCAGAATTAAATGTTATACCAGAAAACAATTATGGTGATGATATGTGGTTTTCTTTCAGAAAACAAGAGCCTGTCAATGAACAATGCATTTACTTCCGTGTGAAATATTTTTAAAAATAATGCATCAATCGTAATAATATTTACACAAAAGGTTAAAATATCTATTCACTTTTCTTTTCCAAATATAAGCATACAGTTTTTTTTTATATTTCAACGTCACACATTCATCGATATTGCGAAACATGACAGTCAACAAACATTCGTCGCTCGCCAGTGTTGTGCATTTCCTTCGTAGATTACAGGTTTGTTTAAATCAACAAATATAATAATCTAAATCACTTTGTAAATATTCCGTTTAAAACCAAAGTTAGAACACGTTTTTCCAATTGTCTGTTATTTTATGTAAAAATAGTCTTGAAAAGTTGAAAAATAAAAAATTGAGGTCGGGTAGCCTTGTTGTATTTGTCAACAATGTCACGTGATGAGCTCGACTGAACAAAACTGATTATGTGACCAACATGTTTCGTTTGTCACTACACTGTAAATTCGCCGATTCAAACACTAGTTATTCACATTTATTCTTTGAAATGTATTTATTTGTCATTCTTGTTAAGTTCATGGATGTTATTAACATGGGCATACATTTAATTTATATCAAACCAAAATAGCATGTGACGTAGACGAGACGACACGCTGGTATCCATTTGCAATGAATTCGAACTGACATGTCTATCAATGATTTCGTTTGAAAACTGGTATAATTTCTATCAAATTCAAAATGAAAACTTTAAAATAACGAACATGAATCATTTAGCAACTGTATTCATACAATTAATTACATAGACGAGACTTGTTAATTCGTAATTTACTTTTTTAAAACTTTTTTACTGTTCCACGGCTGCATTTCAACGTGTGAAATGGCATTTCGTACTTTGAATGTGAACTCATACATGATACTATTTTGTGATAATGGTAGGATATGACATCTATTGTTTCATACATGTATAAATCATAATCAAAATTCAAATTGACTAAGTGATTTTAACAATAAAAAAGAATTTTACATCCGGATATTGGGTTGGCTTATGGAAATGTATCGGGTCAAGAACTCTGACTCTACTAACTGATGAAATTACAATCTATTTTTTCTTTTTTTGGTAGACTTTATAAAACAACATCGTTTTTAGTGTCAATTTGTTTAATTTTGACAATTTATAACACTCTATGGTTAGATCGACGACCATTTCTAAAAAGTGATACAGCTAGCAGCGGCTTGACATTCGGATTGAGTCGTGTAACATAAGAAATAGCTGGATGTTTTTCATGCGGTGACTTGAAAAAATAGCCGATATGGCAATGCTGTTGGCGACACGTTGAACATATTGCTTTATTAGGAAACAAGAATTGACAACCAATGCACAGATACATGTTTATTTAATTTTGGAAGATTGTGAGATTCTAAAAGTGTAAGTGAAATTCTTTGTTTATTTTCACCTATTTTACAAAAAGTAATCGATTGATGTTGTCATTATTTTCTAACAAGAATATATTCAATGTCAATTTTTTTAATAAGATAGGTGACGATATTCTGAACATAATGATGTAAAATTCATGCATTTTGGATGCACTTACTTTAGAATTTCAACCCTTTGAATCGAATAGGTAACATTTTTATTAGGACGTCAAACACGCACCTGCATGCAATTTTGTGAATGAAAGTACGTTCAAGATTTTTAATTCGTCATTTCTCAATAAAATGAAATTTTACAGAGACATTTATTACATCACATAAAAGCCCATTGATTTCTGATTCGGAAAATGTGAACTGTTTCACGAATTACCGTCACACACTTTTATCGTATGCATGTAAAAGGGTCGAAAGTCAATGACGTATCAATACGTCAATACCCCTTGGGCTTGATATCAAGCCTGCAGTAGGGAGCATCGTAAATACTACTAGCATAATGTGCTGTTTCTCTTGCTTGATATTCCAAACATCACACTATTTCAATAACGAATTTGTTAATACTTTAAAGGCGCTGTAGCACGCTTTTTTAATATCATATTTTCTCAAATTCGCCATTTATTAGTAATAGATAGAGGACGAGTAGCAGTACATTATCGGGATATAAATGTACGTGTTTGAGAGGGTTGGGCGATGCGTTAGCTATCTTAGAGCACAGTCAAATGCTTGAGTCGTCAAGAAAATGTCTTAAAATGAATTTATTTCAAATATTTTGTCCACAAATTTGGGAAACATTCTCTCGAACACAACATTGACATCTCTCATTTTCATATGCAAATTTTAGGGACATTGACGTCACCTTCGGCACTGTGAGCACTGAATTTCTTAAATTGTCCGAGGTGCATGAGGCGTACATTTTATATAAAGCGTACGAGTCGTGCTACAGCATAAGCGTCGTGCTTGAATCACGAACATGCATGATTTAAGAACGTTTTTATTCAGCAACATTGAGCAGTAATACATTTCATTGCCTATAAAGACGGGGTGTTTTTTTTTAGAATGAATCAGTTCACACAATGGCTTCATCATGGACAGTCCAAAGACAAATACACTATTCATACAGGAAAGGTAACTTTACCTTTTTACCTCTTACTTGTTAAACTCTGTAATTTAAAATTCAAACTAATTTTCATTAAATTGGTTTATTTAATAATAGTTATTGTTTTTTTGTATTTCAAATATTTTCCAACACGTTAAGTTGTTTGTTGAGCTGTATTTATCAATATGCGAGTTGTAATATCTATTGTTGCATATGCTATTGTGCATCCCGTCTATATTGCATATAAATTGCAGGTTACTGCAGCAAAGGAATTGTACTCGAACTGTCTGTAGGAAAGAGTGTCTAACGTCGTACTGGACACAACATCGCTTGGACGCTGTGTGAAGACACAGGGGTTTCAGTGAGACGACAGCGATATATCCATCTTCTAACACCCCAAAAAGGTAATTTTATATCACTTTCTTATTTCTCAGTTTTATATCGTTCTATATAACTTCTGAATATTATTTTTTATATCGTGGTTGAAAATATATAAAACATTGGTAACATGGTTTTATGCTTGTCATTGTTTCATTTACTCGTGATATAAATGAAATACACTGATCTCACATTACTTGCTTTATTAACATGCTTTTATTCTTCTTTTAGGAATATCAAGCTTCTTAATATAGAAGACCCCCATCGACGGAAGCAACTATTTCCTTTCCGAAAGGGAACACAGCAGATCATTTGTCAATCTAATAAGTGTTTAATTGTCTATTATCCACATAAATAAACACTCAGTTGACATCGTTTGTTGTTTTTATGGAAGTCTGTGAACCAGTTTTATGAGCATGATACCCGAACGCAACCAGACAACCGTACACCTATCGGGGTATAAACGTACTGCACGTGACCACAATACAGTCATATGATTGGACGAAAGCATTTGACCGTGCTCTAATTAAAGTTAATACAATGTAATGGACTCGTATGGCTTAACCGAACTATTACTCTCTTTTCATTGATTTAGGAGTATTATTTAGCCATTGCCAACACTTATTTATAATTTTGCGAGAGCACATTATTGCAGTTAGAAAATCGTGCAAATTCGCCCTTAAGGCAGGTAGGAGTATAAACTCAATTTTTAAAATAAATACGTACATCGTTTTTTCTTCTTTCCTGGCAAACCTGAAAACAAAGAAATGTTTTGAAATTATTGAATTTATAATGAATATTTTTCTCCACATTCATATGAACTGAGGCAGAATAGTGAAATATAACAAGCTCTAATAATATTGAACAGTCATTCTGGAAGGTGAGGGACGTTTTAGACATGTATTAGGGAACTAGTCTAGCGTCTCCTTTGTTCACAATCAATGTAAGCCTCGTATAATTTAAACTGACCTCTATATTATACTTGTTAGTGTCCCTATTCGTTGGAACGGCCTGGCCGTTTGGGCATCGCTGAGCGTCATTACGATCATCACAGTAGAGTGTGTACATGACAAATCATGGATACCCCTATGACTGAATGGGTTCATCGAGTCTGACGTTGAAGCCTTTAGTATTAGGGTTGAAATAATGACCGCAGACCGAGTGAATATCTGTGATAACCATCGAGCGGTACGCGAGATGGTTATCACAGATATTCACGAGGTCGAGGTCATTATTTCACATACACCACATGGTTATGATTGACAAAGTGACAAGTCGTTTTTATTTTCATTAATTTAAATACGAAACAGTTACTTTAATTGAACGTTTTGAAATAGTTGTAATGTTGTAATGCTTGAGTGAATTCTACTCTAAACATTGCTTCAACATCACGTGTACACTTCGCGAAATTCACGTGCAAATCGAGTCGTGTACATTCATTGTTGTCAAACAGAAATTCCTGGCAAGTAACCGACTGTTTAATTTCGTTTTTACTACAGAAACTTCATCACCTTTTTTTAATATATATGCAATAAAGATGATTTTTAAAGAAATAAAACAAACATTTATAAGATTTTTTTGACAACATATTATTCTGTTTTAACAAGCCATTCAGTAGAGATGACAGTGACGTCACGATCATCACAAAGCAGCGCCATTTTGAGCGGGCCCTACGAAATTGTAAACAAAACTCAAACCCCCATTAAATCTAAATAAAACAATAACATGTGATACAGTTCCCACAGAAAGCACAATAAACATCTAAGAAACATGAAAACGTATGAATATGCACTACCTCTTTATCATAAGCACCTAAAGTATCCACTGACACTTGAGACGTCCATCACCTGTGTCTTCCGCTAAACGACTAACATCAACTAACGGTCCTTCCGGTTAAATTTCCGGAAAAGAAGGATAACATACTAAAAATTCAATACAAAAGTATTCCTTTGCTATAAAAATCTGGAAAACATATCTACCGTTAGGTAATGAGTCTGTGTCCATGTTCGTTGGTTTGATGCACGATGACAAGCAATACTTTTCGCGCAAAAAATTATTTTGTGTGTTGTTGACAGGCGCTCCGGTTTTCGAGCAGGTGCGGGATTGACAATTAAATTCCTAACTTTTGGTTTAAAACATTTTTTGGAGCTTCAGTACCGGATTCATATAGACCATGGTCTGGTGTATGTAGACATATTTTTTTCATAATGTCAGATACTATAAATACTTTTGCATAGCCATTTAATTTTGTCCAATTGCAAATGCGGATGTGACGTATTCTGCAATACTCGTCCAGAGAGGTATAAATGACAGTGTCTGCACGTGAAGAACGTAATCCAGATTGGATTTTATTTACTGCGAGAACACGTGCGAATTGATGTTAACACAGCCTAGAGATCCATGCAGTTGGAAATCATCATGTGAGTATTTTGACTTACAGTTTACCGTACCTATTCCTTGACTGTAGGATTTCTTGCCAATTACTTGATCATTTTATTTTGATGTTCTCCCCTCTATTAGTTGTCAGCGATAATAAATACTACTGCATTTAGGGCCATTTATGGTAAACTATTTAGGTTGTTTTAAAGTTAACGATTTACTTTGAACATTATTCTGGTTTTCAAACTTGAAGTTAGCTTTGTGTATAATATTTAATCCATTACAAGTCGCCATCGTAGTTGCTGGGAGTAATAAATAAATATTAAAAGAAACAAAACAATAAAATGAACAAATATTTTAGTTTATTAACAATGTAGAATAACTCTGAGGGCGTGGGTTCGAATCCCGCATGGGACTCGGCCCGAAAAAGTACAAGAATTTGTACTATTGAAGGTAGTGTTATCCCAAATATAACCATGTTAAATGTAGAATACTCCAAAAACCAAACGGCAGACAGTCGGAATGGCAAATGAAATCAAATTCAAATTCCACTGAATCCGGGGGACTCCTACTTGCCCGGTTTTCTGTATTTTAGAAGTTGAAGTTCTTGCAACAAATTAACATACATACTTAGATGTACATACATTATTGTTTTGTCTACTTTCTACGCATTTATCACCACTGCTCTTTGCTGGTCAATTGACTAAATTACAGTGACATCTGGCGTTACAATAAACATGTTCGGCTAAACATTACCGTGTGACTGTCTAACATAAGAAGAACATGTCCTGTTCGGCAATTGAATCTTCGACTTCTTTTACATTCCAGCAAATACGTATATCACATATAATTCCTTGATTCCAGTACACAACTATCGTCGGAACAATCCTCGATTCTTAACTTGAAAGTCACTTAAAGAAAAAAATGGACACTCAGATATACTAGTAAGTAGTATATAAAAATCTCTTTCATAATCATGAAAATAATGTCGGAAAACATGACGTCAGAAACTGTACAATGTTGACAGACAATGATCTTCAAAAGAAAGTTTAGCCCACTGTCCTTGTTTTCACTTCATGAAATCAGGATAAATATGTTTCTGTTATAAGATATCTTTCTTATCAATGCGACATCATGAGGCTTGAACGTATTTCATTGAAAACAACGGCGGATGATTTGGCACAATTAGGTTGGAATAAACATGATATTTTCACATTGGTTCCATTTAGATAAATATAAATTATGTTATTACAAATCTTAATGTATTGTTAATTTGTGAACAATATGCAGAAACAAATATTGACGCGAAGCCTTCATAATTATTTGTATTTTCGAATAGGCTAGAAAAAGCCTTTAATTCGAACTGTCCTGTGTCGGGCTCTAGTTGTAGTGTTCATGAAATTGTCATAACTAAGTTTTTAATATAATGTAGAATATAAAACATCCATTCATCCAAATGTCTGATTAAGATAGAATGATGCGTCAGAACGTTGAAAAGTACCAGGAATTTTTATTTTGCCATTTGGACTTTTGTTTTGCAAACAAGCTTCATTCACCGTCTTTTGTAGGCGGCGCATTTTAACCAGTAGGCCTACACATAATGACATTGTAAGGAGTCTAGATACACGCGCTGGTAAACTATTTGATCGTTATCACCTGACTTATTTGCTACCATACCCAGAAAATATCAGGATGACGAAGTATTACACTGTCAGTTATATTGTGAGAGTACAGCATCTACCCGACCATCGGACAGGCTCCATGGTTTTTGGAAATCGGACGTATTGTAGCCTATACTAACCTTACGCATTACATGAATGCCTTTCACAAATTGATTAAATTACTCTCATTAATAAATAGTTTAACTGCTTCAAATATGAATGACAATTCCTATTTTAAAGAAAAACAAAAACAACAACAAAAAAGGAATTATGTTGGTCCTCAAAATGGGTATTCGGGATTGACTTTGCAAAATGTCCAATATGAACATATAGACCTATGTATATGGAGGCTTGTTATTTGTATCATCGGTGTACAGGAAGTACTTACCGAAGCTTAAGAACAGTGCGTTGGCATACTTTATTTGACAAAGAAGCAAACACAATTCTGAAATAATATGTCAATGTTTTTCCACATTTTTTAATTCAAACAACATTTAGATTTTTTTACCTAAATAAAGCTTTTTATATTTTTATTTTGAAACGAAGGTTCAAAATACTTCAGTTTCATAAACATGTTTCATCTTTCTTATTGTTCATTTTAGGTCCACTTAAAAATAAAACATCCCAAAGTGTTAGGAAAATCTAATTGGGAAGATAACTCTAAATGTCTTGTTCTTCAGAGGGTTGTGTGTAATATTGGCCTCTAACTGTGAAGTAGTTGTCATCATGCAGCAGCTCAGCTGATGCAGACGCCACTTGGATCCTTGCACAGACGTGACCACTGTCCTCAAATCGCCGAGCACAGTGAATTTTAACTGTGCATTTGTATCCAAACAAGTAATTGATTAGTTTTAGTAGAGGTTTATAATCATTCATTGAATGTTCATCTTTAACAATTATGACTTTGGCGGATATTTAACATTTATTTATATTGTTTTTCAGGTGTGTGAAAGTGTTGAAAATTGTGGCACTGCAGGAGTTGCCTCCCTTCCCGTCTTGGCTCTTTCGAAATGTTGAACTTTAAATCGACCGATCGTGATTAAAACAAAGATTTTGGATGGATTTTTTTTCACTAAAGTTTTTTTCTGATTCCCAATATCTTATTTCTTGCGGATTTTTATTTGTTTTTAGTTTGGTTGAAAAACCGCTGTCATCCCTACATTCAGTCCATGACCAACTATCTATTGGCGTTAAGCGAACATCGTGGCTGAACGGACGTTGTTCATTGCATCATGTGATGCACGGACATCATGCATGTCATGTTTTCAAGCTACGTTTCTAACTTCACGTGTTACACACAATCAAAAGCGCGTGGTTGCGAGGAAGTGGCCAAAATTGAGTGGTCTGATGTTTCAAACAATAGTACACATAATAAGAGTTTCAAGGTCTGTTCGGAGCGAAATGAAGGTGAGTTACATTGTATTTGACAATAATTCATTTGCTGTTTAACCGTATTTGACATTTTAGCTCATGTAATAGGACGTTTTCGAGTGACCAAACGAAATGTAAACATGTTCACGATAGTGTTTCATTCACAATATCATACAACTTTGCTTGACAAATCGTAATAATGATTTTCACCAGGTCGTGTGATGATTGTCTTACCATTTTGACATTACCGTCTAGTATACTTTTGCATGTCATTTTCATTGACTTCAACAATGAATAGCTCTTTATCGATAATCAATATCGAGTGTTAAATTGGTGTCGTTGATTTTCTCGCTATCAAAATTTGTAATTTTATCATTTAGATATTTCCTAAATATTCTGCTATTAAAGATGCATCTAGTATTGTTTCATAATATGTTATTTGACTTTAATATGTGCCAAAATTCCATAAGGGCGGATTTAATAGTTTCACTCAACTTGCATACCCATCCCCAATCGTAAAATGTATCATAACTAATAGTTTCCAATTTAAATCGAGCAACGTCATTATACATGTGTATAAACCGAAACTACACGTCCCATTTTCATGTACAGTAGCCATGACCTATTCAACATTATCAACCATAATTTGTGCTGATGTTTTGAGTCGATTATCACCAACATGGCAATTTTCGGTAACAGCCAGTACTTCCAGATAAAATAACACCATTTATAACATTTGGCATATGTGACCCCACACGGCGCAATGGATGCACGTTTAAGTAAAGTAAAAGGAAGTAGCCTATATCACACATACACAAGTCTACAAAACTAATACAAGTGAGACATCAGAAATACCCCCTCCCCCCACCAATTCATCATGATTCTGTTACTTATGTGTCACTTTTGCTTTTTTCAGGGATAACCAAACGAATTTAGCTGGGGTCGTCATTAAGAAAAGACAGCATCAAGGACGGGATATTAACAAACTAAGTGACTCATTTCATCGTACTTATAAAACGGATAACAAGAATATGTGTGTGAACATTAAAAAAATTAAAATGATGGTTAATAAATTATGTGGATTCTTTCTCATGTTTTCTTTCATATACACGTATTTGCGATCTTTGATATTCTTTAAATCAGCTTATTTGTCGTATTTTGTGTAAACTAAATGAAAATATTGGCATGACAAAACTGACAGAAAAAAATGATGTAAAGAATGTCGATAGTCACAAATCGAGGCAAAGGGTCATTTAGACCCGCAAGCCGAGGGTAAGTTTTTTTTCGAGGTGCGATATGGTGAATATGGCGAGGCGAAGCCGAGACATGTTCACCATATCGAACCGAGAGGTCGGTTATCACGAGGTTGGTTATCTGATAACCAACCTCTTGATAACCGACCTCTCGGTTGCTTGGAGGTAGGTTATCTAAAAATAACTACCTCTGATATTGACCTGATAACCACACCACGTGGTGTATATATATTTATCATCAGATCCATATCGAGGGCACAGTCGATGATCAGGACATGTATACGGATAACATTTAAAAGCGCAAAGATTTAAACTCACTTCTGAAAATTATACATAAAATGATGTACAATGATGTACTGGTTTTGATGATCGATGCTTAATCCATGGTGAAGACTTCACTTTATTGTGTTAACAAAGGATTTTTTTTAAGAATCTACTGGTCATTGACTAATCCTGTCAGGAGGGGTGTCAGGTTTTGACATTTTCGAAATGGCTCACAAAGTAATTTGTTCAAGAATGATGTATTTTGTCTTAGTATATCTGATTAAGATCTTAAAATATCTGATTATTTTTGTAATGTCTGTCCCGGGAATCGAACATGTAACTATTCGTCTGTTACGCAGCGCCCTAACCTTTTCGACTACCAGGCCTGCTGGTAATCATTTGATTTTTTGTCAGTAAGATCCCTGCATTCTAAACAAGACTGGTAAAGTGTGAAACGCTGAAACACATGAAAAGCAGGAGTTCGGCTGTCAGTCAAATCGCTTTGCGTGGAAGATTTGCGCCATGCACGTGCGTGGAAGAATCAATTTCATAATGGTCGAAGCTACGTGTACCATATCCGATGAATGGGCACCGAAATTTGCAAAATAATATTTGTTTAGGTTACATAATTTAAATGTAATGTCTATAATGCTAGATAATCACATATGTATGTTTCGTGACGTCATACATGGTTTAAGATGGAGAATTCATACGGAGCCGTGGATTCGTTAAAAATAATCAACTCGCCCCTTCGGGGCTCGTTGATTATTTTTAAAGAATTCACGGCTCCTAATGCATTCTCCATTACGTAATGAGAGCAGTCATTTCAGTTAATAGTGGCAACTTACATACTTTAGGAAGGTACCTCTCCCGCCCAAAGAGGTTTATCACAAGGTCTACAGAATAACATCACAAAGTTATAACACTACAAATGAAGTACCTTAAGTTTGGAACGGGTTATGTTTAGGACGGGATTTAGTCCCATTGGCCAAGTTCATATCCATTTAATATTAGGAAGACCTTGTTGTGCATGTTCAATACACTTGAGAGGTAGATGTCCGACAAAATATGAAATTAAACCCTTGACTAATTTAAGGCTTGGTCTGATTAAATGTATGAATATACAGCTGCATAGGTTTATTCATCTAGATATGTACATTAGTGCAAATATCATGAAAATGGACTTTCATTGAAACGTCAATAAAATAGCATCACATACAATGGCAATGAATCCTCATATATCCATGAGTAAAACAATCATTCTCAAACGTATATTATGGACGTCACATTAGTGATGCTTTGTTATTATATTTGGCATAATGATATAGACAGAAGTAGTAAAATTTTGAAAATTTAAATTTAATTAATTTTCGATTAAAGATTTCATATCTAGAACATTTTTTCATAACAACTTAGAATGAGCATTAGATGAAATATGTGATGTTTGTTTGACCAAGTTAATCACTTAGTAAATATGTCCCAGAAGAAAATACAATCTTTACGTTTTTTACAGAGATTGACCTCTGGTCACTTCAATGAGCTGCCAAAACTGTAGCTGTTTACTATGAGATCAGATTATATTATGGAATACTCCACTGTTTTCTTATAACACAAATATGCAAAATGACCGCTCTAGTTTTCACGTTGAATGCTTCAATGGAATGCCAATACACAATGAAATACACAAGTACTGAGCCAACCTTTGGTATGCAGCTGTATGCACTATTGTGGCAACTTATAATAGTATTGGTGAACTATCTCAGAAAATTCAGTTGGTACTTTACTTTTAGCTGGTGTATACAACCAATACTGCCTTACCTTTATTCAATATTGCCACGCACAGGGAATGACGATGTTTGGATATTACGCATCTTTCTCCACGTTCACATTCAAGCTGAAGGCATGGCTGAAATAAAGAACATTACATTGCATTGTATTTGACGTAATATAACACTTTACCAAAACGTAAACTTGAACTGATTAAATGACAGAGGCCGACTTTAAATATTTTTCTTTTTAATTTTGAAGCCTGTGAGTAACAATGACCCAATGGCTTGTACGCCACACCACTATTGAGCGAAACCACCTGAATTACTGTATGCATACTTATGTCAAAATGCGATTCAATCATCACGCCTGCCGCCATTTGCCTTATCCAACGAACTAATTGAACTTCCGATATTGGTGAATTGGTGAATCTTTGAATAATATATTACTCGTAATAAATATATATCATAAACTCACGTGTTCAGCTACATGGAAGAAACATTCCGTTGATCTCGCCAGAAAGTTGAACTGGATTTGGTTTTCTACCTCTCTATGGAGTACAAGACACCTCAGAGTGTCATTGAAGAAAAGAAAACCGGTACAGGAATGGATCGTACACAGAACTTCACACATCTGTACACCGAGTGCATTTACACGCTCATTTATCGTTGAAACATGATTAACATCTAGAACTATCAGACCTATGAGTGAAATCCTAAAACTAAACATATTTACTGCTTATAATATGGAGCTTACAATATTGTCGCGTGGATGATACACTATATATGTTCATATATGTTCTGATATCAATTGCGAAAGAGTGTGAAAGCATTACTAGCCTATAGAATTCGAGAAGACATCATCTGATCTTTTTCAAATGATGATGGTGGTGAAAATATCTCTTGGGATGCCTTTTCACTTTTTTTCTCTTTTTTTCATCTTTATCCTGAATCAATATTCTTAAAGCATAGGCGCATCAATTTTGCTGAATCCTTGTTGTTAGTGGCGTGTTTATTTTAGGACGATTAAAACGATTAAACTGAGAGAGAGAGAGAGCTAGCTGTCTTCAGATGATTCTTGTTTATGTAATTATCGTCCATATTTATACTTTCGGAGGCATACTAATATTAGTATGTGATTACTACTGACATTGTCGAAAGAATGAGTGATCACAGCTCACTGATACGTACAGCCACGCTTCACACATTTGTCAAACAAGATTAAGCATAGTACAAGTCACATCTTGTTAAGGCATTCAGATAAACATGCCCCTGCAGTTTTGTGAAAACAGACTGTTAAGTACCCCTAATGCTCGACTTCACCGATGTATATCCACAACATGTGTAGAATTGCAGAAATATTTATCAAAACGCCTGGAAGGAGTTGATTTAGCAAGATGTTTAAAATATCGAAAGGATTTCAGAAAACAGTTTCCTTGTTTGCGACTTATTGGACAGACGGGTGTACGGACAGACTACGCCGAGATAAAATTGCCTATGGTACCTTTTGTGCGGGTTAAAAATACTGCAAAAATCCAAGCCAAGCCAATGCATGACGTCATCAGCAAAATGTTTTTGCTCGAAATATGATTTTTGAGGACATATGTTCACGCATGCGACTCACGTTTCCATACACGTGAGGTGAGGTGATTTGGGGTTTAACACGCTTTCAAGAGTATTTCACTTATATCACGGCTGCTAGTATTATGGCAGGGAGAAAGCCAACAACGTCGTATGGCTATTTATTACACTCTCGTTGAAGATACTACTGTTGTGAAACATCGAAATGTTATTCAACACTGTTGTGAAACATTGCACGTGAAAGCGATCGCAGTCGGAACTACTTTCCAGTAGTCACATGGCCTTTGGGATCGCACTGGATTTCTATTCTTGGGACATGTTTTTTTCACGCAACGTCGTTATGATTAATATTGTACGGACGCTTCTATCACAATTTACCGTCAGTCAGTATCCCTTGGTTGATTCAGAGTTAGTTCCCTTGGCACATATGTTATCTCGTTACGGCTTTAGGGATTTGACCGCCATTTTGCTTCGTCATGCAACTTGGCGTAGCCTCAGTTTATGTAAATTCACAAGGAATAAACGTCACGTTGAACCCACGTATCCTGTGACAGTCGTCAGTTGAGTTTTATTGCAACTACATTGTAATCCTTATAGGTACATTTTGATATTTTCTTCTCCTTTTGAGGAATGGTTTTGATTGTTTAGAATGTAAAAATATTGCTTCGTGTCGACATGTAAGTTTTCAAGGTTGTGGAGGCATTGTTCATGTCTGTCTGTTGTTACAGAAGATACCATACCAAGATAAATTAATAAAAATGCTTCAAGGTAAGTATCAATGTTTATATAGCCTAGACCTAACATTTTAACGTTCACTAAAATGTCGGAACTCCATTTTCACGCCTTCTGTTAGCAATTTGTGCCGTCAATGTTAACTTCATCGGCAACAAGGACACTGATCCCCACAATTTCGCTAGATAAAACTAGCAGCAGAACTGTAACTTTAATCCCCAGTATCATTGTCATCTTGGTGTTACAGAGCCTATTTTGGCAAAGCAACTGCAGCTACATACAACTGTAACTAGCTTAACTGAATCGCGCTTGAAAACAGTCGCATTCCGATGACGTCACAATCACCTGACATCATTCATAAGATCTAGTGAGATTAATACGATGTTTTTGTTTACTCGCCATTTTGCGCTTCTTATAGTTCAACATAAAAACAATGTAATGAGTGTTTTGAAATTGTATTGTTCAAAATTGAAACTGTTATTAACGGATATTTGCTTGGTCTATTTTTGGTGTTTAGTGAGATGGCGTTATGCGTCCATGGTAAGAGATGTATCCCTACGCACATCTACATGAATGAATAGTAAACTTTAATTACATATGTTATTAATTTAGAACGTGTAATAAATAAAATACTAAACTCCGTCCCGTTTAATAACATATTTATGAAACTCGTGGATGGTATTGGTATCTAACTCGCTTTCGCTCGTTAAATACCAAAACCATCCACTCGTTTCATAAATATGTTATTAAACGGGACATCGTTTAGTATTCTCTATGTATTGAAACGGTGAAACCTACGAGCACCGGCTGGAACTAGCGAACCATGCGTGGTACTACTCTGAAACTCAGCGTAGCATTGCACCCAAACACTGCGTGTAGAACAGTTCTCTACTGCAGACAAAGTTGCTGTGCCCCTGGCGGGATTCGAACCCCGGCCGAACACGTTAACCACTGCGCTATCCCGCCCCTCCATACACGTAATCATCAACGAAATATTAAATGCACTAGAATTATTCAGTAGGTATACAGGTATGACGGTTTATTTGGACAAAACAATGATTACGTTGCGAAATTCAGGATATTCAAAGGGGCAGTATTGAAATAAGTTGATGAAATGTATTTGAAAAATAATGTTACCAATAGTAAAACACTCTTCTCTCTTCGAAAAATCAAGTTAAAAATGAGTTTACATGCTTCCGTAAAGCCATGGGAATAATTTCTGTCATTCGAAATAATAAAATATGTTCACAATAAAATGACTGCCATGCAGTTTTTACTTTATACACAACACTGTTATTGCCACTACGGATAATTGGTTTGTGTAAGAAATGTTTTACCTTCTAAAGTAAATATAAATGACATAAACTATAATTAAAAATGAGAAATTTGAAAAAATTAAATTTACATAAAACGTGCTACTGCCCCTTTAAGGCATTATGAAAAATGGTTCTTCGAAGGTAAGTGATTTTGTGCCATCATTAAAAGTAACGTGGTACAGTTTTCACCCCAATGCTTTTCTGGACTAAGACTCTGTATATTGTATGAGTGAATATGATTATATGTCTGATCAGAAAAGAAGTCCTTTTAAGAGAATACAAGCTTAAATATTTAAGATTTTTCAAGTTGAATTTATAAGTTTGTTGATTTTGAAATAAATCAAATTAATAACTTGCTCACGTACATATTTCCTCCTTTGGGCTAGAAAATTAATATGATATTATCATTGATGACATAGAAGGTTGGAATTATAATTGATGTATATTAACACGTTATATGTTATCGACTCAGTGATCTGGTAATGTAGCCAGTCTAGATTTCTCAAGAGCTTAAATTTCAGGTTAAACACGTCAGTCACATTCTCTGCAACACCGGATGTTAGATGATGCCTAAGTACACTACTTGTAAAACACATCTTTGACAGATAATTGTATATCTACTATTTCAGTTAGTGGGTAATACACATGAAGGAGGTGTTTAAGGAAGCAGACCTTTCTCTGAACAAAGCTCAAATCCAACACGTTCTATGGAAACGAAACAAGACCATTAGAAACACTTGTCATTTAGATAGTGAAGAAAATTTAATATAACATGGTTTTATTTGGGATAACACTACCTTCAATAGTACAAATAATTGAACTATTTCGAACCCACGCCCTCAGAGTAAGGCAACTATCGCCAGCATTGACTACCAACAGCTTACCACATGACCATTTCAATACGATATATGGACAATTTAAGTTGTTTTATTGAATATTTCTTTGTGAAATTAACAATCAAAATGTTACGAAAGTACGTTGAACTATGACTATCGCTGATTATGAGATTACTCCAGTGACGTCACAAGAGTCATCTCTTCAGGGACCACATCCCAGCAGATTTTCATTCTGGCCGTCGGGGCTAAATTAGACGATGTTTTAAAAAAACGTTTATAAGTAATTTATGAGCCGACTTCATGATTTGAAATTTGTTGGTGGCTCGTAGGTCTTTATATCCGGCTACTGCCAATATGTTTCGATTTAAAGCCATTTTATTGTCTGGTTATTTATAGTGCGATACCAGGTGAATTCAGATGAGACACTCAGTGGATTGAATTTGCAAATATGGGTGTAGATATGATCAACAGGAAAGCCCGAGGAAAAATTGTGGTTGTCTATGATCTAAAACACAAGAAAACACCATCCCGTTGGGGTACATGGTGAGTTATGTGAATATAGATAATGTCGACATATATCATTACATATATGATTAAAATGTGACTGCTATATCAGATTACAAGGTAGGTAACATTGAAAAATGAGTTTTGTTTAAAATGTTGTTAACTTTAATAGATGAGACGATCGTCTATATTCCCATGATGTGTTTTTGTCACATTGATGTATAGCAGAGATCATCATGGGAAAACACAACTAGATACTCAAATGGGGGGGTCTCTCCAGTAATCAAGATAAGAAAAACTTAAAGGTGCTATAGCACGTCGTGTTTACTGAAATAAAGTGCTCTCACAAAAAGGTAAATGAATGTTATCAGGGTTATCAGGTCGTGTAAAGAGATGTTTTACTTTTATGTTTTTATATAACTTTAACAATAAATGACAAACAATTGACAATAACTTTTAATAACGACTTAGTACATGATGAGAAGCCGATTTCATACCCATTCACAAATATACCATTAATATTCTCCATTGAACAATATCAACCAATGTATGTCTCATTGTCTGCTACATATAAGTAAGTTTTCAAATTTACGTTTGACAAATTGACGCGTACCAGCCACGGTACATTGTGTCCGTTTTGTTTCCCTTTAGAAACAGTCACAGAGTCTATTCTCAACACTTATTATGGACAGAGGGCACATTCCATCCACACGGATGTGCTAGACTCAAAGCTGTTCTGTCTCTAGTTACTCACTCAGTGAGGACTGAACTGTGTACCATGTGTTCTTGTCTTGTGCACGGTCTCGTGCACCATCTTCTCCATCTGTGTTTGGACAGAGTCGTCACTGAGAAACGTGAAACCACGTGGACTGAGATTCTTGGGGATTTCGGTGTAGAGATATATGCTCTGCAGGATAACCCATTCTCGGTTACCCATGGGTTTATATATGCTCCGTTACGCTGCGGTGTTATACAAGGTGAAACCCTTTCTCCACTATTGTTTTCATTGTTTTTAAATGATTTTGAGTCACATATGTCGAACGATAACTGTGAGGGTGTTCATGTCGATTGTTTTGATGTAAACGTTGTTTTACACTCTGTTATTCTTTTGTGTGCAGACGACGCAGTACTTATTAGCGAAAGTCCAAATGGGCTACAGAAATCATTGACTTCTTTTTGTTTGTATTGTGTGCAATGGAACCTTGCTGTTAATATATATAAAACCAAAATTATTATATTTGGCGGGGGGATACCTTCTAAAAGTAAACATATATTCTACTTTGGAAATCAACCTTTTGAAATTGTCGATTATGATATGTATCTTGGTTTAAAACTACATAGATCTGGAAGATTTGTACACGCCATCAAAACTTTAATTGAATCAGGAACTAAAGCTATGTTTTTCTTTTGAAACGAGCTAGAAACATTAACCTTCCTATTGACTGTTTAGTCCGGGCATTTGATACTATGATTGTCCCTATTCTATGTTATGGTCGTAAGACATGGGGTCATGAATCATTGGAAATCGTTGAAAAAGTTCATTTGAAGTTTTTAAAGCTGATTTGTAATCTTAAAGTATCTACGACAAACTACATGGTTTATGGAGAGTTGGGAAGGTACCCTCTCAGAATCAAAATCATAAAGCGATTGGTTAAATATTGGCACACTCTAGCTGTACCTAAAATAACAAATGTTAAACTTTCCCACACCTTGTACAACTTTGTTTCTGTCAAAAACCAATTCTATGATTATAATGACAAGTGGCTAAACTTTGTTGAAGACACGTTAAACCACCTAGGTTTAAGCAATGTTTTCAACAATTAGGAATCTTTTAACACCGAATGGCTGGCCTCAAAGGTAGAATTTGTCTTAAAATATCACTTTATTCAGAGTTGGTTTTCAGCTATAAATAATAGCCCAAAGGCACTATATTATAAGATCATAAAAGATTCCATAACATTTGAACGTTATTTCTTTCTTTCAACAAATGTTTATATTCCAATAATGAAATTAAGAACTACCAATCATTTTCTACCTATTGAGACTGGCCGCTGGGAGGGCATTACAAGGGAAAACAGAACATGTAAGTTGTGCGACTCCCAAGCAATAGCGGATGAACTACATTACTTATTATGAGATGTAATTACTTTGATGATGCTAGACAAAAATATTTTCCTGCAGAATATCTAAAATGGAGAAATCTTATTACCTTTAAAACTTTAATGTGCTCAAAGAAAACAACAGAATTGAACAAATTGTCAGTGTTTATTAAGTGTATACTTACACACTTTAAATGTTAAGTATGCCCCATCTTGTGATTGTATATATGTAATTTGATGACTTTGTACTCTTGTACCACCGCTGGGTGGTTGATGGAGAAATAAAGAAAGTTGAAGTTGAAGTTACTCTCCACTATATCACCCATGGGAAACTCTATCAGAGAAATCTGTACTAAAATTACCCGGCCTTAGCGGCGTGACGAAGTCAGTAACCAAAGAAAATGCTCAATAGGATAAGACAGAAATGGTCAACCGGTGACGGATGGCTAACAAAATGACCTCGCGTTCTGTGCAACGAAGTGATATGTATTGTCATTGGTTCGCAGGTCCAAACTGCATAGCAGTTTGATTGGCTCACGCCGGCCAAGGGCGGGTACTTTGAGTACAGATTTTTCTGATAATGTTCCACATGGGTGATATATTGGAGAGTAACGGAGCATATATAAAACCATGGGTAACCGAGGATGAAAGATAACCCTGATCTGAGAACTCTGACTGGTGTCCTGCTTAGACATCACACGTACGACATCGCCACTACACAGCTGCTGCTGCTTGTCGGACACTTTGCTTTAGGCATAAACCTGACCTGTCTCTCCCTCTAAATATAATACACTGCATTCACTCTTTTATCATTAATGTAGACAATGTAATATAGTAATGCATGTCTCAATTTGTATCTCCAAATATGCGGGAATGTATTACCTACCTACCCTTCATTGAATAGCGTTCTTTATAGTGTACACAGATACCATGAGGTTGCTTTTTTTAACGTTTTCGTCAGAAATAGAGTAGCTCATATTCCTTTGGCTCTGTAGCTCATTAGATTTTAAATAATGCACTCTTTAAGGTACCGTTGAACAGTGTGCAATCTCCTATAGTTTATTTCGTGGTCAAAACAAGAAATACATTTTAAAAAAGAAGAATTTCACTTTTCAGAAGTAGCTGTCAGAGGAGTGCATTCATTAATCCACACTGGCTTACGTCTGTCAACATTTCAGCTTTTTAAAAGTTTCTAGTTTAAAGCCTAATGGGCAAATACATATTATCAAACAAAGTTCACAGAGGGTTTTACTGATCAAAGCAAGTCTTACTTATCATATTAAATAAACCAATAAAGACAATGCACTCACATAATGTATTTATACCCATTTATTTTTATATCAAAGTGAAATCTCTTCAGTATTACCAACTCTAAATTTCTAAAAATCTAAAACCTTATGTTTGTTATAGTAAACTTCGATTCTGAACTTCCCAGTCGAGCAACTGTTTAAATTCCGCTATCCATCTAAGGTCAAGGTCATCCGTAAGACCCGTTTAGTTTATTCACATGACCTGTCTTGACGGGTAGTTCGGTTGGTACACCCCGGCAAATCCGCCTACACAGTTCGTATGAATTGGCTATTGACCAATCAGAATTCAACAAAGTTATCTAAAAGGTAAATATAATGTCCATCATGTAATTATTCTTACGCGATCTAAAATCACTGAGAGAAAGGCCTTTTTCGTAAATGTAGAATTTAAAGTTTGTAAATGTTATAAATATGTTTGAAAATATACATTTGATATCAATGTATTATAGCGTATTGTGGAGGAAATATATTGGCTTTAATGTGATACATTATACTGTTTGAACAATATGACAATTTGTGAAATTAATAACCAAACGGACGTGGTGCGTTGTCTTCATGACTCCCCTTTACTTTAAAAGTACAATGGACCGATTCTTCGACTTTCAAGTGTCCTTTTGTGTACAGCTTCATTAACTGTCTCATTGTCAAAGATACTGCTGATGTGTTTGTTATACACAGCTTTCATTTTCACACAAGTTCAAGTTAACATTTCCGGTTTAACAGTTTTCATCCAATTTGTTATTATTCCGAGAAGACTTTCAATTATTGAACCGACGGCAATTTTAATCAGTATTTGAAAAGGTATCTCATTATACAATAACCGTATCTTGGGCATCTGCCTAGGGAAAAGGCGGTATCTGCATCCGTAATATACATACATTGCCTAGCCATATTTCTAGCAAAAGCCTATGCCCCGCATTCTATTTCCTAAAGCAAAGGCTCACGGAGGATATTCAAATCGGATCAATCACAGAGTTTGTTCGTAGACTCGTCTGCTGATCCTTAAACGTTTCTGGTTGTTTACATAATATGCTAATTAGCATATTATTTCGAATATATCACATGTAAATAACACAAATGAACTGTTTTTGGTATTTGTCTCTAATTTGATCTTCTTTTTTTAAATTAATGAATAAGTTTATGATCAATTGTTTTCACAAAATCAAAAAGCCTATTTCGAGGAAACATTTCTCTAACGTTTATTTGATCATTATGTCATGTCATTGGCACATGTCACTTTTACAACAGCGCCGCTGATTGCATAACTAGATTAAATTGCAACCAATTGGGACACTCTATTTTTGCACAAGGATTCAGGCGATGTAGAACAGAGGTTAGGATAGGAAATCTAAAGGGTGTAACCTTTGTGGAAAGAGAAGGATTTTCAACCAGGTCAGTGATTTGTCATCAGTTCCGGTAATTGTCTTAGCTTGGTTGTGAAATGTACAGTAATTGGTCTGTATATCCTGAACTCTATCCATTTGACACGTGGCCTTTTCGAAAGGGACCATGTGAAATAAGGGTTCATTGTCGAGCAGATTACATGGTTATTGTGAAATAAACACGTTATAGCTAAAGAAGTGAAGACCATTGTGTCATATTTATTGGATATCAATTGAGAAAGAAAATGAACTGCAGTTATAAATTGCTTCATGAAGAAAATGTAATAATTAGACAACAAATTGATTAGTCAGGTTTTATTTTTTATTATGGTATATTTACAACATATTAATTATCACAAGCGAGTTTACAGTTTTATCGTACGTGCCCACGGGCAAGTAACAGTAAACATTTGGTTGCCCTATCCCCGTGTGTAACCTATCACAAGAAACAGACACACAGGCATGGTTATACAAAGTAAATAAACCATCCTCAAAGTATATCAAAATAAAAACATAATTACTTAATTTACTTAAACATAATTAAACATATCTTCTACGAACCGGTTCCTCATAATAAACCACCTGTAAAGGTTCAAATCAATCATTGTCCTGTCGCTGTAACAATAAGGAATGGCCAGTGGGATATTTCAGCAATCGATTATCGTAGATGTGAGTCGTTTGGATGAAGATTTGTATGCTTAATCAACCTTGAAAAAGATGCTAAAACACGTAGAAAATTATTAACAGGGTTTATGTGACGTCATGCGATATGATACGCTTCAGTGATGGCTGTAGCTTTTTTCAATCCACCCGTCGGCGCAAATATAGACTTTGTAAAAACATTAAAAGTAATTTATCAGACAGTTAAAAATGTTTAAAGACGAGTAATGTAGATCTCTTTTAAATGAATCCGAAAGTGGCCGTGGGGCACTACAGTCGTCCTTTTACTGCTGAGAAAGCCGGATTTCTGGACCAGAAACTAAATTGGAATCAATGCAATGGAAACACATAAACTATCCGCCTTCAAAGAGAAGGAGTTTTGCACTCATCCGTCTGCCGGCATAGTTAGGGACGCCATATTTTGAACGATAGAGGTTTATTACTGAGTTATTACATGTCACTGCGAACTAAGATGAATGGACAGGTTTTTGTTAATTTACTGAAAGAACTGTGAAAGTCTAATCAAGAGAAGCACAGTAGAATGTTAACTTGCAGTGTTCTTCATCTACGCAACAGAGAATTGCAGAGGCAGAAGTCACAGGGGCTTGTATTGCTAATAAGCGGTTCCTGTTCAATACTTCGAGGTACACTTTATACTAATAATCAAATAAAGGGATACTACGCGAATTTTACCCCCTGCCCAAAGTCCATATTTCAAACTGTTTCTACACCTTTTACACGTTATATAAACACTTAAAGCAAAGTGATTTCTCTTTCGATTAACACAAACATCAACAAAATCGGTGAAGTATCTCTGACGCTTTTTCACTTCAAACACGATTTATTTTACTCATCAAACTTGAGTGGGCCAAAATGGTGTCTAAGAAATACAACAATAGCAATCGAGAAAAAACCGATATTTCATTCCCTTCTTTTATGTATAAGGATAGGGTGTATTGTATCGAATTAAAGGACCTAGAAACTGTTTTCTTTTCAGCAATACAAGCCTCTGTGGCAGAAGTTTTGATTTTAACAGTTGAATCACAAACTCTACAAAATAGCCCCAAGTGACTAATTTCCATTGTTGCAAAAGGAATCTGCTCCACATGGAACCTCTACCAGGTTGAAGATGAGATCAAGACTCCAACAGTAGTGTAGGTTGAAGACGAGATCAAGACTCCCACAGTAGTGTAGGTTGAAGATGAGATCAAGACTCCAACAGTAGTGTAGGTTGAAGATGAGATCAAGACTCCCACAGTAGTGTAGGTTGAAGTAGAGATCAAGACTCCCACAGTAGTGTAGGTTGAAGATGAGATCAAGACTCCCACGGTAGTGTAGGTTGAAGATGAGATCAATACTCCCACAGTAGTGTAGGTTGAAGATGAGATCAAGACTCCAACAGTAGTGTAGGTTGAAGATGAGATCAAGACTCCCACAGTCGTGTACGTTGAAGATGAGATCAAGACTCCACAGTCGTGTAGGTTGAAGATGAGATCAAGACTCCCACAGTAGTGTAGGTTGAAGATGAGATCAAGACTCCCACAGTAGTGTAGTTAGAGTACCAATCTACGTAGTTCTATAGTCGCGGTATCAAAAGCTTGAAAAACAAATGAATAGGTGCATTGGCTTCAATGAAAATCATATTGAGCCATAAATTATATTGTTAAACTATATTTCGAATTTCTCATACTGTTAAATTTATTTAACTCCCTTCATATGATTACATTGAAGTTCAGTTATTTGAGTAAAACGAGAGAAATAAAAACATCAAATTTAGAAAATTAAGCCAGAAATATTAATTGACGTGAAAACCCTCAAGTTGAAAGGTAACAAACAAAACTGTGAGCGTGGTTCACTAATACCTGGTTCTTCCAATCTCTTAAACTCTTTTAAGAAAAATAGAGTCACAGGCTCCGTAGATCATCAGGTTTGAGTAGTTAGAGGTTAACAAATCTACAATGGCCAAGGTGTCTACTTTCCCCCTTTTAAAGTTTTTGTTCTTGAATCGAAAATAGCAATATGTTTAGGGTGTAGCCAATAATCTACCCACAAGCAGTGCACCATACATCAGTTTTTAAGCGTTTACTTCTGAAGCAGTAAGACAACAATATGTTTCAATGACCCCTGCGGCTCTCAGTTTTACCCAATCTACAATCTATAATACCAATTGACCAAGGAGTTTGTACACAACATTTCAGCTTTCTAGAACCAATGGTTCCTGAGAAGAAAAGGAAAATATATATTTAGTTCATGGCCCCTTGGGTCCTCAAAGGGTTCACAGAGTCACCATATCTACAATTTATAACCCATATTGGCCAAGGAGTCAGTACACAGCATTTCAGCTTTCTAGAACTTTTCCTACTGGAAAAGTGTTTTAAGTCACGATCCCTGTGACCCATATTTTATATATCAGGGTCACCAAATCTTGAATTGAGAATCCCCATTGGCCGAGGAGTAAATAAAATATCAGCTCTCTAGAGTCACTGGAGATGATGTCGAAATAATGGAAAGTTCACAGATGAATGGACTGATGGACGGATGCCATGCCAACATCCCATCGGACCTAGCAGATCAGATGAGCTAAAATTTAGTACAACATGAAACGAAAAAGTCTCAAGATCACTTGTACTTTTCCACTGCACAAATCCTTGTATACATCATTATTATTATAATAATAACATATGTGCAGAGTTTGGAAGGAATTGGGTTAAGTTTTGGAGTATTTTTTTTAAAAAAACCGAAGGAATATTCTTTAGACTAATTTCCTGCAATATTCAGTTTTTGAATATGACGTCGAAAACTCGAGAAATTTGACATCGAAAATTCTATATATGATAAATACAACTGTGTGGTATACTTTCTTTTCCCCGTTTATATGCACAATCCAAACGTACCTTTTTGAAGTTTAGACACACCGAGGACTGAGACCGTCCACTGATAGTACACATCTCTGTGGGTAGACACATGTGATATGTGAACAATTCTGAAATTTAAAATGTTCACAAAATGTTTTATTTTAACACAATTAATATTCATTACAGGTCAATAAAACCTTGTTTAAACAATCAATAAAACTTGATAACCAACTGACCTATCACACGTAAACTGTGGTGGATATATCTATGCTTGAAAAGTATTGTCCTTAATAAAATGATATATATCTGCTTTAAAGGCTCCGTAGCATGTTTTTTGCATATCATATACGGTTATTCTTATTGGAGACAATGGTTTCAGTGTTTGACCATTCAATCATTGTACACTATTTAGAACTCTAGTGTTTAGGTATCGCTACATCAGTCAGATCACTTAAATTACCTTCGAGCGGTCATTTTTAATGTGAACAAATAAAATAACCACTCGATAGGAAATGGACTCGCTTAATGTACATTCGTTTTGCAACTCTTTTTAATGATTCAGGAGTATTATCTAGCCATCGTTAACACTTAATTATATCTTTGTGAGACCACTTTATTCCAGTAAGAAACGCGTGCTACAGGACCTTTAATATGAGCTATTAAACATGTTGGTATCTTCAGTGGTTTATGATCGATTGAACATTCTCAGAACTTAAAAAAATCAATTATATGTGTAAGTGTTCAAACTGTGTCGTAACTATCAACTTTTATATGATAATGATCTGAAATGAAATTGTTGGGCAAGTAGTGGAGAACAGATTGCAAAATTTAACTTTTATATATATATATATATATATATATATATTGTCCCTTTAAACATTTTAAACAAAAAAAAACATTAAAAAAAGTATCATACTTAAGGTCAGATAAATTTAGTACCCAATTTAAAATTTTGGTTAGATACTTTGTTAACCATTTATTCAGCTGTCAGATGAGCTATCACACATAGCTGCATGTATTGCTGTTAGTGAAGAGAAGATTTCTGAAGATGCCTACCCTCAAAAACGCGAAATGGCAATATTCCAATTTATTCCAATTTATAATGATAGTTTATGTCATTTATGTTTTCTTTTGAGGCTAAACCATCTTATTACACAAACCAATTATCCGTAGTGGTAATAACAGTATTGCGTATGAAGCTAAAATTGCATGGCGGCCATTTTATTGTGAACACAATTTATTATTTCGAATGACAAAAACGATTCCCATGGCTTTATGGAACCATGTAAACTCACTTATTAACATGATTTTCCGAAGAGAGAAGTGTGGTTTACTTTTAGGGATATTATTTTTCAAATACATTTCATCAGCTTATTTGAGCGAAAAAACGTGCCACTGCCCCTTTAAGTTTTGCCTTCTAAGGGAGATAACTCATGAACCAGGTCGAAATTCAAAATGCTGGCGACTTACAGTACGACACCTGGACAATATCCATAAACCCTGAAAGTGTCATGCAAATCGATTCAGCCATTATTTTCTGAAAAGGAGTCACACTATCGTGAACTAACAATAATTATAAAACACGCCAATCTCAATAATGCGCTATATAAAAACTTGTTCAAGGAGTATTGGTATAACCGTTATGCAATATTTGATTTTCTCCTTTCAGTCATAACCGTTTTTGTAAAAATTGAGAATATAACTATATATTTTTAAAAACAAAATACTATAAGATACATCCAAAGTCCTGATTACACACATTTCCCATGGGTGATATAGTGGAGAGTAACGGAGCATATATAAAACCATGGGCAACCGAGGATGGATTAAACATTAAACTTACATGTTTAACTGAAAAGTGATTCAACGACCTCAATGTCGTATCGCCATAGGTGACAGATGCGGCCGATCCAGAGCTAGTAGAACATCTTAGAGTTGAAGTAAGGAAAACAATCCCCTGACAACCGCTTTCAGTAATACAGACTATCTCGCACATAAGAATACCAACGTAGTCATAATCATCGTTGGTGGACACTAGCGAGTTTGTGTAAGTTTTGAAAAGGATCAAAGAGACCATAGACACTTTGAATAAAAACATGTTGTATCTCTCAGAACCATACAACTAGTATTTTCAATATGGACTGTATACGGCCTTATCTAGTCATCGCATTCAGGGGATGACACTGATCGATCGCTCAAGAGTTAAGGAAGAATACCAGTTCAAAGGTCACTAGAAGCGAACTAGGTTACTGGATAAAATCAACACAAATATTTGAAAAGTAAAATGCCATAACCTTTTTAAATGATTGTATCAGCAATGATGGAGTCGTCCAATACACAAACAGTTAATGATGAAACAACTTTTGATATTGTAATTTCTAACTTTTTTAACTACATGTCCTTGACTTGGTAACTTCAAATAGTATGGAAATAACCCATATGCTGGTGATAGTGAAAAGTAGTTTTTTGATATTTTGACCAAAAACGGTCACATTTTCAACTTTATATTCAGTCCTTCCTCCTGGAGCCTGGACGCAGGCAGCTCTCAGACTCGCAGGAGGGGAGGTGGGAGGGAAATAAAGACCGGTGAGTTATCAACTAGAGTATATAAATAATGTTTTAAGTTTTGACAAAAAAATAACAGACTGTCGGACTCTGTTCATGCAACATAACAAAAGTATACTGCCAGTCTGCCAGGCAAAAGAAAGTACTCACTTCTGTTGAAGTACATGTGTTTAGCCAGCACTCAAAGAATACTTCTTCATGTTTTTTAAATGTGCCTGATTCTGCACAAATTTACATATTTTAAACACGGCAGGGGTCATGTTGAGGTAAATTTCATTTCTCACCCCTGTCTTCATTAAATAAAGATACTAGAACCACAGTCACAGATTAATTAATTCAAACTACTGCAGATAAGTATTATTGTAACGTGCCATAGTCAAATGCATCTGATTTGTTTCAAATATTGAATTAATCGAAACCAACTGAGGTGAGTACTTCTTATGCCTGGCAGTTTATTGAATTTGGTTTTGATATTACCTATATGTGACTGTGTTGTGTTTTTTAAGTTTTCTACTCAAAAGTGCAATTATTTTATTTTTAAAAATTATTATTTCAATCAAAAACGACAAAATTTTCAGAGCCGCGTATACTGCTTAGAAACAGCGTTATGAAGACTATACAAATACCTTTGTGATGCTACTGTGCCTTTGATGGGCTTCAATCAACTCAAAGGTGCAAATAATGTTTAATATTTGGATCAAAAACGGCCAAATTGTTCAATCTGTTCCACACCGACAGCATAACTCGAAAAGTATATGACCTGCTGGGGCAGGTTTTTTTCCGCGCAAATAAGTTGATGAAATGGATTTTAAAATTAATGATAGCCAACAGTAAAAAACCTTCACTTTTCAGGTGCAGGTTTAAAAAGACTGTCCATGGTTTGGTTAAGCATTGGCAATCATTTTTGATCTCCGAAACAATACAAGGTGTTCACATTAAAATGACCGCCATGCAGCTTTTTCGTTATTACCACTACAGATCATTGGTTAATGATATAAGTACAAAATTAAAGTAAAGTCAGATAAATCGCTATGAGTAAAATATAACAAAATGTGCTCCAGTCCCTTTAAATTTGTAGGGAAAGTTATTATATTTGCTCTTTCCCAACTCTAAAATGTTCAATGAAATTTATCGTCATTAGTTGACAGGACTGAATAAATTTGTTTTCAAATTAATGTTTTATTGAAGGCAGTAAAACCGAAGGTTAGGGTATGTGTGATGTGCTCACTTTTGACTTGTTTCGTTATAGCGGCTTAAAGGGGCAGTAGCACGTTTTTGGAAATTTAATTTTTTTAAATTTCCCATTTATAATGTTAGTTTATGTCATTTATATCTACTTTAGTGGGTAAAACATCTTCTTACACAAATCAATTATCCGCAGTGGTAATAACGGTTTTGCTTTTTTAAGCAAAAATTGCATGGCACCCGTTTTATTGTGAACACATTTTATTATTTCGAATGACAAAATAACGATTTCCATGGCATGTGTTTTACTATTGGTGACATTATTTTTCAAATAAATTTCATGGAATTATTTCAGCCAAAAAACACGCTACTGCCCCTTTAAAACGACCAGTTTGATAAGAATAACATTGAGTTCAAATTTCAACTTTTATATAACCATGCATAACCTGCTACGGAATTTTATTAAAATGGCCATAGTTGGGATTCCTTTGTCGATGGATAATTTATGTACTTTTTGTAGTTTTGTGACTCGATAGTTTTTTTGGTGTCCCTTCTTTACAAGCACCTACAGCATAATAACATATTATTTGTGGCAGTCGGATATTCAAAAAAAGAAACTCAACGTTAATGTTGGACTTTCAAACATGAACAAGCAATGAACGTACATGAATTTACTATCCATTTAGGAAAGGCGAATGTCTATATAATGATATTCATAGCATGAGACAATGATATTCATAGCATGAGACAATGGTATTCATAGCATGAGCTAATGATATTCATAGCATGAGAGAATGATATTCATAGCATGAGGAAAAGTCTTTACAATACTCCTCGAGAGCCAATGTAGCAGCAATAATAGTTGTGCTCACAACCTGCACGAATAACAGCTCTCATACGATTTTTATAGACGGTATGAGACTCTGGATAATGTTGGCATTGACTGAGATGACAATCAAGCACAATACCTCTATTGAATTCAGATACGGGGAACACGACAACCAGAGGAGCATGTTCATATGTTCACATATTGTTGAGATAATGATCACTGACATCTGTTGTGTGGGACCTGGCGTTTTAATGCTTGAACATCTCGTGTTCGCCCTCAATGGTTGTTTATGAATGTGACAACAGGATGGTGTCCATCTTGTGTACAGCTCTGCAGTTCTGGTTCATGTTCAAGAGAGGTTTAAAAATAATCGCCCAATTAGCAATTACTGCTCAATTATTGCTCAATGTAACGCTACGTAGCAAGGCGAGCAAACTTCGAGGTCGTGTCGTTCAAGAGAGAATGAGCGCTACAATGGGCGATTATAAACGCTCGCTGTTATGGAACGGAGCCATGTTATAGGGTGTTGGCGCCCACATCCTCACACACCCTCCACCAAATCTATCCACTGTATGAATGAGTTAGATGCATAAAGTTCGCGTCTCAGGTCTGGATTTCAAGTTTCTACCATCACGTCTCTGCAAAAGGACTCAGGACACATTGTGACACATACGGAGACGATGAACACGATTGTGACAACGAAAGATGTTCCCAATGACGCGTCTCCTAGCTCTCAGCCTATGTTCCCCTTAGCCTGTTCCACACTATCTTGGCCGATATTATCTCAGTCCAGACACCTTGATTTAAGAAATAAAGTTCGCTGTACCCCAATGTGTTTTGTAATAAAGTATAGTTTTGCCCTGAACTATTATAGTTAAAGCACGAGGACGCTAGTCCGAGTGCTTTGACCTAATAATTGTTCAGGGCAAAACTGTCAACAAACTCCGGCATTTATACCAGTTTAACTTGCACCTTTCAAACCGTTTATAAGCCAGTGAAAAAAACACATTATGAAATCTATTTCTTAAGTAAACTTCTAAAAAGCCGAAATAAAAAACATACAGTTAAGATTAGGAGTATAATACTTTGTTTTGTGGTTCTCTTCATAGCTCAATAAATTCAGACTTTGAAATTTCAGCGATATGCTCTCTGCTGATTGGATTAAACAAGGTCACGTGACCGGTTTACATTCTCATAAACACAAGATTGACAGCTGAAAAAGGATAACCTTCATAATCTGACGTTTACATAAAATAATATAATGCTACTAATTATGAATTTCCGTATTGGCCCAGTCACAGGCCCGAGGTCCGTTGTATACAACGGACCGAGGACCTGTAACTCGGCAAGTACGGAAATACTTAATTTTTGAAATTTTTTTCAAATAACTTCTTTTCATTCTATTTGCACAACACGAAACATCTCATTTTAATGAAATAATAATTATAAACAAAATTTCGTTTTAAGTACCAATTTAAAGCTAATGGTCTATTAAACAATTCTGGTTCGAGTATCAAGCAGTCAGATAAAAAACATTCCAAATGGACGCCAAAATCCAGCCGATGTCCAGCGGTTTTGGCAATACGCCTCAGAACCTTTGTACTATTTAACCTAGATTTGTGATTTTGGACTCTTAACATAGGTTTGCATCTATGACTAAATATATAAGAATGACAAAAAACATGATTGGAACATATCTACTCTTTAACTGAGTCATATTGTCAAGATTACACTTACACAAGCGCTTGAAACACTCCTTGAAAGAGTATACATTCGATAACCAAGCCCCCTATGTTAGTATTGGAAATTGTTCTAGTCCAGCTATTTCTCGCATGTGCACTTGCACTGCCGTGTGCACTTCAACTTTGCCTTCACGCACTTGCATGAGAGCATGTCATAGGACAAGTGCACTTTACATGGATATTGAAAACATCCTTGGCAGGGACAGCGTTGTCCAAATGGGAAGCAGCTTGCCGTCCACTTCCTTCCACCCATGGTTAGTTGGGTTATTGACAGGCATCATGGACATGTGGGCTATTGCCAAAATGCTCGCTTGGAAGACGCTCCTTTTGAGATGTTGGTCCAAAGCATCACTAGTTGGGGGAATTCTCTCAACATCCTAAGTCTTCTGTGAGAACAACCTCATCCGGACAAGGTCAACATCATTGTCCTCGTTTGATTCATGTGTGTACAGCCTACAGACAAAGTTTGTTGCCACTTCTTTCAACCTTGGCGATGTTTGGAATGGAGTGTCCACAATAGTTGCATAGTGTTCCATAAGGGATGGCACTTTATTCATTAACTAGGAGCAGGATCGCTTACCCTTGAACTTGAAGGAAGAAATACTGGCTGATCCAGTGAATGCATGGAAAAGGGCCATGGCTTTGCATGTTGTCACACCTAGGTTTGTGGCGATAGTGTTCAGGGAGATCATTTTGGTTGTCCTTTCCGCTTTGAAGGAGATCCAGATGTCTGCATCTGCATTCAGAGCCTTGATAAGATGGAAATTACACAGAAGAATTACGACAACATCCGTGTTTCAAGTATGCACCATCCCAAGTGATGAAAATTGGAGAGAGACTGTTGTCACTGGTTGCACATCTTTTACTGGAGGTTGAGTGACAAGATTTCGGCCCACAGGTGGTACAAAGGTATATGAAGGAGGCAGGGTGGGTTCACTGCTGTGTGTTCCCGGTTTCAGTGAGTTGATTTCAAGACATTCTTGTTCCAGCCCAGGCATCTGTTGATGAAGGAAACTGAATTATTGAAATACCAGTTCCATGGAAGGATGAGCTTGCAGTGCGTGATGAAGGATTGTGATCCAGATTATACTTTGTGGAACAGAGGATTCTTCACAACCCTCAACAGGCACCACTAGAGATCCTGTTTATTATGAGTATCGAGTTTGGTGATGCTAGCTTGTATAGTGTTGGAGATATGTTCAAACAAATTTTGGAACGGGCCGACAGACGGACAGAACACGATCTATTTACCCCACTTACTCTGTAAGGCAGGGGTATGATAATAAATGAAAGCTAGTAATAGCCTCTTGAATAAATCTCAAAATATAGAATGAAATAATGACTGGTCCCTGATGGCAAATGACTTTGGATTATGTCCCTTGAATTCCTTTGGGAAAATTGTTGATTTTTATTGGACAAATTTAGCTATATTTATTTAACTATTTTTACTAATCATGCATTACAAAAACCTAGATATAGAGATCAAAATCAATATTTTTGGTTCAATAGTAAAACAGTTATAAGGCATTAAACGGGAAAAAAATGGCAGTTGGCAGCCATTTTGGATTTTGGCGGCAATTTTTATTTTAAAAAATCTGACTGCTTGACACTCGAACCAGAATTGTTCCATAGACCCTTACCTTCAATTTAACACTGAAAACAAAACTTTTGCATCAATTTGAAATGAAAAGAGAAAAATACATATGCACAGCGGTTTGAAGCTTTGTCATGTAAAGGAAATGAATAAAATGAAAATAATAGTGTCTTTTGATAACAAAACTGTAAATTTTAGAACATAATCTAAGTTGAATTGATATTTAAATCACCAAAAAAACTGGTCTACCGTAACGACGTAAAAAGTCAGAAATTTACTTTGCCAAGGCCGAGATTGATGTATTTCCTGCAATTTTTTCTTGACTTGAATATATTTTTTGTGGTAAAAATAGGGTGGTTAACTCAGTATATGTTGTCATATTCACTAAATGAATGCGGCCCTGAAGAAATCTAACTTCAAAACGTGTGTGTCCGTCCAACCATGTTTTTGGTCTTTTTATAGAAACACATGGAACAGTAAAATATTAAACGTTCTTCAACACACGATACGTTGGATTTTCCTGAATGTTGAATATAGAAACAAATTAGAGCTGTTCTGTTTCTCCGTTTGTTGATTAACATTTCAAAAGTAAAAGTGTTAGACACAGACATGTACATTTCAGACTTATCTCCCTTTAGTCTCCAATCAATTATATTGTTTCACTTCAGTTTTGTTTACATTTTTTTGCAAATAAGCCATCTAAAATATATTATTCTATAACAATTGTAAATTACTAGCATAAGAAAATATTACCCTGACTGACTATGAGTTTTCCACACTAACACCTGCAATCAACTTACAAATATTATGTTGAATTTCTAGAGTTGTAGTTATGTAATGTTTATGTATGTAAAGCTGCTTATTATGTTTCAATATTGTATGATGAAATCAAGATAAATCTGTGCTGTTATATGTATAAATTGTATGTATAAGAAAATACCATTTACTATAATCATTCAATAAGTCATGAAAATATGTAACAACATTTATATGAACACTTCCATTCACTGAAGATGATTTTACATGTTAACACAATAAAAATATATATCATGATATAATATTCTGATATGTAACAACCAGTCAAATAACAAACTTTAAAAATCATATTTTTGTAGAGTTTCAGGGTTTATTACACTCGTGAATATATAAGATAAATAACAATCAATAAGTACATTTATTATCCTATACAAAAACAACAAATAAGGTACATGTTGTCAGGCTGTTTTATTTACTTAGATTCAAAAGGATGTTCAGCTTGATACTCTCATGCATCATGTAGATTTCCCTGTTACTTCTGATCTTGTGAGCTTGAAAAATTAAATAATAACTGTTACCATGCATAAAGTTTGTGCAATTATTGATATCATTCTCTTAATTGTTATCTTATTGTGAACTTGAAAATGTTCAAAATAATCTTGCAAATTTTATAACTGAAAATTAAATTGCATTCAGAATGTCAACAAATAATTTCCAATTTTCCACACTTTCCATGTGAGTAAAAACAATGATAAATCCAAAAAGTCACAGAAGCATATTAAATAAATAATTCTTTTTGAAATGACTATTGACATATTATTCTTTATGAATACAAATAACAAATGGTTCAAGGTAAATTAATAAATGTTTTTACTTGTTGAAATTTATGACAATACTTTTAATCCAAGTTTAAGCTGCTGCCTGTGCTTTTTATCAATTGCACATGTAAGGGAAATGTACATCCCAGGTTATATGTATATGTTTTAGCTAGTCATAACAATATTACCCATTCTTATCAATATACATTAAAATTTACCCTTGTCAGACTGTTATTATTATTATTATTATATGACAAACTAAGTATTTATATAGAAAATAAAATATATGTCATTTACAAGTATATGTCCCTATTTGCAAAATATGTATTATTGGGATCAAATGGACTACATGTCATTACTAAATGGGGCTATATGTTCATACTTACTATGCTAACCCATTGCTTTATTTCATCAAATGTTTAGCCTTGATGACACAATGGCTGATTGAATATGTTATCCCATCCAGGTGTCACACATTTGGAATCGGAAAATATAAAACCAAATCAATTAAGTATGATGATTAAAAAATCAAACTTTAAAATATTTTGATCATCATATTGTTATTTATTTTGTGGAGTACAATAAAGTTTTCTAAATAGTATTTTGTAACAAATTTAAACATTCAAAGCTTACCTGCACATGGCTATATCTAAATTCAATTTCAGTACAGTATATACTGAAATTAGACATAGCCATGTGAATATTTCATTGATTTATAAATTCATAAAAAAGGATATTTGATTAATTTCATTTGCGTTGACTGTAGATCAAACTGTCATTGTTGTGTAGACCTGTACACTAGGCATAGAAATGTGTTTACACAAGGCATACAGTACAGAACTGACTAAACTAAAGTGACATTATATTAATTTCCTGAATCCTGAAAACACTAGGAAAGTGTTTATGTGTTTATTTTCAAAACTTTGTTCATAGATTTTTGTAGAATATAAAAAACAAATATTCTGTTCAATAAATCGGCCTGTGATAAAGTCACCATGAAACTAAAATAGCAACTATTGTTAACGCATTGCAAACAAATATTTTCCCGTTTTTGATGTAAACAAACCAACCAAGCTGGGCATGCACTCACCTCGATCCTCATTTTGTGATTGTATCTCCGATCTGAATGAGAAAAAGTTTATTTCATGTGCATTTCCGACTAGGTGGGTCAACCTTTCAAGCTTCAAACACAGTGTCATCGATATTTTACGCATGACAAGGCCGGGTTTATTCGGAAAAAGTATCGGCGACATATCCCTTCCGTCATGCAGACCAACCGCCATGTTGCTTGTTGATGTCCGAAGAAGTAATCTCCTCAGTAGGTAAAAAATACGGCGCGCTGATTGGTTGAAAGCCTTATGGGGCGGGGCTTAATGGATCGGTCTATACTAGCAGCCGTGATATAAGTGAAATACTCATGAAAGCGGCTCACCTCACCTCTGTCTGTCCGTCCGAAACAGTTTCCGGAGAAAAACTATAATTGAAAGTTTAACTCGAAAACTATAAGACTTGAAAACTTTGATGTGGAAATAACCTATATGTGTTGTTGTGCCTGTAAGACGCATAAAATAAGTAGTGAAGAAACAACTTGATTACGGGTTTAGAATAAATGAAACCCTTATAAGTTCAGAATCAACTATTTCTTACCTTAACTACGTTATTGTTATATGTTATATATACATGTTACATGTATATATAGCAAGTCTTTAATTATGGTTTGTTCAAAATGCGGGGTTCTATATATACAATCAGTACTTATGAGACCTCGCCGTTAATCATCCGAACTGACACTTTCCTGTTCAAGTAACCTTAGCCTGCTGGATTGTTTTAGACACCCACTGTCATCTGGATTAATTTCATCTGAAGCACTGTAAAATCAACAACGATGCGAAAATTGAAATTGATTAAAAAGTATGACATTATTCCTGAAAAAAAATCACACACTAATGGCAATATCAACAGGCTATAGAAACATGTATTTTTTTATATGGATATTCCAAGAAATAATAACGCAATGGGAGATGTAAGTGTAAAGTGTTAGTTTTTCAACAAAATCTCGTTTATTTTAAATCTGAGCGGTTTTATATCTATATTTAATTCTATCAAACAAAATATAAAAACAAACGATACACCATAAATTAAGATTTTACGAGAGCTGTGATGTAACTGAACCTTCACACTTGATTTCTGTGTTATATGATTGCTCTAATAAACACAACGTTAAATTATCGAATATCAAATCTCATCGCTTTAACATTAAAGCGTTATTATTTAGAAGTAATTTGTTGAATTTGGTCAAACTTATTTGAGTGCGATTTTCTCAACGTCCATAGTAATGAAAAAGCTGATACGTAAACACATTTATCAACATTATATGTCAGCAATATGGGTAAATTTATATTACAGTAGGTAAAATAGTTATCGAATAGCAACACATTTTCCATGCTAATGTCACCAAAATGGTCATTTTCAAAGGAATAAGGGCGGATTTCGCTAACTTGAATGAATGGGAGTATTTACTTGAAAATAATTGCTTTAAATATAATATGTCGTGGATTAAAGTTTTACAGTTTATGTTTTTTAAATCATTGACGTAAATAATGTATCAAAGATATACACTGAAAAAAAGGGACAAAATTGTATCTGAAATGTTTTTAAAAATGTAAACTTACTGGAATTTGTTTAACTCATCATTCATTACTTTTCTTTTCCATAAATAAACAATTGCAACATTTTAAATAAGTTTTTAGGCGATAATGTGGCCTAATCTGTACCTTTTTACGTATATTTATGAAATGTAATAAATATAATATAAATAGTAAATAAATATAAATAAAAAATGATGGCAAACGAAAATGAGATCATCCCGGATGTGACGTCGACACGGAAGTCATACCATGATTACATCCCTTTGGAGGCAAGAAGGAAGTTACTTCAAGACAAATATCGAGTTCAGAGTTTCCTAAAAGAAGTTCAGTATCTTAGCTCCTATGTAATATACACCAGTGTTAAGCTTTAACGTGAATTATTGATGATGTATATATCATTATATATCTCAAATTACATTATATATAAATATAAATATATGGTCATAATATTTTTATCCCTGCCATAACAAAGTTATGAAATAGAAATGACCCCCGTTCCTCCGTCCCTCCGTCCCACCGTCCGTCCGTCCAGGTTTCGTTTCCGGATAAGAACCTAAAAACTGTAAGGCCTAGCTCAACGAAATGGTATATGGGACATTCATCATGTAAAGATGTGACTCTTGGGGTTTTCGACTTCTTTGGAATTTTAGAAGTTTCTATGGAAACATACTTTGAAATTGCGTTTCCGCGCCAGAACTAAAAAAACTGTTTGTTCTAGCTAGTTGATATTTGGACCAGTCATCATATGTATATGTGCCTTTTTGCGTCCCTCCGTCCGTCCAGGATCAGAACCTAAAAACTGTAAGTAGTAGATGTGCCTTTTAGGGCTTTCGACTTCTTTGGAATTATATGTTTGGCCTTTTCTATGGAAACATACTTTAAATAATTCGTTTCAAGGCCAGAACCCAAAATCTGAAAGGCGTAGCTCAATAATACTTAATGTGTGGAATAATCATCATGCTTTGGAATTTTGATTTTAGCGCATGAAAACATAGCTTAACATTTTGTATCAGAATCCGACTTCAACAACCTAGCTCAATGAAACGTGGTATGTGAAACATCATCATCTGAAGATGTGCAGAACTGTTAGGCACAGATTAATGCATCTTCGGAAGTATATATTCTTGTGCAGCATGAATAAATGGGTGATTTATGATTTATAAATGAATAAAGGTCTATGAATGTTCAGTATATTTTGAACTTGTGCCACTTGGTGGGGGATATAGTAGACTCGGTCTGTTTGTTATATTTTTTTAAATTTTGTTTTTGAAGACAAAAGCTTCTTGAACCCATAGGGTACTATCATAGATCTCAAATTACACATATATTTTTTTCATTTAAAAAAAAATAATATTTTACTTTTAAGATGCTTATGTTTTGTCATTAATTGGACATAAGTTTAATTCGTAACATTCTGGTCGCTTCACTGCATGTTCAAACACATATTGTTCAGATCATTTGCCGCTAAGTATACCATGACGGATTCGCCTTAAGCATTTCATTTCAACAGAAGAGGTCTAAATAAACTGAGCTATCGATATGTCAACTAAGGTTATCACAAAAAAACCAATGCATCTTTTATTAAACAAGGAAGTGTCAGTTCAGATGATTAACGGCGAGGATTCATAAGTACTGGTTGTATATATAGAACCCCACATTTTGAACAAGCCATAATTAAACACTTGCTTTAACTGACTCTTCCTTCTGCTTCATCTTTAGGGAAGATCGTATTCATCTTATGTTGATTCTTAGATATTGTTGAATTATTTAGAAGTAGAATTAGAACTCCAATTAGTTTGCAATATTCATCTTTTAAATAGCAAATTGACTGTATTTAATGTTATGTTCTCGTGGAGTGAGAAAGTGACACTCGTAAAAATATCACTTTCTCACTCCACTCAATGAGATAGAAATGATATTCGGCTAAAACAATGAAATAGTCTCTATTTAGTTTAGACATGATGTACCTCTATCTCACTCGTATGTATTGCTCGTGGTATGACATAGCTTGTACTGTACCTTTTCTTTTGCCCCTGGATATACATGTATTACATCTGTAAAATCACTTTGATACACTTTGATACACTTTGATAATAAGCTCTAATTATGGCTAATACGACATGTCAAATTAAATTTCCTTGTAACTTGTCACATTGTATTGATATATATTCTAATCATTTCTCTCAGTGCAGCAAATGATTCCTGAAAGTCTTCTGAAAGTGTACAATTTTGTACCACAACGTCAACTAAATTTGTATTATGCGTCAATAATATATCATCATATTGATATGTTAAAGTTAACATTGTGTCGAAAACAAAAATCGTCTTCAAGTGAATATTGATGGATAACCTTTTCTATTTCTTAACATACACTATACTAGAGTGACTTATAGCCCACACAGACAATATATTAGACTGATTGTACAGCTTACATAGACAATATAATATACTGATCGTACAACACACATAGACAATATTTTAGACTGACCGTACAGCACACACAGACCATATATTAGACTGATTGTATAGCCCACATAGACAATATAATAGACTGACTGTATCGCATGCAGATACAATATATTAGAATGCCCGTACAGCACACATAGACAATATATTAGACTGACCGTACAGCACACATAGACAATATATTAGAGTGATTGTATAGCACAAATACTCAATTTATTAGACCGATTGTATATCCCACATAGACAATATATTAGACGGACTGTACAACACACATAGACAATATATTAGACGGACTGTACAACACACACAGACAATATATTAGACTGACTGTACAGCACACAGAGATGATATATTAGACTGACTGTACAGCACACATAGACAATATATTAGACTGACAGTACAGCACACATAGACAATATATTAGACTGACCGTCCAGCACACATAGACAATATATTAGACTGACTGTACAGCACACATAGACAATATATTAGACTAACCGTACAGCACACATAGACAATATATTAGACTGACCGTACAGCACACATAGACAATATATTAGACTGACCGTACAGCACACATAGACAATATATTAGACTGACTTTACATCACACATAGACAATATATTAGACTGACTGTACAACACACATAGACAATATATTAAATTGATTATATAGCGCAAATAGAATATATATTAGACAATATTTTCTGAGGAACAAAATTTGTAAAATATTGCATTTGTGATACGAACTCATATCTTGCCTTTTTTATGTATCCCTGTTCAGTGTTTATCATGCTTGCCTTCTATATTTAATTATTTGAAAAAAACCTGACTACAATTTGCAAAATGTTTACGGACGGACGGACGCCATGCCATGCCATAAGCCCATCGGGTCTTTCAGGCCTGATGAGCTAAAATTCCAAAAGGGTGTTACAATCTGTGACCCTGTATACCCTCCAAGCAAGGTCTTACCAATCTCAATAAGATTATCAAAGCAGGGTCTTACAAAGATAGGAAACAAACTTAGATAACACCATATAAGCAGAGAATTAAAAACATAGATTGTCAAAGGGAGAGCGAGGGTAACACCCACATTTGCACGAGTTTCGTTAAAGTCACTTTCTAGTGAAATAATTTCTTTATAACAATTCTGTTCTATTACAATCGATTAGAATTAACAAGAAAACACTTTCGACGTTTTCGAAGTAAAAAGTCACTTATAGATGCATTAAAATCAAATGACCCTGATACTGACTTTTAACTTTCCCCGTATGCCATAGCTTGTGTTACTCTCCAACATTGACTATTAGTTTGTGCATACTTTCCACCATTGCCGCCGCGTTTTATTTTGACTATAGCGTTTTTTTTTCAAATAAAGTTTCAAGAACTGTTTTTGACATGTTCACATTCATGGTCAAAGGTCAAGGTCACGAGTTCAAAAAAAATATTTATAAACACAATAACTTGAAAAGATTGTGTGCTATCAGGCTCTTATTTGTTATATATCAACTATGGAGAAAGGAAAATATTTGAAAAGGTGTTCCCTCAAATCTGTCAAAGGTCAAGGTCACAGCAAAGTCACGACTTAAGAATCCATTTGCGAAAATGCCTTATTTCAACTATTAACAGTTTGAGTTATTATCCATCGAGAACACCTAAAGCATGAAGCACTTATCATTGATCTTCGAACTGTTCTGCTATTTACTTCCAGTCTTTTTCTGTAGTAGACGTCTTGGATACCTTGTAGACATCCACGATAGGGGTATCATGTTCTGAACTGATGTCCAGATGACCCTGTTAGAAGTAGGTCATAATTGCATACTGCTCATCGTTGGTTAGGTGTCTTAATGTGAGAGTGACTTTCAATCCTACCTCCAAAACTGGCACGAAGAAGCTAGTTGCTTACTTCACAAACTATATATAGGTGTCAAACTCTTTCAAAAACATTTCGTCAGACTGTTTATGTTTTTGCCTCTCAAAAGAGTTGAGTCACTCAAATATCCACATTGCATACCGTCGACGCCTTCTACTTCATTGATGGTGTCTCACAAAGCAAGGCAACGACCAGGACAAAATCATTTTCAATCTTATCTAGGTACTATCTGTATGACAGTCAGTCTGACATTAGTACAGCTGATTGGACCATTTTTAACTTTGAAACCGACCGGTCGGGCTATAATGTTGTGATGAGGTCGCATCTGTCTCAATGCGGTCATATGAAAAGTCGCCATGGTTGTATTGGAGTAGTTCAAGACTCGCAAATGTCGTAACATGCTTGTGCACGAATGCATAAGCTGTCTCACAGGTCGCAAATCGCATGTTGACCACAGAACATGTTATTGTGGTCTCAACATGGTTCTAGCCAATTGCATGAGAATTCGCCAATTCAGTCGTACCAAACCAAAGCACGACCATGTTGAGACCAACTTGCGATTAATCACCGATCATATCAGTCTCAACTCTGTTTCAACGTGCTTGCAAAAAAAAACAAATGTGATTACTTTTTGGTCGCAGTGAGATCATGCAACCGGCTTGGTGGAAGCCCAACCATCTGTTGGTGTTGAACTCACTGATAAGGTTCACGTTGATTGATTAGCAAAGTATCTGGTGTCAGTGCCTTGGATTTGCTGCTAATTTTTTTTTATTATGTCATGCATAGGTCCTGTTAGTCCTGAACTGAAACTCTTGCTCGCATACTACGTTCAGAGATGGTGTAGTACAAGAGTTATTTGTACTGTCAAACACAATTTTTCTACTACTACTATTTAATTTAAAGTTGAACACTTGTAAATGGATAATTTAGAGCTATAATAATTTTGTTATTTGTCGCTGATTTTCAAACACAGTATGTATATCTCCATTCTACAATATCATCGATTTAGTATTGAACTATGTTGAGACGCGTTGACTGGGTAGAGATTTGTCATTCACCTTTGTGCAGAAATTCCACGGCATTTATAAAGATTTGATCTTTTTGGTTATCTCAATTGACGTAACTTATTATAAGTTACTTATTACAAAAAAAACGTTTTGGCGGATGTGCCGATGTACAAACCTTAATCCTCTCAAGACAAGGTATGTTGCAAACTAAATGGGTATTATGGATGACCTTCACCTTAGATTGCATTCAACTCAGCATTTCAGAATATAAAATTGTCAGTACGGATGTGTCCATCTATATACGTCTTTTATTGTGTTTGCTTGAATAAATAAATTCAGTAAAACATGGACCTTTTTTTAATCTTTAGATAATAATAAACTTATATTGTTAGTTACAGAGTAACTTCCCTTGCTAAAACTTCATCGTCGTCTTGATGTTTAACAGTGCTCAGAGTTTGTTCAATAATGGTCCTAGGTATAAAAATATCTAGTGATTGAAATAAGTACAACTAATATATCTAAACTTCACAAATACACGTGAATTGCGTGATCAACGTTAACATAGAATACCGTAGTCTCTTTATTAACTTCATCATCGAAACATTGATTGAAGAGAGAAATTATAGGCATAAGCTTCCGAGTTCGTTACATACACATTCTACCATACAATAACGTATCTCTTACTGAATTTATTAAATCCTTTTAGACTTAGAAATGAGTGAATTTTTGTCATTAGTTCAAACGATAAACCAGTTTTATATCTAATACGGCCAAATAAAAATCTCCCAAGAAAGGGACAGTCTCAAAACCTAGAAAGCTTGGAATGTAGACGGATGTCAAAGCGAATGAAACCGTATTATAAATTACCTTTAATTAATATTTGCATCAATTTATTTAGAAGAGAAGGATATTTATGGATTATCAACTTCTTATTTAATTGAGACTGCGATAATATATGCAAACAGGACATGCGTTGATGCTGATTAAAATAACCAATAATTAATCCATATTTTATTGTCCAGGTAGAACATGTATGTCTAATGACACATGGGCGAGTACCAGTCATACTGTACATTAGTAGTTGACAGCAAGAACCTCACACTATAAGGTTTAAGACATGGTACCGTAGCTGACATCTCGCAATATGGAATTTTCGATACAACGTAAAAGCTCATGAAAACAAATAATTCAAACCAAGTCTACTATGTAGACAAACTGTTACTTGTACTCTATACCCCTATAAAATGCGATAAGCGGAGTCAAGAATGAATTTTAGAGATGCAACAAGGCGTTTAAAGAGGAGTCATACATAAACCTCTAGATAAGTTCATTTATAGGTTCAAATTATGAGTAAATATTTTGAAACCGTCCCTATATGTGTCTGGTGTTTAGGACACTGTGCAAACCCACTTGTCTTACAAATCAATAACAGCGACTTCAAACTATGATCGTTTCTTAAACAACTTTTTTCCTAAGTTAAAGAAAATTCTGAAAATTAAATGCCTATTTGGCGATGTAAAACTATGAGGGTTTGTAATTTGTAATTTACCGTAATTGATTTACTTTTATGTCAAATTTGAAATTCATCCGTACGTTTTCACGACAAACGGAATATAGACTGAACGTACAGTACACATAGAGATTATATTAGACTGACCGTATAGCAAACATAAAGAATATATTAGACTGACCGTACAGCACACATAGGCAATATATTAGACTGACCATACAGCACACATAGACAATATATTAGACTAACCGTACAGCACACATAGACAATATAATAGACTGACCGTACAGCACACATAGACAATATGTTAGACTGACTGTATAGCACACATAGACAATATATTAGACTGACCGTACAGCACACATAGACAATATATTAGACTGACTGTATCTCATGCAGAGACAAGATATTAGACAGACCGCACAGCACACATAGACAATATCTTAGACTGAACGTACAGAACACATATAGATTATATTAGACTGACTGTACAGCACACATAGGCAATATATTAGACTGACAGTATAGCACAAATACTCAATTTATTAGACTGATTGTATATCACACATAGACAATATATTAGACTGGCTGGCTGTATAGCGCAAATACTCAATTTATTAGACTGATTTTATATCACACATATACTACATATTAGACTAACCGTACAGCACACATAGACAAAACATTAGACTGACCGTACAGTACACATAGACAATATAATAGACTGATTGTACATCACACATAGACAATTTATTAGACTGAACGTATAGCAAACATAGAGATTATATTAGACTAACCGTACAGCACACATAGGCAATATATTAGACTGAACGCATAGCAAACATAGACAATATATTAGACTGACCGTACAGCACACATAGACAATATATTAGACTGACCGTACATCACACATAGACAATATATTAGACTGACCGTACAGCACACATAGACAATATATTAGACTGACCGTACAGCACACATAGACAATATATTAGACTGACCGTACAGCACACATAGACAATATATTAGACTAACCGTACAGCACACATAGACAATAATAGACTAACCGTACAGCACACATAGACAATATATTAGACTAACCGTACAGCACACATAGATGATACATTAGACTGACCATACAGCACACATAGACAATATATTAGACTGATTGTACAGCACACATAGACAATTTATTAGACTGATTGTATATCACACATATACAATATATTAGACTGACCGTACAGCACACATAGATAATATATTAGACTAACCGTACAGCACACATAGACAATATATTAGACTGATCATACAGCACACATAGACAATATATTAGACTGACCGTACAGCACACACATACAGTATAATAGACTGACCATACAGCACACATAGACAATATATTAGACTGACCATACAGCACACATAGACAATATATTAGACTGACCGTACAGCACACATAGACAATATATTAGACTCACCGTACAGCACACATAGACAATATATTAGACTAACCGTACAGCACACATAGACAATATATTAGACTGATTGTATAGCACACATAGACAATATATTAGACTAACCGTACAGCACACATAGACAATACATAAGACTGACCATACAGCACACATAGACAATATATTAGACTAACCGTACAGCACACATAGACAATATATTAGACTGAACGTATAGCACACATAGACAATATATTAGACTGAACGTATAGCACACATAGACAATATATTAGACTAACCGTACAGCACACATAGACAATACATAAGACTGACTGTATAGCACACATAGACAATATATTAGACTGAACGTAAAGCACACATAGAAAATATATTAGACTGATTGTACAGCACACATAGACAATTTATTAGACTAACCGTACAGCACACATAGACAATATATTAGACTGATTGTACAGCACACATAAACAATTTATTAGACTAACCGTACAGCACACATAGACAATATAATAGACTGACCGTACAGCACACATAGACACTATGTTAGACTGACTGTATAGCACACATAGACAATATATTAGACTGACCGTACAGCACACATAGACAATATACTAGACTGACTGTACAGGACACATATAGATTATATTAGACTGACTGTACAGCACACATAGATAATATATTAGACTGACCGTACAGCACACATAGACAATATATTAGACTGACCGTACAGCACACACAGACAATATATTAGACTGAACGTATAGCACACATAGACAATATATTAGACTGAACGTATAGCACACATAGACAATATATAAGACTAACCGTACAGCACACATAGACAATATACTAGACTGACTGTACAGGACACACATAGATTATATTAGACTGACTGTACAGCACACATAGATAATATATTAGTCTGACCGTATAGCACACATAGACAATATATTAGACTAACCGTACAGCACACATAGACAATATACTAGACTGACTGTACAGGACACACATAGATTATATTAGACTGACTGTACAGCACACATAGATAATATATTAGTCTGACCGTATAGCACACATAGACAATATATTAGACTGACTGTACAGCACACATAGGCAATATATTAGACTGACAGTATAGCACAAATACTCAATTTATTAGACTGATTGTATATCACACATAGACAATATATTAGACTGGCTGGCTGTATAGCGCAAATGCTCAATTTATTAGACTGATTTTATATCACACATATACTACATATTAGACTAACCGTACAGCACACATAGACAAAACATTAGACTGACCGTACAGTACACATAGACAATATAATAGACTGATTGTACATCACACATAGACAATTTATTAGACCGAACGTATAGCAAACATAGAGATTATATTAGACTAACCGTACAGCACACATAGGCAATATATTAGACTGAACGCATAGCAAACATAGACAATATATTAGACTGACCGTACAGCACACATAGACAATATATTAGACTGACCGTACAGCACACATAGACAATATAATAGACTGATTGTACAGCACACATAGGCAATATATTAGACTGAACGCATAGCAAACATAGACAATATATTAGACTGACCGTACAGCACACATAGACAATATATTAGACTGACCGTACATCACACATAGACAATATATTAGACTGACCGTACAGGACACATAGACAATATATTAGACTGACCGTACAGCACACATAGACAATATATTAGACTGACCGTACAGCACACATAGACAATATATTAGACTAACCGTACAGCACACATAGACAATAATAGACTAACCGTACAGCACACATAGACAATATATTAGACTAACCGTACAGCACACATAGATGATACATTAGACTGACCATACAGCACACATAGACAATATATTAGACTGATTGTACAGCACACATAGACAATTTATTAGACTGATTGTATATCACACATATACAATATATTAGACTGACCGTACAGCACACATAGATAATATATTAGACTAACCGTACAGCACACATAGACAATATATTAGACTGATCATACAGCACACATAGACAATATATTAGACTGACCGTACAGCACACACATACAGTATAATAGACTGACCATACAGCACACATAGACAATATATTAGACTGACCATACAGCACACATAGACAATATATTAGACTGACCGTACAGCACACATAGACAATATATTAGACTAACCGTACAGCACACATAGACAATATATTAGACTAACCGTACAGCACACATAGACAATATATTAGACTGATTGTATAGCACACATAGACAATATATTAGACTAACCGTACAGCACACATAGACAATACATAAGACTGACCATACAGCACACATAGACAATATATTAGACTAACCGTACAGCACACATAGACAATATATTAGACTGAACGTATAGCACACATAGACAATATATTAGACTGAACGTATAGCACACATAGACAATATATTAGACTAACCGTACAGCACACATAGACAATACATAAGACTGACTGTATAGCACACATAGACAATATATTAGACTGAACGTAAAGCACACATAGAAAATATATTAGACTGATTGTACAGCACACATAGACAATTTATTAGACTAACCGTACAGCACACATAGACAATATATTAGCCTGATTGTACAGCACACATAAACAATTTATTAGACTAACCGTACAGCACACATAGACAATATAATAGACTGACCGTACAGCACACATAGACACTATGTTAGACTGACTGTATAGCACACATAGACAATATATTAGACTGACCGTACAGCACACATAGACAATATACTAGACTGACTGTACAGGACACATATAGATTATATTAGACTGACTGTACAGCACACATAGATAATATATTAGACTGACCGTACAGCACACATAGACAATATATTAGACTGACCGTACAGCACACACAGACAATATATTAGACTGAACGTATAGCACACATAGACAATATATTAGACTGAACGTATAGCACACATAGACAATATATAAGACTAACCGTACAGCACACATAGACAATATACTAGACTGACTGTACAGGACACACATAGATTATATTAGACTGACTGTACAGCACACATAGATAATATATTAGTCTGACCGTATAGCACACATAGACAATATATTAGACTAACCGTACAGCACACATAGACAATACATAAGACTGACCTTACAGCACACATAGATAATATATTAGACTGACCATACAGCACACATAGATAATATATTAGACTGACCGTATAGCACACATAGACAATATATTAGACTGACTGTACAGCACACACAGACAATATATTAGACTGACCGTATAGCACACGTAGACAATATATTAGACTGACCGTATAGCACACACAGACAATATATTAGACTGAACGTATAGCACACATAGACAATATATTAGACTGAACGTATAGCACACATAGACAATATATAAGACTAACCGTATAGCACACATAGACAATACACAAGACTGACCATACATCACACATAGACAATATATTAGACTGATTGTACAGCACACATAGACAATATATTAGACTGATAGTACAGTACACATAGACAATATATTAGACTGATTGTACAGCACACATAGACAATTTATTAGACTGACCGTACAGCACACATAGACAATTTATTAGACTTACCGTACAGCACACATAGACAATATATTAGACTAACCGTATAGCAAACATAGACAATATATTAGACTAACCGTACAGCACACATAGCCAATATATTAGACTGACCATACAGCACACACAGACAATATATTAGACTGACCGTACAGCACACATAGATAATATATTAGACTGACCGTACAGCACACATAGACAATTTATTAGACTGAACGTATAGCACACATAAACAATATATTAAACTGATTGTACAGCACACATAGACAATACATAAGACTGACCATACAGCACACATAGATAATATATTAGACTGACCGTACAGCACACATAGACAATATATTAGACTGACCGTACAGCACACATAGACAATATGTTAGACTGACTGTATAGCACACATAAACAATATATTAGACTGATTGTACAGCACACATAGACAATACATAAGACTGACCATACAGCACACATAGACAATTTATTAGACTGATTGTACAGCACACATAGACAATATATTAGACTGACCATACATCACACATAGACAATATATTAGACTGATTGTACAGCACACATAGACAATTTATTAGACTGACCGTACAGCACACATAGACAATTTATTAGACTTACCGTACAGCACACATAGACAATATATTAGACTTACCGTATAGCAAACATAGACAATATATTAGACTAACCGTACAGCACACATAGCCAATATATTAGACTGACCATACAGCACACATAGACAATATATTAGACTAACCGAACAGCACACATAGACAATACATTAGACTGACTGTATAACACACATAGACAATATATTAGACTAACCGTATAGCAAACATAGACAATATATTAGACTAACCGCATAGCAAACATAGACAATATATTAGACTGAATGTATAGCAAACATAGACAATATATTAGACTGACCGTACAGCACACATAGGCAATATATTAGACTGACAGTATAGCACACATACTCAATTTATTAGACTGATTTTATATCACTCATATACAATATATTAGACTGACCGTACAGCACACATAGACAATATATTAGACTAACCGTACAGCACACATAGACACTACATTAGACTGAATGTATAGCACACATAGACAATATATTAGACTGAACGTATAGCATACATAGAGAATATATTAGACTAACCTTACAGCACACATAGACAATACATTAGACTGACTGTATAGCACACATAGACAATATATTAGACTGAACGTATAGCATACATAGAGAATATATAAGACTGACCGTCCAGCACACATAGACAATTTATTAGACTGAACGTATAGCAAACATAGACAATATATTAGACTAACCGTACAGCACTAATAGACAATACATTAGACTGATTGTATATCACACATAGACAATATATTAGACTGACTGTATAGCACACATAGACAATATATTAGACTGAATGTACAGCAAACATAGAGAATATATTAGACTGGCCGTACAGCACAAATAGGCAATATATTAGACTGACAGTATAGCACAAATACTCAATTATTAGACTGATTTTATATCACACATATACAATATATTAGACTGACCGTACAGCACACATAGACAATATAGTAGACTGACCGTACAGCACACATAGACAATATAATAGACTGACTGTACAGCACACATAGATAATATATTAGACTGACCGTACAGCACACATAGACAATATATTAGACTGATTGTACAGCACACATAGACAATTTATTAGACTGATTGTGTATCACACATAGACAATATATTATACTGACTGTATAGCACACATAGACAATATATTTGACTGAACGTACAGCAAACATAGAGAATATATTAGACTGACCGTACAGCACAAATAGGCAATATATTAGACTGACATTATAGCACACATACTTAATTTATTAGACTGATTTTATATCACTCATATACAATATATTAGACTGACCGTACAGCACACATAGACAATATATTAGACTAACCGTACAGCACACATAGACAATATATTAGACTAACCGTACATCACACATAGACAATATATTAGACTAACCGTACAGCACACATAGATAATACATTAGACTAACCGTACAGCACACATAGACAATATATTAGACTAACCGTATAGCAAACATAGACAATATATTAGACTAACCGTACAGCACACATAGATAATACATTAGACTGATTGTATAGCACACATAGACAATATATCAGACTAACCGTACAGCACACATAGACAGTATATTAGACTAACCGTATAGCAAACATAGAGAATATATTAGACTGACCGTACAGCACACATAGACAATATATTAGACTAACCGTATAGCAAACATTGACAATACATTAGACTAACCGTAAAGCAAACATAGACAATATATTAGACTAACCGTACATCAAACATAGACAATATATTAGACTAACTGTACATCACACTTAGACAATATATTAGACTAACCGTACAGCACACATAGACAATATATTAGACTAACCGTATAGCAAACATAGACAATATATTAGACTGAACGTATAGCAAACATAGTCAATATATTAGACTGACCGTACAGCACACATAGGCAATATATTAGACTGACAGTATAGCACACATACTCAATTTATTAGACTGATTTTATATCACACATATACAATATATTAGACTGACCGTACAGCACACATAGACAATATATTAGACTAACCGTACAGCGCACATAGACACTACATTAGACTGACTGTATAGCACACATAGACAATATATTAGACTGAACGTATAGCATACATAGAGAATATATTAGACTGACTGTACAGCACACATAGACAATTTATTAGACTGAACGTAGAGCATTCATAGAGAATATATTAGACTGACCGTACAGCAAACAAAGACAATATATTAGACTGACAGTATAGCACAAATACTCAATTTATTAGACTGATTTTATATCACACATATACAATAGATTAGACTGACCGTACAGCACACATAGACAATATAATGGACTGTCCGTACAGCACACATAGACAATATAATAGACTGACTGTACAGCACACATAGATAATATATTAGACTGACCATACATCACACATAGACAATATATTAGACTGACTGTATAGCACACATATACAATATATTGGACTGACTGTATAGCACACATAGACAATATATTAGACTGATTGTACAGCACACATAGACAATATATTAGACTGAACGTATAGCAAACATAGAGAATATATTAGACTGACCGTATAGCACACATAGACAATATATTAGACTGAACGTATAGCAAACATAGAGAATATATTAGACTGACCGTACAGCACACATAGGCAATATAAGACTGACAGTATAGCACAAATACTCAATTTATTAGACTGATTTTATATCACACATATACAATATATTAGACTGACCGTACAGCACACATAGACAATATATTAGACTGACTTTACAGAAAACATAGACAATATATTAGACTAACCGTACATCACACATAGACAATATATTAGACTAACCGTACATCACACATAGACAATATATTAGACTAACCGTACAGCACACATAGATAATACATTAGACTGATTGTATAGCACACATTGACAATATATTAGACTAACCGTAAAGCAAACATAGACAATATATTAGACTAACCGTACATCACACTTAGACAATATATTAGAATAACCGTACAGCACACATAGACAATATATTAGACTAACCGTATAGCAAACATAGACAATATATTAGACTAACCGTACAGCACAAAAAGATAATACATTAGACTGATTGTATAGCACACATAGACAATATATTAGACTTACCGTATAGCAAACATAGACAATATATTAGACTAACCGTACAGCACACATAGATAATACATTAGACTGATTGTATAGCACACATAGACAATATATTAGACTGACCGTATAGCAAACATAGAGAATATATTAGACTGACCATACAGCACACATAGGCAATATATTAGACTGATTGTATATCACACATAGACAATATATTAGACTAACCGTACAGCACACATAGACAATATAATAGACTGACCGTACAGCACACATAGACACTATGTTAGACTGACTGTATAGCACACATAGACAATATATTAGACTGACCGTACAGCACACATAGACAATATACTAGACTGACTGTACAGGACACATATAGATTATATTAGACTAACCGTACAGCACACATAGATAATATATTAGACTGACCGAACAGCACACATAGACAATATACTAGACTGATTGTACAGCACACACATACAGTATAATAGACGGACCTTAGAGCACACATAGACAATTTATTAGACTGACCGTACAGCACACATAGACAATATATTAGACTAACCGTATAACAAACATAGACAATATATTAGACTAACCGCATAGCAAACATAGACAATATATTAGACTGAACGTATAGCAAACATAGAGAATATATTAGACTGACTGTACAGCACACATAGGCAATATATTAGACTGACAGTATAGCACAAATACTCAATTTATTAGACTGATTTTATATCACTCATATACAATATATTAGACTGACCGTACAGCACACATAGACAATATATTAGACTAACCGTACAGCACACATAGACACTACATTAGACTGACTGTATAGCACACATAGACAATATATTAGACTGAACGTATAGCATACATAGACAATACATTAGACTGACTGTATAGCAAACTTAGAGAATATATTAGACTGACCGTACAGCACACATAGACAATTTAATAGACTGAACGTATAGCAAACATAGACAATATATTAGACTAACCGTACAGCACACATAGACAATACATTAGACTGACTGTATAGCACACATAGACAATATATTAGACTGAACGTATAGCATACATAGACAATACATTAGACTGACTGTATAGCACACATAGACAATATATTAGACTGACCGTATAGCACACATAGACAATATATTAGAATGAACGTATAGCAAACATAGAGAATATATTAGACTGACCGTACAGCACACATAGGCAATATATTAGATTAACAGTACAGCACACATAGACACTACATTAGACTGACTGTATAGCACACATAGACAATATATTAGACTGAACGGATAGCATACATAGAGAATATATTAGACTAACCGTACAGCACATATAGACAATACATTAGACTGACTGATAGCATACATATATAGTATATTAGACTAACCGTACAGCACATATAGACAATATAATAGACTGACTGTACAGCACACACAGACAATATATTAGACTGATTGTACAGCACACACATACAGTATAATAGACGGACCTTACAGCACACATAGACAATATATTAGACTGACCGAACAACACACATAGACACTATATTAGAATGACCATACAGCACACATAGACAATATATTAGACTAACCGTACAGCACACATAGACAATATATTAGACTGACCATACAGCACACATAGCCAATATATTAGACTGAACGTATAGCACACATAGACAATATATTAGACTGACCGAACAACACACATAGACACTATATTAGAATGACCATACAGCACACATAGACAATATATTAGACTAACCGTATATCACACATAGACAATATATTAGACTGACTGTACAGCACATATAGACAATATATTAGACTAACCGTACAGCACACATAGATAATATATCAGACGGACCGTACAGCACAAATAGACAATATATTAGACTGACCGTACAGCACATACAGACAATACATTAGACTGGCTGTATAGCACAAATACTCAATTTATTGACTGATTGTATATCACACAAAGACAATATATTAGACTGACCGTACAGCACACATAAACAATATATTAGACTGACTGTATAGCACATATAGACAATATATTAGACTGACTGTATAGCACACATAGATAATATATCAGACGGACCGTACAGTACAAATAGACAATATATTAGACTGACCGTACAGCACATACAGACAATATATTAGACTGACTGTATAGCTCACATAGAGAATATATTAGACTGATTGTATATCACACATTGACAATATATGACACTGACTGTACACCACACATAGACAATATATGAGACTGACTGTATAGCTCACATAGACAATATATGAGACTGATTGTATATCACACATAGACAATATATTAGACTGACTGTATAGCACATATAGACAATATATTAGACTGACCGTACAGCACACATAGATAATATATCAGACGGACCGTACAGCACAAATAGACAATATATTAGACTGACCGTACAGCACATACAGACAATATATTAGACTGACTGTATAGCTCACATAGAGAATATATTAGACTGATTGTATATCACACATTGACAATATATGAGACTGACTGTACAACACACATAGATAATATATTAGACTGATTGTATAGCACATATAGACAATATATTAGACTGACTGTATAGCACATATAGACAATATATTAGACTAACCGTATATCACACATAGACAATATATTAGCTGACCGTACAGCACATACAGACAATATATTAGACTGACTGTATAGCACATATAGACAATATATTAGACTGACCGTACAGCACACATAGATAATATATCAGACGGACCGTACAGCACAAATAGACAATATATTAGACTGACCGTACAGCAAATACAGACAATATATTAGACTGACTGTATAGCTCACATAGAGAATATATTAGACTGATTGTATATCACACATTGACAATATATGAGACTGACTGTACACCACACATAGACAATATATTAGACTGACTGTATAGCACAAATACTCAATCTATTGACTGATTGCATATCACACATAGACAATATATTAGACTGACCATACATCACACACAGATAATATATTAGACTGACCGTACAGCACACATAGACAATATATTAGACTGACAGTACATCACACATAGACAATACATTAGACTGGCTGTATAGCACAAATACTCAAATTATTGACTGATTGTATATCACACAAAGACAATATATTAGACTGACCATACAGCACACATAGACAATATATTAGACTGACTGTATAGCACACACAGACAATATATTAGATTGACTGTACAGCACACATAGACAATATATAAGACTGACTTTACAGCACACATAGACAATATATTAGATTGACCGTACAGCACATACAGACAATATATTAGACTGACTGTATAGCTCACATAGAGAATATATTAGACTGACCGTACAGTACACATAGACAATATATTAGACTGAGAGTACCTCACACATAGACAATACATTAGACTGGCTGTATAGCACAAATACTCAATTTAATGACTGACTGTATATCACACAAAGACAATATATTAGACTGACCGTACAGCACACATAAACAATATATTAGACTGACAGTATAGCACACACAGACACTATATAAGATTGACTGTACAGCACACATAGACAATATATTAGACTGACTTTACAGCACACATAGACAATATATTAGATTGACTGTACAGCACACATAGACAATATATTAGACTGACCGTACAGAACACACAGACAATATATTAGACTGACCGTACAGCACACAAAGACAATATATTAGACTTACTTTACAGCACACATAGACATTATATTAGACTGACTGTACAACACACATAGACAATATATTAGATTGATTATATAGCGCAAATATATTAGACAATATTTTCTAAAATATAATTAATTTAATTAATATAAATAAAAATTTTAAAATATTGCATTTGGGATACGAACTCATATCTTGACTTTTCTTAGTATCCCTGTTCGTTCATCAGACTACTGTGATCAATATTGTAGCAAAGTGGCTCAGTTTTTATCATGCTTGCCTTCTATATTTAATAATTTGAACAAACCTGACTACAATTTGCGAAATGCCATGCCATGCCATGCCATAAGCCCATCGGTTCTTTCAGGCCTAATCACAGGACAAAAAGTGGTGGAATCCATTTACCGGATCCTTCCGGATTCTCCCAAATATTGGCGGATCCTGGAGAATCCGACAGAATCCGGAAGGATCCGGCAAGCGGATTCCACCACTTTTGGTCCCGTGAATGAGCTAAAATTCCATAAGGGTGTTACATTCTGTGACCATGTATAGCCTCCAAGCAAGGTCTTACCAACCTCAATAAGATCATCAAAGCAAGGTCTTACAAAGATAGGAAACCATTTTAGATAACACCATATAAGCAGAGAATTAAAAACATAGATTGTCCTAGGGAGAGCGAGGGTAACACCCACATTTGCACGAATTTCGTTAAAGTCACTTTCTAGTGAAATAATTGTGCATGACGTCATATTTGTAGTTTTGCGCCTATTTATAATATAAACTCAACTAAATGGGTAATAACCAGTGGTAATTTGTATATGCGGTTAACAGTATGGTTTCAGTGTGGTATTTGACGTGTGTTTTACATCACTGTGTGTTGTATGTATAGTGTCAGCAGCTTCCATTGTAAACATGAAAGTCTATTGTAATAGACTGCTTGAGAGTTGAATGTTGTTTTGTGTATTGCATCCACATTACTCATACTTGCTTGACAAAGGAGCTCCGTGCTGTCTATATCCGTCCAATCTAAATACAAAAACAAAAACAGTAAATATTATTTTTAATATTTAAATATTATCTCCCGACAGCATTTTCAAATTGAACCATTTTCGATCAAAGAAAGACATTTAAGACACATTAACATACACAGTTGTTTAAAAATTCAGCAACCCGAACTTTTTAACAGCAATTAAGCTCTGAAAAGGAAAGTCGACAGAATGACCAAAAAACCAAATGAGTATTACATTACAGAAAATTTCAGGCAGAAAATAACTATATAACCTGTATCATCAGGTCACTTGCTCTGTACTGAAAGGTAGCCTGTTCTGGCATTTGAAGCTGGGGAAAATTAAAAAGATGACAATAGTATTATCATAGAACTTGAGTTAAAAGTCACTTATAGATGCATTAAAATCAAATGACCCTAATACTGACTTTTAACTTTCCCCGTATGCCATAGCTTGTGTTACTCTCAACATTGACTATTAGTTTGTGCATACTTTCCACCATTGCCGCCGCGTTTTATTTTGACTATGACTTTTTTTCAAATAAAGTTTCAAGAACTGTTTTTGACATGTTCACATTCATGGTCAAAGGTCAAGGTCACGAGGAACAACAACAAATTCCGTATAACATCGCTACGCTACGCTACAAGATGTTATACTTCGATAGAGGCACAAAACATGTAAAACAATCCTTAAGAGAATTTGCCCATTCAGTCGTATCAAGCCAAAGCACGACTATATTGAGACCAACTTGCGGTTAGTCACCGATCATATCAGTCTTAACTCTGTTTCAACGTGCTTACAAAAAAAGACAAATGTGATCACTTTTTGGTCGCAGTGAGATCATGCAACCGGCTTAGTGGAAGCCCAAACATCTGTTGGATTTGCTCTTATTATCATGCCGTGCATAGATCATGTAAGTCCTGAACTGAACCTCTTGCTCGCATCCTACGTTCAGAGATGGTGTAGTACATGAGTTATTTGTACTGTACAAACAACATTTTTCTACTACTACTATTTAATTTAAAGTCGAAGACTTGGCGTTAGGCTGTAAATGGATAATTTAGAGCTATAATAATTGTGTTATTTGCCGCTGATTTTCAAACACAGTATGTATATCTCCATTCTACAATATCATCGATTTAGTATTGAACTATGTTGAGACGCGTTGACTGGGTAGAGATTTGTCATTCACCTTTGTGCAGAAATTCCACGGCATTTATAAAGATTTGATCTTTTTGGTTATCTCAATTGACGTAACTTATTATAAGGCTACGGGAAAACAGTGAAGGTTTATACGTCAATAGCTTATGCATAAAAAGCCGTTTTGGCGGATTTGCCGATGTACAAACCTTAATCCTCTCAAGACAAGGTATGTTGCAAACTATATTGATATTACGGATGACCTTCACCTTAGATTGCATTCAACTCAGCATTTCAGAATATAAAATTGTCAGTACGGATGTGTCCATCTATATACGTCTTTTATTGTGTTTGCTTGAATAAATAAATTCAGTAAAACATTGACCTTTTTTAATCTTTAGATAATAATAAACTTATATTGTTAGTTACAGAGTAACTTCCCTTGCTAAAACTTCATCGTCGTTTTGATGTTTAACAGTGCTCAGAGTTTGTTCATTAACAGTCTTAGGTATAAACATATCTAGTGATTGAAATAAGTACAAATAATATATCAAAAGGGTAATAAATTCGTTATATGGTGTTTTGACAGAATGCACATAACTGTAAGAACCTCAATAGTCCATATTTCCCGAAGGCTGCACCTCGGGAAAATACAGTATTTATGATTGTGTTAATCTGTCAAATCAGTCAATTTGCAAACTGCCTGAATGATACAGTCATTTGAAGAAATAACTGTGACCACCAGACATTTTACAAATTGACTAATTTTAATTAGTCATTCGGCTAATGACTGAAATATAACACCAGGCATTTTACTAAATGCCTATAAGTGAAATGAGATTTATTGACGAATCAATGTTTTATTTCAGAACATATAGACCAAATGTAGCACAGTTCGTAATCGTACCCTGTCATTGAGCACTATTTGTACAACAGTTCACACTCGATTGGCATCTGCTATTGCATCGAGTAATATGTTTTTGTTACATTGATACCATGTTGTAGCACATTTGTCCATTCCTCTGAGCCATTGTCACTTTGTAGAACATGAAGTGCTGTAATTAAAAGGAAATTCTGCCAGTTTACAGGTGTATCGTTTCCCCCGAGTTAATTGATTGCGTTAAGAAAGGTAACGTGAGGTATTTTATTTTAAACATATTTTATTCACAACGATAGCCTCTCCTTAGTATGTACATTAGTGATTTATATTTTTTATAGACAAACAGTTTACAGGAAAGTAAAATGAAAAGAGAGAAAAAGATCAACAGAATGATATCATCATGCTATACAAATCGCGCTGTCTCGCTGATGAACGACTGCAAATATGATTTATATATATTATATTTTGACATAATAATCGCGCTGCATTTCGTTCTAACAAAAGTTTAAGATTTACTGTAATACCTGCTGAATTACATATGTGCTTCACAGATGAAATTTGAGTTTGTCTCTATGATGATAAGAATTCTCAACAAGATTACCACATACACAGTAAGGAACAGTTTTAATTCCAACTCGGCATAAATCAGAGTTCAAACAACTTACTGAATAACTCAACTTAGTATAAACAATGTTTAGATTTATTTTACCATAGGAATAATACTGGGGCTCAATTGCTCCAAAATCAGTAATTGTAGTTGGAAATTTAATCAAAGAAATTATTGCAGATTGGAATAAGAATTCTTTTGAATGTTTTAGTCCTGAGATTCTTAGTTCGGAATTCATATATTTTGTCAGCTGCGTAGATTGCAACTTGATATTGAACCTACGATTGCGGGAAGCAGTTCGTTCAGATATATAGGGCCAATTTCATTTTAAATTTTATACATCAAACATAATTTTCGTTTTTCGTACGCTCTTGTAATGTTTCCCAACCAGTTTCATAATAAAGAAATCTGTGTGATGTATATTTAGGTGATCCAGTTACAATTCTCGCTACGTGTAATTGTAAGTGTTCTAACTTAGTAACTTGTTCGACAGTACACCCATCCCATTCTTTGCATGGATATTCAAGATGTGGCTGAATGAACATGACATAGATTTTAGAGTATCTCTACACAATGTGTATTTAAAAAGTTTCATGGAGCAGACCATTTTTGGAACTTGTTGAATCACATTTTGAATATGATTCGCCCATTACGTGAGGATGACGATGTTTGACATGTAAAAACCGCAAGAGAGTTGATAGGAGAAGAATGGTATAATCTGAACAAGGGTTATCATTCAAAGTTCTGTGAACAAATGAGCTGTTGTATAGTGACAACGTGAAAAGTCAAGATGCATGCAAAATGGATTGACAACTTGGATTACTCCCTTGCTTTGAGAAATGCGACAATATCATGATGACTGTATGCCCTTGCTTTCAATTCGGGGGTTACGTGGTGTTTATTTCCATGCTTGTCAAACCCGAGAAGTTCCCTGAGATTGACCAAATACTTGACCATATTTAGTTTACCTGCACTACATGCGATGTGGACAACATTCAAATCACGATCATCTGATGCTGTTATATTGGCTCCATAACTGACATGAAGAACTTTAACAATTGGTATATGGCCAGCATATACAGCTTTCATCAAAGGAGTTCTCCCAAATTCTCCTCTTCTTTCTACATCAAAGATCTTAAATGATAGAACATACTTCACTAATTCCAAATTACCACTTAAACAAGCAAGGTGAAGGATGGTATCATTGTCGCGGTCTACTGCTTCAATGTCAGCCCCATTCTCCCTTAACAACTTTACAAGCGATAGTTTCCCTCTATTTGCAGCTGACAACATAGGTGTTTGACGTTTTCGCACTTCACTAGTCCTCCATTCTATATCAGTGACATTCAAGGATAGAATATATTTCACCATATCAAGGCCAGTACACCAAGTCGCCACATGTAGCATATTGTTACCATACACATCCGCTGCCTTAACATCAGCCCCTTTGTCCAAAAGTAACTTTACAATTGGTATTTCCCCCTTATCCACAGCCGTCAATAAGGGAGTTCTCTTAAAAAACCCTCCTCGACTTTCTATATCAATGATATTCAAGGATAAAATATACCTTACCATTTCTACACCTACAAGCTTTTTACAAGCCCAGTGTAGGATATTATATCTACGCTTATCTAAAATTTCAAGATCAGCCCCTCTCGTCCTCAGCAACTCCACAAGTTGAATTTGTCCAAGAAATACAGAAAGCTGCACAGCAGTGTTCGTATACTGGCCTCTTTGATCTATATCAGTGATATTGAGTGAAAGCACATACTTCACCATGTATACCTTATAACTCAGACAAGCATGGTGGAGGATGTTGTCACCACGAGCTACTGCTTTTAGATTAACCCCTGTCTCTTTCAACAATTTCACAACTTTTATCTGTCCCACAGCGACAGCGGCCAACAAAGGAGTTCTATCGTAATTTCCTCTACTTTCTATTTCAATAATATTAAAATCAAGAATATACTTTACCATATCTACATCACCACACATACAAGCCAGGTGTAGAAAAGTGTTTCCATACTTTTCCACTGCTCTAGAATCAGCACCTTCATCAATTAACAACCTTACAACTGGTAGTTTTCCCTGACTTGCAGCTACAAGCAAAGGGGTTCTGCCATATCGTCCTTTACTTTCTGTATCTGTGATGTTAAGGGATAGCACATACTTAACCATTTCGACATGTCCACCCATACAAGCCACGTGTAGAATGTTGTACTTATACTTGTCAACTACTTCAAGATCAACCCCTTTACCCCTCAAAAACTCTACAACTGGAACGTGGCCTCCCTTAACAGCATGCATCAGAGGAGTTTCCTCATTCGTATTTCTATATTCAATGTTGATTTCGAGATTATCCAGCAATGTCTTAACAATATGAGTGCTACCACCAGAGCATGCGTAGTGCAATACAGTGTCATTTCCGTCATCCACGGCTGACAGATTAGCCTTTTGATTCACAAGAAAGTCAACGATAGTGTTCCATTTATACAAAGATGCCACCATGACAGCTGAGGTCCCAGTCTTATTCCTACAGTTGACTTCCACCAACCTTTGGCACACGAGTCTCTTTACCACGACACGCCTCCCCAATCTACAGGCCTGATGGAAGGTTTTCATTCTTGCTGGATGGCAACCAGGTGGGTTCAAGCTTGAAAGCGTCTCATCTGTGAAGAACAGGACTGTGGTTTAAATAAGGGCCGCAGACCGAGTGAATATCTATGATAACCATCAGTATGTGAGATGGTTATCACAGATATTCACGAGGTCGAGTATTTAACATATACCACATGGTTATGATTGATTAAGTGTCAAGTAATTTTTTTTTTTTTATTAATGCAAATACGAAATAGTTACTTTATATGAAAATTTTGAAATAGTTGTAATGTATGTATAATATTTTAATGAACTCTACTCCAAACATTGCTTCAACTTCACTTGAACACTGCGCACAATTTTACAATTCATGTGAAAATCGATTCGCGTACATACTTAGTTGTCAATCATAAATTCCAAGTAAGTAGCCAACTGTATTTTTTTCGTTTTTACTTCAGGAACTACATCACCTCTAACTTGAATATATGTGAAAAATAAAGATGAAACTTGTAAATCAAAACGTTTATAAGATTGTTTATGACCACATTATTTGCTACTCAAATATATAATATTCAAAGATTATTGCATACTTTCTTGAAAAAAACCTTTTATATTTAATGATTTTAACGAACCTGACTTTGCGAAACAATTGTCTTTAAATAATATAAAGCAATGCTTAAAAATCCATAATGGTGTTACAATTTGATACCCTGTATATCCACCAAACAAGGTCATACACACTTCAATAAGATCATGACAACAGGGTCTTATAAACATAGGAAAAAAACTTAGATAACACCATTTAAGCGGAGCTTTAAAAACATAGATTGCTCGAGGGAAAGCGAAGGTTACACCCAAATTTGCACAAGTTTCGTTAAAGTCACTTTTCCGGGAAATAATTTCTGTATAACCAATCTATTCTATTACAATCGCTTAGAATGAACCAGAAAACACTTGAGACGGCACGCTACAATGACGTCATGAACAAGTTTAGTGTGACGTGATATGTGCATTTTTGCTCCTATATATAATATGAACTTGATTATTTTCAACCATATGGGTAATAACCAGTGGTATTTTCTATATGTGGTTTACAGTATGGTGTTTGGTGTGTGCGTTTTTCAGTGTGGTGTTTGACAGGTGTTTTACATCGTTGTGTGTTGTATGAATAGTGTCAGCAGCTGCCAGTGCAAACGTGAATGTTTATTGTAATAGACTGCTTGAGAGTTTAATGATGTTTTGTGTCTTGCATCCACATTACTCTTACTTGCTTGACAAACGAGCTCCGTGGTGTCTATCCGTCCAATCTAAATACAAAAACAAAAACACTAAATTTAATTTGTTCAATCTCCCTACAGCATTTTAAAATTAAATATTTTTCGATCAAAGTAAGACATTAAAACCACATTAACATACACGACTGTTTAAAAATTCAGCAACCCAAACTTTTAAAAGCAATTAAGCTCTGAAAAGGAAAATAGACAGAATGACCAAAAACTCAATGAATATCACATTACAAAAGGCAGAAAATAAGTACGTCACCTGTATCATCAGCTCACTTGCTCTGTACTGATGAGTAGCCTGTTCTGGCATCTGAAGCTGAGGAAAATGAACACCATGACAATAGTATTATCATAGAACTTAAATTAAAAGTCACTTATAGATGCATTAAAATCAAATGACCCAAATATTGACTTTTAACTTTCCCCGTATGCCACAGCTCGCTTTACTCTCCAACATAGGCTGTCATTTTGTGTTTAGTTTCCAACACTATTTTGACTATAACTTTTGCCCCAATAAAGTTTCAAGAAGTCCTTTACACAACTTCCTAATTATACCCCTCGGGACTTCTTTTGACATGTACACATTCATGGTTAAAGGACAAGGTCACGAGTTCCAACAAAATCCTTTTAAACTCGATAAATTGAAAAGATTTTGTACTATCAGGCTTTTATTTGCTATATATCGACTATGGAGAAAGGAACAGATTTGGAAAGGTGTTCCCTCAAATCTGTCAAAGGTCAACGTCACAGCGAGGTCACGACTTGAGCATCCATTTGCGAAAATGCCTTATTTCAACTATTAACAGTTTGAGTTATTACATGATTGTTATACACAATGGAAAGTGTTCATTGATTGTTGTAGCCTTGAAGGTCAAAGGACAAGGTCACGAGATATGGTCATGGTCACCAGTTCTGAAATTACTAATAACTTTTTTTTCAAGAAGGTATTAAGACCTCATATACAAAGCTTTTTTCTTATAGACATGGGGAATTATTTTGACATGTTCACATTCAAGGTCAAAGGGCAAGTTCATTAGCTCTGAAATCGCTAATAAAATCCTTGTAAACCTGATGACTTCAACGAAAATTGTACTGTCAGGCTCTTATTTGGTATATATCAACTATGGAGAAAGACCAAGGTTTCATTAAAATCCGTCAAAGGTCAAGGTCACAGCAAAGTCACAATTTAATCATGGATCTGTGAATGTGCCTTATATTAACCGTTTATACTTTGAATCATTACATGATTGATATAAACAATGAAAAGTGATCATTTATTTTGTGTCCTGGACGGGCAAATATCAACGGTCAAAGTCATGAGATATTGATTAAGACCATGTTAACCCTTTGATCCAATTTTGAAATCAGAAATAGGTTTTAAGAGCAAATTTGTGTAAAGTGACCCCGAAGTGATGATTCAACTTGTTAATAATACAGTAGAACACGGATATAACAAACCCCAAGGGACCAAGGAATTCAGTTCGCCAATCAGCTGTTCGCTATTCATGTCTTGCATATTATATAGGGCTTTGACAGGACTTATAAATGTGTTCCCTCTATCCGTTTGTTTGGTATATCTGTGTTTGGTATATCCATGTTCTACAATAATGACAAAATAAATTTTAAAAAATATGCCCATTTTATTGTGGCTGTGGAGAAGGCAGAACACGGAAAGGCGAGACCATAATATACACAGTAAACAAAGTTGAGCACCCCCAAATTAAAAGTTGTATACCATTTTGGATTTTATGATCATGTTATTCAATTCGATAGACAGGCCAAATATGGTATTCTGGATGGGAACTGGTGTAGTTTCTGTTATGGAACGGTTCTCACGAACGGAGCTATTGGCATGCATATCATGCAACCCATGATTTCAGCAAAATGCAGTTTCACCCTTCTACTTACCATGGCTAAATAAACGCCTTTTACGGCTGCAATGTCAGTTCAATACCCAAAATTCATGAACAATGCCACGAAGGAGATTGTCCGAGGCAACGAGATGGCAAATTATTGGACAGCATTTAGCAGGTTTTTCGTACAAGGAAATTCGGAGAAGAACTGGTTACCGCAATTCGGTCATCAGTCGTTTAGTGAGGAAACATGCCCAAACTAACCATGTTCTCGATCGACCACGTTCCGGAAGGCCCCGAGCTACCACATTGCAAGAGGACAGGAACCTATTGCGTCATCAACGACGTCAACCGTTTGCGTCAAGTACTGTCTTGAAACAAGTCTGGCTACCCTATAGACGTATCAGCAATCAGACGGTGAGGAACCGCCTCAAAGCAGAAGGTTTAAGTTCCGACGTGTCATCAGACGTCCAAACCTTACTAATCGTCATAAACGGGATCGTAGGATGTGGTGTGGTGACCGGCAGCGGTTGAACCTGAGGTCATGGAGACGTATCCACTGGTCAGACGAAAGTCGCTTCCTCCTCCATACCGTTGACGGGCGAATCAGAGTTTGGAGAGTCAAGAACATTCGATACACACCAAGGAACATTCTTCCAAGGGTTCTATATGGTGGAGGATCCGTTATGGTGTGGGGTTGCTTTTCTTTTGATTGCAAGTTGGATTTGGTGACACTTCAAGCCACACTTACCGGCGCCCGCTACATTGTAGAAGTGTTGGATCCAGTTGTGATTGACCATTTTGATGATCACAGACTTGCAACTCGACCCCTGTTCATGGATGATAATGATCGGCCTCACCGTTCACGAGCTGTGACTCAACATCTGGAGAACAATGCTGTTTCTCGTATCCCCTGGCCAGCATTGTCTCCAGATTTGGATCCACTCGAGCATGTCTGGGACATGATTGGTCGACGTCTACAGAGAAGGAACCCTGCTCCACACAATCTAAGACAACTGGAGGCCGCACTTCACGATGAGTGGCAGCAAATCCCCATGGAATAATTAAAGAACCTTGTCAGGGGTATGCCCAGAAGACTGACAGCAGTACTTCAGGCACGCGGTGGCAGCACACCATATTGACACTAAATCGTTCATAAGGCAATGGCAGGGGTTATTCAGTATGATTTCTTCATCATGTTCAGCCGTCAAACTTGAAATGACAATACATTTACGAGTCTGTGTTTTTCACCATTTTCCAGTCAATTTTTGTTTCCTGTTTTTGGTCGTTTGAAATCTCTGAAGATTACACAAAAATGTCAACGAATTAATTACACTTGCTCCTGAAATTCTTTTCCCTCCTGTGGGATCTTTAGTTTTGCTATAATGGGTCTCTGACACATACCCCTATCAAAAAAAAGAAGGGGTTGCTTAACTTGTTTTACTGTGTTTTTTTAGCTCAGGTTCAGTAGCTGCTGCACTAACACAGAAAAGGTAAGGCTTGAATATTTAAAATGAGTACACTTAGACCGCGTTTAAAACCACAGAGAGAAAAGCATGCTCGAACCGTAAACAAATTATTACTGTGGTGTAAGGATTGATATAACTCTTTGTTTCATTCTCAACTCACATGGAAGGAGCGGTGTGAGTTATTTATTTATTTTTTTAAATTTATATTTGTATTTCCCAATCAGTTGTTACAATGTACATAAGTATAAACAGAAAATATGTTGTATACACTCAAGATTGTTCTTATACAATATAAGCAAAGGTTCCCACAGGTTATTGCAGGTACAGCTGTATCCAATTCATGCGAGGCTCATAAATGCTGGACTACAAAGGTTTATAATCACTCTTCTAATAGATCTACAAATAATGTGTGGAGAGATGACCAAAAGGCAAAGAAATTAGGCTGGGTATTGTTTGTAGGCAATAAACTTACAAGCCTGGTAATAATTCAATATTTCATTTTGAATACACCAAACATTTGGTATTTTCCCCTTTCTACTAGTAATATATATGCTTTGTTTCACCAATAAACAAATGGTATTAAGTGGATTATTATTTCTTCCTTTAAAACCAAAAATAATATTTTCTGTTGTAAGGTCAATACTTCTTTCTGCCAATTTTCCTAGCTATTTCGCCAACTCTTTTCACACTTTCTTAGAATGGATACAATCACACAATAAATGGACAACACTCTCAGACACCTGGTTACGAAAGGAACACATAGGTGAATCAATGTATCCTATTTTATGTAAATATTTATTTGTCGTCACGATGTAATGATTATTTTGTAATGTAACCATTTCAAATTGACACTTTGAGTACATCTACTAGCCATCAAATTTATGTTTTCCCATTCATTCTGTTGAAGCTCTTTTCTAAATATCTTTTCCCATTTTGGATTTTTGGATTTAATAAAGCTCAGTTGGCATAGTGCTTTATACAAATATTTACTGTTTGTTATTTTAGAAACATTGTATGGCAGGATAGGATATGATTTCTCCAAATTGTTAAAAATGAAATTTCTCTTTTTTAAATAAACATTCAAAGCCCTCTTAACACCTTGGCATGTGTGAAAGTCAACTTGTATACATATTTACTATTCAATTGTTCCAATATCAGTATTGTCATCTTCATTAGTAATATTACTCAAATACGTTATTCCTTTTCTTTCCCAATTTCTAAACACTATTGTTTTCCCACCAATCAAGATATTGCTATTGTGCCACAAAGATTGATTTTAAACTTCAACACTAGAAACTTCGTTTTGATAGCATATTGTTAAATAATCTGACCATGCCTCTACTACATCCCTCCAAAATATGTTTGAAATATTTGGGAGCACCATTTGTCTGATATATAATCCATCAGCAAACCACGGTCTTTCAATATTTGGAATACAAAATGATGTTATGACTTGCAATGTATGTTATACGACTTTATAATGTCAATGATGTTTATATATGTTGTGGATTTTCTTTGCATTGTTTGACAAATAATCACTGTTTAATATTAATATGTGCAAATACATTCAAAAACTTAAATTGAAAGACAGTACCTGTACAATGGAGTAATTCTTGTTCCCTGCTAATAGTGCTGGAGGAAGTGTATCACCCTGCAGCACACACGTCCTGTTTACAGTACTGTACAGGAAACTGTGGCAGGGAGGGCTGGCAATACACTCAATACAGCATTCAATCAAATGTCTATTAGAATTAAATATCCCTTTCACTAAACACACTGAAAAAGTATAGACAAGTAACACCTTAAAGAAATAATTGATACTCATCTTCTTTGTGAATTGCAAACAATTTATCGGGCATCAAATCAAACAGACTTGTTCCGGCCCGATACTGACAACGAAAGATGTAATATACGCCAGTGTTAAGCTTTAACGTGAATGATTGATGATGTATATATAATCATAAATCTCAAATTACATTGTATATAAATATAGATAAATGGTCATAATATCCCCACCATAACGAAGTTGGCGGGGGATATAGAAATGACCTCCGTCCCTCCGTCCCTCCGTCCCTCCGTCCGTCCAGGATTCGTTTCCTGGATCAGAACTTAAAAACTTTAAGGCCTATCTCAATGAAATGGTATAGGGGACATTCATCATGTATAGATGTGACTCCTGGGGTTTTCAAATTCTTTGGAATTTTATTTTTTAGCCGTTTCTATGGAAACATACTTTGAAATTGCGTTTCCACACCAGAACTAAAAAACACTGTTAGGTCTAGCTCAATGAAATTTGCTATGTGGACCAGTCATCATGTGTAGATGTGGCTTTCGGGTTGTTCGACTTCTTTGGAATTGTATGTTAAGCCTTTTCCATGGAAACATACTTTAAAAGTTCGTTTCCAGACCAGAAACTAAAATCTGTAAGGCGTAGCTCAATGATACTTAGTGTGTGGAATAATCATCATTCTTTAATTTTTTTTTATTTTAGCACATGAAAACATAGCTTAACATTTTGTATCAGAATCCGACTTCAACAACCTTGCTCAATGAAACGTGGTATGTGCAACATCATCATCTGAAGATGTGCAGAACTGTTAGGCACAGATTAATGCATCTTCTGAAGTACATATTCTTGGGCAGCATGAATTTATTACAAATGGGTGATTGAGGATTTATAAATGAATAAAGGTCTATGATGAATGTTCAGTATATTTTGAACTTATCCAACTTGGTGGGGGATATAGTAGACTCGGTCTGTTTGTTATATTTATTAAATTTTTGCTTTTGACGACAAAATCTCCTTGAACCAATAGGGTACTGTCATAGATCTCAAATTGTACATTTATTTTTTCATTTTTATGAATAAAATTTGACTTTTAAGATGCTTATGTTATGTCATTTATTGGACATAAGTTTAATCCGTAACACTCTGGTCGCTTCACTGCATGTAGAAACACGTATTGTTAAGATCATTTGCCGCTAAGTATACCATGACGGACTCGCCTTAAGCATTTCATTTAAATAGAAGAGGTTTAAATAAAACTGAGCTACCGATATGTCAACTAAGGTTATCACACAAGAACCAATGCATATTTGATTAGACAAGGAAGTGTCAGTTCGGATGATTAACGGCGAAGTCGAATTATTTTCTCACTGCATTTACCGTGAAAGTTTAACAGGGAGTTGTTAGGATTATGACAAACAACACCGCTCTCAGCTTTCAATGCCACATTTTAATTGTTTTATGCAGATTAAAGTTATATAATAAATAAATAATAATAATAATGAGGATACTTATATCGCGCTGAACTCCACAACACAAAGGGCCATGCTCAAAGCGCTACACACATTATTACCCTGGTGTAAGGACCAACATCGTTCCTTTTTCATTCTCAACTCCCTTTGGAGTATGCAACCTGGGCTGCCAATTAAGGCGCTCGAAGGTTATCTGTCACATTGCCTGCACTTCCAAACCAGGTACTCAATTGTACTGCTGAGTGAACAGAGGCACATTCCAAATAAAGTCCCTTGCCCAAGGTGACACCACGAGCCTCTCAACTCATGTCTCAGTGTGGGGCAGGGAATCAACCCTTCAAACTCTCAGTTTTCATTCAGCAATGAGGCGGGTAACCCACCCATCCAGCGAGCCACGCCCGTTGTTGCTGAACTTAACTTATAGCGGTCGACTGAGCTATGCACAGGACCACGTGCCACCACAATAGACTATTTAATTGTTTGTGCCGAATATCTTTCTATCTCATCTCGTGGAGTGGGAAATTGACATTTTCACTCGTGGCTCTTGGCTCCATTCGATGAGATAGACATGATAATCGGCAAAAACAATGAAAAAGTCTCTATTTAGTTTAGATATGATGTACCTCTATCTCACTCGTATGTATTGCTCGTGGTGTGACATAGCTTGTATTGTACCGATTCTCTTTCCCCTAGATATACATATATTACATCTGTAAAAATCTATTTGCTACTTTGATACACTTTGATAATTAGCTCTCATCATGGCTAAAATGACATGTAAAATTAAGTTTCCTTGTAACTTGTCACATTGTATTGATATATATTCTAATCATTTCTCTTAGTGCAGCAAATGATTCCTGAAAGTGTTCTGAAAGTGTATAATTTTATACCACAACATCAACTAAATCAATAATATATCATTGTAGACTCGTAGAAGAAATTGACATGTTAACATTGTGTCAAAAACAAAAATCGTCTTCCCCTGAGTACTGATTGATAACCTTTTCTATTTCTTAACATACACTATGCTAGACTGACTTATAGCCCACACAGACAATATAATAGACTGACTGTATCGCATGCATAGACAATATATTAGACTACAGCACACATGGACAATGTTTTAGATGGACCGTATAGCCCACATAGACAATATATACTGAGCGTAACTAGAAACCTTGGCTATAAACCTGGTATGTAAGTATAGGGAAATCATTTGAGAAGAAATACAGATTGACACGAGTAGATTTCTTGATCACTTTATTGCGTAATAGCACTTGATGTCACAAAAACGAACTTCACATCATCAGATCATGCCACATTCTGACCGCTTCGTACAGCCACCACAGCTACACACCGTTGTCTCATCGGCGCAGAACTCCCCTGAAGACCTGCTACGGAAGTCCCCTCCATTGGTTGACCAGTTCCTGTCCAAGAGCTTGCAGAGTCTTGGGTGGGTGATTTGCTGCCTCAATCGTCTTATCAATTCATCTCAGATGTCTTCTATGTGATTGAGGTCTGGTAAACGAGATGGCCACTCCATGACGTGGATACCGGCGTTACGCAAGAAAGTGCGCGTCAAAATCGCTGTGTGCGGTGTGGGATAATCATGTTGAAAACTCAGCCCATGTTGTTGACAAAACTTTGTCCCTGTATTGCACGACAATCAATCGTGAAGGACCAATGGAACAGAAAAATCCCGAAACCATGACGCTGCCGCCGTCAAATCTGTTCACCTCCCGAACACAACACTGTGCATATCGTTCTTGTGTTCTACGGCACAATTGTACCCTGCCATCAGCAAACCTGCGTGTAACGTGACTCGTCACTAAAGACAAAGTTATTCCAGCGATTCTGATTCCATCTTGTTTGTTGTCGGGTCCATATTAGACGTTGGTGACGGTGAAATGGCGTCAAAATGAGTCCTGTGTAGGGCCTCCTGGCTTGCAGACCAGCATCCCGCAGTCGATTCCTGATAGTGGATGCTGACACCCGACCTCTGAACAAGGGTCTGGTCGTGGATGCAGCCGTCTCGAATCGATTAGGCAGATGAAATAACCTGATTTGTCCATCCTCTTGGCATGATGTCACACGCTGACATCCTGGCCTCGGACGATCCGCAATCACCCCTGTCTGTTGCAAACAGGTTCTGAGCTCATGAATTGTCTGTCGGTTGCATTGAAATGCGAGCGCAACTTCCGCAAAGGATTGTCCGGTGTGCAGCCTACCCATAGCATGCTCACGTGAGGCGTGGCATTAGGTCAATATTGTTTCTCCGTTAACTTTAAAGTGTTTTCCTGTTACACAGTACACATGCGATTTGATGTGTGGGCCTACGCGTTACCTGTGTTGATCACGTGACCCTGTGATCATGTTTTACGTCCTTAACATGTAATACGTTAATTAACGGGTTACCACCCACACTGTCGCTACAGCATCATCAGGGACAGATTAATCATATAACACAGGAATCGACGTATTTCTTCCCCAAGAATTACGATAAAAAATATGAGTGTCAGGTTTCTAGTTACGATCAGTATCATAGACTTACCGTACAGCACGCATAGACACTATATTAGACTGACTGTACAGCATGCAGAGACAGTATATTAGACTGAACGTACAGTACACATAGATAATAAATTAGACTGACTGTATAGCATACATAGACAATCTATTAGACTGACTGTACAGTATGCAGAGACAATATATTAGACTGACAATACAGCCCGTAAGACAATATATTAGACTGACCGTACAGCACACATATACCATATATTAGACTGACCGTAAGCAGACATAGATAATACATTAGACTGACTTTACATCACACATAGTGAGTGAGTGAGTTATTTTGTAACGCCACTTGGGCAATATTGCAGCCATTAGCGGCGAGAAATTTGATTTAATTAGATATCTTAAAAAATAGCAAAAGCATACAAGTACGACACGAAGGCCGTAAAAACATCAGCAAATTATCACAATTTGGTAAAAAGCTATTATAGAATATATAAAAGTTATAGTTTATCAAAGAGATTAATTGCCTTTATGAAATCTAAAACGCAATGTTCACTTAAGTGAGTATACTCACTTTAAGTAAAATCTTGAGAAATGGAAATATTAGGGTAAAATGTTTCCCTGATATGAGCTGTGTCCCAACAGTCGCACATACTGTGTTTTACTGTGAGGGGACACTGGCAGGGGATACACGTCGCGGGATCTTCCCCCTTAAAAGATATGAGTGTGTTTATTGAGTGTGTCCAATACGAAATCGTCGTAGCTTCCTGCCGGGTAAAAGAGGATAGATATTTGTAGCCTAAATGAGGTTTGATAGTGTGAAATTTGTTATACTGTTGTTGGTCCCAATGGGACTTTCAATATTGTTTAATGTAAGATTTAATAGCTTGTTTTGAATCTGTATATGGAACTTTAGTTGGGGAAATAAGTTTGAGGTTTAGTGCTGATTTAGCTGCTGAATCAGCTCTGCTATTGCCTCTAATACCCATATGGCTAGGAAGTCAGCAAAAGACGATGTGATGATGTATGAAGTGATAATACATCCCGAATTATGGGGTGATCAGTTTTACAGTTTTTAATGGCCTGCAAGCAGGACAAAGAGTCAGATAAGATTATATAATTATTTGCAGTGGAATTTAATGTGAAGAAGGGCTTTTTGGATGGCTTTAGCTTCTGCAGTGAAGATGCAACTGCCATTGTGCAATCTTGAAGCACATGTTTTAGATGGAGTCACAGTTGCAGCAGCAACTGTGGGGCCATCCTCAGACCCGTCTGTATATATTTGTTTGTAATATGCACCCCCGTTTGCGCTATCAGCAGAAGGGAAGAAAGAATTGTAAAAGTGAATGGTCTCATTGCAACTTTATCAGATTCTTTAAAATTAGTTTCTTTTTTGGCTTGCAAGCCCAATTCGTTAAAATTGACCCCAAAGCCTCGACAATTCCACTGGAGAATCGCCATAGATGTGAGGATAAAATAATATATTAAAAGGCCCATGTGGATGTTTTATCGGGGATAAGCAATGGTCCAACGACTGAACCTTGTGCCCCTTTTTGGGCGAGTTGTCAAGAGAAACTGTGTCTGATGCGTCCATAAGGACGTCATCAGACTCAAGGTCAAGATATCCATACTTGTTGTAGACCTCTACCGCACTCCATAGGCCTTTGGGAGTGAGGTTTGCTGTTTTGGATTTTTAATTTTGATTTCTTTTTAAAGTATGTTTTGAGGTTGATGGTTTTGGATTTTTTTTTGCAGTTGGAGGTATTTTAGATCCTGTCGGCTTGACAGGCTCTTTTAGGGACAGAATAGGGAATGTCATGGTACCTATTGTGGAAGAAGTTGAATTGCGGAGTTTGTATTGAGTTGGGGATCACTCACCCACTGAATGTCTGTCTGAGTTGATACAGAGCATTTAGTGGCAGTTGCTGATGATACTATGGTTGGGTATGAGGGTTTAGGACCCTCAAAAACCGGGCGTTTTGCTACGGGGAAAGAGATATTCTGCATGAATTTAAGTTTGGGTATTTTAGATTCCTGTTGTCACCGTGGGCACTCTTTGGAGGAAGCCAAGTGTTCGCCAGCACAGTTGGCGCATTTCGGCAACTCCTTGCAGATGGTTGGATATCTTTCATCCTCAAGTTTGCCACACTGAGGACAAACACGCTCATCCGCTTTGCAGGAGTTGCTTTCATGGCCAAACTTTTGGCACCGGTAGCAGCGGAGGGGGTTAGGGATATACAGTTCTGTGGGGAGTTTGTAATACCCTGCATACACTGTTTTTGGAGCTTGTGGAGTTGAAATGTTAAGAGATATGTGCGTGTCTTGATGATGTTGTCCTCCTTCTCCATAGTAAACCGCTTGACAGCAGTCAAAGGTCTGGCTCTTCAGGTTGTCAAGGAGCTCCTGTTCGGAGGAATCATCGAGACAGCGATCCTTCTCTCGGATAATGGTTTTGCTGCTGTTTAGTGATTTGAGAGGAGAAACCTTAGGTGAGAAATGATGTTGCCTGTTGTTTTGTTCTTACTTCCACAAGAAGTTACCCATTCTTAATCTTTTAAACATCCTTTCCATCACCGGCTAGACCTTAAATGGTCTTGGCGGTGGCAAAAGGATTAAGACGGAGAGGTTTATCATCAGTGGATGGTTTGACCAGAAATCGAGGAAAGGTGCTTTAGTTTGAATTAGAAGTTGAAGTTGAAGATGAAGGTTTTAAGTTGGATGATTTTGAAATTTTATTTGATTTTGATGATGTTACCTCTTCCTCAGAAGAGGGACAATCATCTGTTGAAAGATTGCGCTTGTTTTTAAATGAACGAGTCATGTTCGGTTGGTAAATAGTCATCAACCAGGATCCCTCATCCACCAGGGAGCACCAACAAGGGCATTGCTGTATGTCAGCGTGTTTCCTGTTGACTGCACCGGGGACGATATACTCCACTAAAACGTTGCCAATGTTTCACTGGTTTGGCCAATGAGCCACCGCTATCTTGGAAGCTGAGTAAACTTGATGAAGTCAAGAGAGCACTAAAATAGAGTGCAGAGAGTAGTGATAGTACATCAGGAAGGAAACCATTGTGGAAAGGTGGTGAAGGTATGCAAGAGAGCACCAAGAAAGGAAAGAAAATAATTGTAAAGAGAGGTAGCAGTGTAAGAAGAAGGATAGCAAAGATGTGCGCAACAAAGTGCTTGGCATGACCAGCCATTTTACCAGACCGGACCAATCTGGCCACCCGTCTAGATGAAGTCGGGGCCAGCAGTTGTAGCATTCTGTTACACACAACCTCAACCACCAGGCATCCTTTCTCTTCCCGTACAGGTCGCAGTCCACGGCAAACAGACTGCCCCCTTTTAGTCGCCTCTTACAACAAGCAGGAGGAACTGAGAGTCTATTCTAACCTGGGAACCCCTAGGGGGACATCACACATAGACAATATTTTAGACTGACTTTACATCACACATAGACAATACGGGATACGACTCATATCTTGACTTATTTTTGTATCTCTGTTCGTTCATCAGACTACTATGACCAATATCGAGCAAAGTGGCTCAGTGTTTATCATGCTTGCCTTCTATATTGAATTATTTGAAAAAACCTGACTACAATTTGCAAAATGTTTACGGAAGGACAGATGCCATGCCATGCCATAAGCCCATCAGGCCTTTCAGGCCTGATGAGCTAAAATTCCATAAGGGTGTTACAATCTGTGACCCTGTATACCCTCCAAACAAGGTCTTACCAACCTCAATAAGATCATCAAAGCAGGGTCTTACAAAGATAGGAAACAAACTTAGATAACACCATATAAGCAGAGAGTTAAAAACATAGATTGTCCAAGGGAGAGCGAGGATAACACCCACATTTCCATGAGTTTCTTTAAAGTCATTTTCTAGTGAAATAATTTCTATATAACAATTCTGTTCTATTGCAATCGATTAGAATAAACAAGAAAACACTTTGGACGGCACACTACAATGACATCATGACCAACTTTGGTATGACGTGATATTTGCAGTTTTGCTCCTATTTATAATATAAACTCAACTAAATGGGTAATAACCAGCAGTATGTTGTATATGCAGTTAACAGTATGGTTTCAGTGTGGTGTTTGACGTGTGTTGTTCATCACTGTGTGTTGTATGTATAGCAGCTTCCATTGTAAACGTGAATGTCAATTGTAATAGACTGCTTGAGAGTTGAATGATGTTTTGTGTATTGTAACATGATTTCGGTGTATCCTTGATTCTGATTGGTTGATTTGCCTATGTTGAATTACAATGAATACCCGCAAATTACTTGGGGCGAATCACCGCGAACATATACATCGGGTTCACAAGATTCAGCACGACTCAAAATTTATTTTTTTCTATTTCTCTTTATATGTGCTCCTTACTCAAATTTGACAGGTGGGTTTGTCATTTTCTTACTTGTGTATAGCAGTATAGGTCACAAATGACTCTCAAAATTAATTAGTTTCAAGTAACTTAAATGTTTTTAACATGTAAGATTTGTCCAAGTTTGAAGCCTTCTTCCATGCGGCTGTGTTCACCGAATGCCGTTGCCATGGCATGACGTCATAGTGATCAACCGTTTTGACGTCACAATGCTAGCGTCATTGTCACAATGGGTTAGGGCAAGTTTAAGATTTTTTTTCCTAGGTCTTTTACTGTGTTGATGTCGTAGATAAATGTTTATCGCCATCTAAAAGGATACGTGAATATTATGAAGTGAACATAGTTGAGTGACACTGTTTGAGCTTATGTGTAAAGTGTTGCTAATGTACATATTACGCCGAGTATTTACATTTGTTTTGACCTGACCACACCTCTAACAAAAATGGTACAGTCGCAAAGTCCTTTCCACTCAGAGATAGGTACGCAAAAAGACAGTTCGTTTCAAAACGCCTGATAACTCACGGTCATGTTACAATATCGATAACGCCGTCGGTTTTAAACTAAATTTGCGGGTGTTGAATAGCAATGAATCCCAGAAATTTTACAAACGCAACTATTTATCTTATATTTGCATCCACATTACTCTTACATGCTTGACAAACGGGATCCATGGTTTCTCTCCATCCAAACGAAATACAAAAACAAAAACAGTAAATATTACTGTTAATATTTTAATATCTTGAACGTTTCTCGACACATTAACATACACAGCTGACTAAACATTCAGCAACCCGAACTTTTTAACAGCAATTAAGCTCTGAAAAGGATAGTCGACAGAATGACCAAAAAAACCCAAAGAGTGTTACATTACAAAAGGCAGAAAATAACTATATAACCAATATCATCAGGTCACTTGTTCTGTACTGATAAGAAGCCTGTTCTGGCATTTGAAGCTGAGAAAAATTAAAAAGATGACAATAGTATTATCATAGAACTTAAATTAAAAGTCACTTACACATGTAGATGCATTAAAATCAAATGACCCCAATACTGAATTTTAACTTTCCCCGTATGCCATAGCTTGTGTTACTCTTCAACATTGACTATTAGTTTGTGCATACTTTCCACCATTGCCGCCGCATTTTATTCTGTCTATAACTTTTTTCAAATAAAGTTTCAAGATCTTTTTTGACATGTTCACATTCATGGAGTTCAAACAAAATATTTATAAACACGATAACTTGAAAAGATTGTGTGCTATCAAGCTCTTATTTGTTATATATCAACTATGGAGAAAGGAAAATATTTGAAAAGGTGTTCCCTCAAATCTGTCAAAGGTCAAGGTCACAGCAAGGTCGAGACTTAAGCATCCATTTGCGACAATGCCTTATTTCAACTATTAACAGTTTGAGTTATTACCCATCGAGAACACCTAAAGCATGAAGCACTTGTCATTGATCTTCGAACTGTTCTGCTATTTACTTCCAGTCTTCTTCTGTAGTAGACGTCTTTAATACCTTGTATCTGTAGACATCCACTATAGGGGTATCATGTTCTGAACTGATGTCCTGATGACCCTGTTAGCCGTAGGTCATACTTGCATACTGGTCATCGGTGGCTAGGTATCTTAATGTGAGAGCGACTTTCAACCCTCCCTCCGAAAATGGCACGAAGAAGCTAGTTGCTGACTTCACAAACTATATAGGTGTCAAACTATTTTTCTTTTATCACTTTATTTCTTTTTGATATGGGTACAGCATTATCATATATAGATAAAGTAAACACAGCAAGTCAAAAATTAATATCTAATTGTAAAGGTTGTGGCATGACGACCAAAATGTGACAAAAGAGTCATATTTGCATAGTGTATATGCATTTGATTTATATAGTTGATAATTGTAGTGTAATTTTGGTTTCAAACCCGCTAGAGTAGGTAGTCTATTTGCCAATGTTTTGGAATACATGTATTCTTTCGTTAAAATATAGAGGAAATCGGGACATCGTTCCTTCTTTCTTTGAATCCAAAAATAACTGTTTCGGCATTTAATTTCAATTCGGTGTTGGTTTAATTTTGTATCCTGCCACAACCTTTTGACAAATCTGAATTCATAAAGTAAGTTAATGAGCGATCACAGAATGTACACAGTGACGATTCTATAGTTCTATAAGTTTTTAATTGTATAAATCTTTACATGTAATAAGAATTCTATGGAGAACACGATATTGGAACAATCTGTGTTTTGCGCCATAGGCTGTTCTGAATGGTATGAGATTGTATATTTTCCATTGATTTAAATCAAAACCTGTATTCAATTCCTTTATCCCACTTAATTTGGTAAATATGTTTTTGGGTTGTGTCGTCTTTGTGTAAAAGTTTGTTGTAGAATATACTACATCCTTTTTTAGCTTTATAAAGTATTTTCAAATTAGGAGGAATAAAAGGCAAATCCTTCTCTTTACTGAACTTGACCGAACCCGGTTTTGAATAGGATTTTAGAGAAGCTAATAAGCCCGCATATTCAAGAAAATTTGTATTAACATCGTATAGACCCACGAAGTCGTTATAGGGTATTGGATTGCAGATAATGATCGTATATTTTTGGTTTTTTCCCTATTATTATATTGTCATTTGCCCATATATACTGTCTGCTGAGATTGATTTCATATTTACAGTTTTCTTGTTAATCTGAACAAACAAATACTTCTTTCCAGAATGGGCTGATAAGATTGGAAATAAACTGTGTCTTTAGATACGACGGTCCCATTTATATAGGGTTTAATTTACTCACTTGGTGTGAGGTATAAACCAGGATACTTTCCATGATATTTTCTCACATTTAATTGTTTCTAGTATGGACGGGACTTTTAGACCGCCTTTTTCGTATGTTTTTGCTATCAAACATCGTTTTATTCTATCAGGTTTCCTTTCCAAATGAAGGAGAAACATTTTTGTTGATGATTCTTTATAGTTTCTAATTTTGGAGTTGCTTGTGAGGTAAATAAATGATTAAGAGTTAGCAATATCAAACTCTTTAACACAGTTATTCTCCCTAAAGGTGTTAGATCTCTCAGAGACCAACTTTTCATTGTTTTGACGATTTTCTTTAGTTTATCTTTATAATATTTCTCTACCATTTCAGCTTTATTGTGTTGAGAATGCCTAAAAGTACAAGTGTGAAACTCTTTCAAAAACATTTCGTCAAACAGTTTGACTGCCGTCCTCATGAGGTGTTCTTAAACAAATGCGGATTTTCCAAATTTGACAAGATGGTGGTAGTACTGACTGTGTTCTTGTCTCTCAAAAGAGTTGAGTCACTCTAATACCCACATTGCATACCGTCGACGCCTTCTACTTCATTGATGGTGTCTCACAAAGCAAGACAATGACCAGGGTCAAATCATTTTCAATTTTATCTAGGTACTATCTGTATGACAGTCAGTCTGAAGTTAGTGAAGCTGGTCGTGGCCATTTTAAACTTTGAAACCGACCAGTCGGGCTATAATGTTGTGATGAGGTTGCATGTGTCTGTCATATGAAAAGTAGCCGTGGTTGTATTGGAGTAGTTCAAGCCTCGCAAATGTCGTAACATGGTTGTGCTCGAATGCATAAGCTGTCTCATAGGTTGCAAATAGCACGTGGACCACATTGCAGTGGTCTGAACATGGTTCTAGCCAATTGCATGAGAATTCGCCAATTCAGTCGTACCAAACCAAAGCACGACCCTGTTGAGACCAACTTGCGATTGATCACCGATCATATCAGTCTCAATTCTCTTTCAATGTGCTTGCCAAAAAACACACAAATGTGATCACTCGGTGAGATCATGCAACTAGTTTGGTGGAAGCCCAAACATCTGTTGGTGTTGAACTCACTGATAAGGTCCCCGTTGATTGACTAGCAAAGTATTTGGTGTCAGTGCCTTGGATTTGCTGCTTATTATTATGTCATGCATAGGTCCTGTAAGTCCTGAACTGGACCTCTTGCTCGCATCCTACGTTCAGAGATGGCGTAGTACATGAGTTATTTGTACTATCAAACAATATTTTTCTACTACTACTATTTAATTTAAAGTCAAACACTTGGCGTAAGGCCGTAAATGGACAATTTAGAGCTATAATAATTCTGTAATTTTCCGCTGATTTTCAAAGACAGTATGTATATCTCCATTCTACAATATCATCGATTTAGTATTGAACTATGTTGAGACACGTTGACTGGGTATTTATAAAGATTTGATCTATTTGGTTATCTCAATTGATAATAATTCTCAACAAGAATACCACATACACAGTAAGGAACAGTTTTAATTCCAACTGGGCATAAATCAAAGTTCAAACAACTTACTGATGAATAACTCAACTTAGTATAAACAATGTTAAGATTTCTTTTACCATAGGAATAATACTGGGGCTCAAGTGCTCCAAAATAAGTAATTGATAAGTTAACAGATGGAAAACTTTTTTTAAAATTTCGAACTGTGGTCGGAAATTTAATTAAATAACTAATTTCAGATTGGAATAAGAACTATTTTGAATGTTTTAGTCCTGAGATTCTTAGTTCGGAATTCATATATTTTGTCAGCTGCGAAGATTGCAACTTGATATTGAACCTACATATGCGGATAGCAGTTCATCCAGATATATAGGGCCCATTTCATTTTCAATTTTACACATCAAACATAATTTTCGTTTTTTCGTATGCTCTTTTAATGTTTACTTAGTTGATCCAGTAACAATTCTCGCTACGTGTAATTGTAACTGTACTAACTTAGTAACTTGTTCGAGAGTACACCCGTCGAATACTTTGCATGCATTTTCAACATGTGGCTGAATGAACATGACCTAGATTTTAGCAAGAGAATCTCTACACAATGTGTATTTAAAAAGTTTCATGGAGCAGACCATTTTCGAAACTTGTGAAAACTGTTCCTTACTGTGTATGTGGTATACTTGTTGAGAATTATTATCTTTATTTGTCCATTGTATGAGGATAGACATGTAAAAACCGAAGAGAAGAGAATGGTATAATCTGAACGAGGGTTATCATTTAAAGTTCTCTGAACAAATTAGCTTTTGTACAGTGACCACGTGAAAAATCAAGATGCATGCAAAATGGATTGACAACTTTGATTACTCCCTAGCTTTAAGGAATGCGACAATATCATGATGACTGTTTACCCTTGCTTTCGATTCGGGGGTGACGTGGTGTTTATTTTCATGCTTGTCAAACCCGAGTAGTTCCCTGAGATTGACCAAATACTTGACCATATTTAGTTTTCCTGCACCACATGCGATGTGCACAACATTCAAATGACGATCATCTGATACTGTTATATTGGCTCCATAACTGACATGAAGAACTTTCACAATTGGTATATGGCCAGCATATACAGCTTTCATCAAAGGAGTTCTCCCAAATTCTCCTCTACTTTCTATATCAAAGATATTAAATGATAGAACATACTTCACCAATTCCAAATTACCACTTAAACAAGCAAGGTGAAGGATGGTATCATTGTCGCGGTCTACTGCTTCAATGTCTGCCCCATTCTCCCTTAACAACTTTACAAGCGATAGCTTCCCTCTATTTGCAGCTGACAACATAGGTGTTTTACGCTTTCGCACTTCACTAGTCCTCCATTCTATATCAGTGACATTCAAGGATAGAATATATTTCACCATATCAAGGCCAGTACACCAAGTTGCCACATGTAGCATATTTTTACCATTCATATCCGCTGCCTTAACATCAGCCCCTTTGTCCAAAAGTAACTTTACAACTGGTATTTCCCCCTTACTCACAGCCGTCAATAAAGGAGTTCTCTTCAAAAACCCTCCTCGACTTTCTATATCAATGATATTCAAGGATAAAATATACCTTACCATTTCTACACCTACAAGCTTTTTACAAGCCCAGTGTAGGATATTATATCCATGCTTTAAAATTTCAAGATCAGCCCCTCTCGTCCTCAGCAACTCCACAAGTTGAATTTGTCCAAGAAATACAGAAAGCTGCACAGCAGTGTTCCTATACTGGCCTCTTTGATTTATATCAGTGATATTGAGTGAAAGCACATACTTCACCATGTTCAACTTACAACTTAGACAAGCATGGTGGAGGATGTTGTTACCACGAGCTACTGCTTTTAGATTAACCCCTGTCTCCTTCAACAATTTCACAACTTTTATCTGTCCCTTAGCGACAGCGGCCAACACAGGAGTTCTATCGTACTTTCCTCTACTTTCTATTTCAATAATATTCAAGGCAAGAATATACTTTACCATATCTACACCATTACACATACAAGCCAGGTGTAGAAAAGTGTTTCCATACTTTTCCACTGCTCTAGAATCAGCACCTTCATCAATTAACAACCTTACAACTGGTAGTTTTCCCTTACTTGCAGCTACAAGCAAAGGGGTTCTGCCATGTCGTCCTTTACTTTCTGTATCTGTGATGTTAAGGGATAGCACATACTTAACCATTTCGACATGTCCACCCATACAAGCCACGTGTAGAATGTTGTACTTATACTTGTCCACTACTTCAAGATCAACCCCTTTACCCCTCAACAACTCTACAACTGGAACGTGGCCTCCCTTAACAGCATGCATCAGAGGAGTTTCCTCATTCGTATTTCTATATTCAATGTTGATTTCGAGATTATCCAGCAATGTCTTAACAATATGAGTGCTACCACCAGAGCATGCGTAGTGCAGTACACTGTCATTTCCGTCATCCACGGCTGACAGATTAGCCTTTTGATTCACAAGAAAGTCAACGATAGTGTTCCATTTATACAAAGATGCCACCATGACAGCTGATGTCCCAGTCTTATTCCTACAGTTGACTTCCACAAACCTTTGGCACACGAGTCTCTTTACCACGACACGCCTCCCCAATCTACAGGCCTGATGGAAGGTTTTCATTCTTGCTGGATGGCAACCAGGTGGGTTCAAGCTTGAAAGCGTCTCATCTGTGAAGAACAGGACTGTGGTTTAAATAAGGGCCGCAGACCGAGTGAATATCTATGATTACCATCAGTATGTGAGATGGTTATCACAGATATTCACGAGGTCGAGTATTTAACATATACCACATGGTTATGATTGATTAAGTGTCAAGTAATTTTTTTATTTTTATTAATGCAAATACGAAATAGTTACTTTATATGAACATTTTGAAATAGTTGTAATGTATGTATAATACTTTAATGAACTCTACTCCAAACATTGCTTCAACTTCACTTGAACACTGCGCGAAATTTTACAATTCATGTGAAAATCGATTCGCGTACATACTTAGTTGTCAATCATAAATTCCAAGTAAGTAGCCAACTGTATTTTTTTCGTTTTTACTTCAGGAACTAAATCACCTCTACCTTGAATATATGTGAAAAATAAAGATGAAACTTGTAAATCAAAACGTTTATAAGATTGTTTATGACCACATTATTTGCTACTCAAATATATAATATTCAAAGATTATTGCATACTTTCTTGAAAATAACCTTTTATATTTAATGATTTTAACGAACCTGACTTTGCGAAACAATTGTCTTTAAATAATATAAAGCAATGCTTAAAAATCCATAATGGTGTTACAATCTGATACCCTGTATATCCACCAAACAAGGTCATACACACTTCAATAAGATCATGACAACAGGGTCTTATAAACATAGGAAAAAAACTTAGATAACACCATTTAAGCGGAGCTTTAAAAACATAGATTGCTCGAGGGAAAGCGAAGGTTACACCCAAATTTGCACAAGTTTCGTTAAAGTCACTTTTCCGGGAAATAATTTCTATATAACCAATCTATTCTATTACAATCGCTTAGAATGAACCAGAAAACACTTGAGACGGCACGCTACAATGACGTCATGAACAAGTTTAGTGTGACGTGATATGTGCATTTTTGCTCCTATATATAATATGAACTTGATTATTTTCAACCATATGGGTAATAACCAGTTGTATTTTCTATATGTGGTTTACAGTATGGTGTTTGGTGTGTGCGTTTTTCAGTGTGGTGTTTGACAGGGGTTTTACATCGTCGTGTGTTGTATGAATAGTGTCAGCAGCTGCCAGTGCAAACGTGAATGTTTATTGTAATAGACTGCTTGAGAGTTTAATGATGTTTTGTGTCTTGCATCCACATTACTCTTACTTGCTTGACAAACGAGCTCCATGGTGTTTATCCGTCCAATCTAAATACAAAAACAAAAACACTAAATTTAATTTGTATAATCTCCCTACAGCATTTTAGAATTAAATATTTGTCGATCAAAGAAAGACATTAAAGCCACATTAACATACACGACTGTTTAAAAATTCAGCAACCCAAACTTTTAACAGCAATAAAGCTCTGAAAAGGAAAGTAGACAGAATGACCAAAAACCCCAATGAGTATCACATTACAAAAGGCAGAAAATAAGTACGTCACCTGTATCATCAGCTCACTTGCTCTGTACTGATGAGTAGCCTGTTCTGGCATCTGAAGCTGAGGAAAATGAACACCATGACAATAGTATTATCAAAGAACTTAAATTAAAAGTCACTTATAGATGCATTAAAATCAAATGACCCAAATACTGACTTTTAACTTTCCCCGTATGCCACAGCTCGCTTTACTCTCCAACATAGGCTGTCATTTTGTGTTTAGTTTCCAATACTATTTTGACTATAACTTTTTCCCCAATAAAGTTTCAAGAAGTCCTTTACACAACTTCCTAATTATACCCCTCGTGACTTCTTTTGACATGTACACATTCATGGTTAAAGGACAAGGTCACGAGTTCCAACAAAATCCTTTTAAACTCGATAAATTGAAAAGATTTTGTACTATCAGGCTTTTATTTGCTATATATCGACTATGGAGAAAGGAACAGATTTGGAAAGGTGTTCCCTCAAATCTGTCAAAGGTCAACGTCACAGCGAGGTCACGACTTGAGCATCCATTTGCGAAAATGCCTTATTTCAACTATTAACAGTTTGAGTTATTACATGATTGTTATACACAATGGAAAGTGTTCATTGATTGTTGTAGCCTTGAAGGTCAAAGGACAAGGTCACGAGATATGGTCATGGTCACCAGTTCTGAAATTACTAATAACTTTTTTTTCAAGAAGGTATTAAGACCTCATATACAAAGCTTTTTTCTTATAGACATGGGGAATTATTTTGACATGTTCACATTCAAGGTCAAAGGGCAAGTTCATTAGCTCTGAAATCGCTAATAAAATCCTTGTAAACCTGATGACTTCAACGAAAATTGTACTGTCAGGCTCTTATTTGGTATATATCAACTATGGAGAAAGACCAAGGTTTCATTAAAATCCGTCAAAGGTCAAGGTCACAGCAAAGTCACAATTTAATCATGGATCTGTGAATGTGCCTTATATTAACCGTTTATACTTTGAATCATTACATGATTGATATAAACAATGAAAAGTGATCATTTATTTTGTGTCCTGGACGGGCAAATATCAACGGTCAAAGTCATGAGATATTGATTAAGACCATGTTAACCCTTTGATCCAATTTTGAAATCAGAAATAGGTTTTAAGAGCAAATTTGTGTAAAGTGACCCCGAAGTGATGATTCAACTTGTTAATAATACAGTAGAACACGGATATAACAAACCCCAAGGGACCAAGGAATTCAGTTCGCCAATCAGCTGTTCGCTATTCATGTCTTGCATATTATATAGGGCTTTGACAGGACTTATAAATGTGTTCCCTCTATCCGTTTGTTTGGTATATCTGTGTTTGGTATATCCATGTTCTACAATAATGACAAAATAAATTTTTAAAAATATGCCCATTTTATTGTGGCTGTGGAGAAGGCAGAACACGGAAAGGCGAGACCATAATATACACAGTAAACAAAGTTGAGCACCCCCAAATTAAAAGTTGTATACCATTTTGGATTTTATGATCATGTTATTCAATTCGATAGACAGGCCAAATATGGTATTCTGGATGGGAACTGGTGTAGTTTCTGTTATGGAACTGTTCTCACGAACGGAGCTATTGGCATGCATATCATGCAACCCATGATTTCAGCAAAATGCAGTTTCACCCTTCTACTTACCATGGCTAAATAAACGCCTTTTACGGCTGCAATGTCAGTTCAATACCCAAAATTCATGAACAATGCCACGAAGGAGATTGTCCGAGGCAACGAGATGGCAAATTATTGGACAGCATTTAGCAGGTTTTTCGTACAAGGAAATTCGGAGAAGAACTGGTTACCACAATTCGGTCATCAGTCGTTTAGTGAGGAAACATGCCCAAACTAACCATGTTCTCGATCGACCACGTTCCGGAAGGCCCCGAGCTACCACATTGCAAGAGGACAGGAACCTATTGCGTCATCAACGACGTCAACCGTTTGCGTCAAGTACTGTCTTGAAACAAGTCTGGCTACCCTATAGACGTATCAGCAATCAGACGGTGAGGAACCGCCTCAAAGCAGAAGGTTTAAGTTCCGACGTGTCATCAGACGTCCAAACCTTACTAATCGTCATAAACGGGATCGTAGGATGTGGTGTGGTGACCGGCAGCGGTTGAACCTGAGGTCATGGAGACGTATCCACTGGTCAGACGAAAGTCGCTTCCTCCTCCATACCGTTGACGGGCGAATCAGAGTTTGGAGAGTCAAGAACATTCGATACACACCAAGGAACATTCTTCCAAGGGTTCCATATGGTGGAGGATCCGTTATGGTGTGGGGTTGCTTTTCTTTTGATTGCAAGTTGGATTTGGTGACACTTCAAGCCACACTTACCGGCGCCCACTACATTGTAGAAGTGTTGGATCCAGTTGTGATTGACCATTTTGATGATCACAGACTTGCAACTCGACCCCTGTTCATGGATGATAATGATCGGCCTCACCGTTCACGAGCTGTGACTCAACATCTGGAGAACAATGCTGTTTCTCGTATCCCCTGGCCAGCATTGTCTCCAGATTTGGATCCCATCGAGCATGTCTGGGACATGATTGGTCGACGTCTACAGAGAAGGAACCCTGCTCCACACAATCTAAGACAACTGGAGGCCGCACTTCACGATGAGTGGCAGCAAATCCCCATGGAAGAATTAAAGAACCTTGTCAGGGGTATGCCCAGAAGACTGACAGCAGTACTTCAGGCACGCGGTGGCAGCACACCATATTGACACTAAATCGTTCCTAAGGCAATGGCAGGGGTTATTCAGTATGATTTCTTCATCATGTTCAGCCGTCAAACTTGAAATGACAATACATTTACGAGTCTGTGTTTTTCACCATTTTCCAGTCAATTTTTGTTTCCTGTTTTTGGTCGTTTGAAATCTCTGAAGATTACACAAAAATGTCAACGAATTAATTACACTTGCTCCTGAAATTCTTTTCCCTCCTGTGGGATCTTTAGTTTTGCTATAATGGGTCTCTGACACATACCCCTATCAAAAAAAAGAAGGGGTTGCTTAACTTGTTTTACTGTGTTTTTTTAGCTCAGGTTCAGTAGCTGCTGCACTAACACAGAAAAGGTAAGGCTTGAATATTTAAAATGAGTACACTTAGACCGCGTTTAAAACCACAGAGAGAAAAGCATGCTCGAACCGTAAACAAATTATTACCGTGGTGTAAGGATTGATATAACTCTTTGTTTCATTCTCAACTCACATGGAAGGAGCGGTGTGAGTTATTTATTTATTTTTTTAAATTTATATTTGTATTTCCCAATCAGTTGTTACAATGTACATAAGTATAAACAGAAAATATGTTGTATACACTCAAGATTGTTCTTATACAATATAAGCAAAGGTTCCCACAGGTTATTGCAGGTACAGCTGTATCCAATTCATGCGAGGCTCATAAATGCTGGACTGCAAAGGTTTATAATCACTCTTCTAATAGATCTACAAATAATGTGTGGAGAGATGACCAAAAGGCAAAGAAATTAGGCTGGGTATTGTTTGTAAAGGCAATAAATTTACAAGCCTGGTAATAATTCAATATTTCATTTTGAATACACCAAACATTTGGTATTTTCCCCTTTCTACTAGTAATATATATGCTTTGTTTCACCAATAAACAAATGGTATTAAGTGGATTATTATTTCTTCCTTTAAAACCAAAAATAATATTTTCTGTTGTAAGGTCAATACTTCTTTCTGCCAATTTTCCTAGCTATTTCGCCAACTCTTTTCACACTTTCTTAGAATGGATACAATCACACAATAAATGGACAACACTCTCAGACACCTGGTTACGAAAGGAACACATAGGTGAATCAATGTATCCTATTTTATGTAAATATTTATTTGTAGTCACGATGTAATGATTATTTTGTAATGTAACCATTTCAAATTGACACTTTGAGTACATCTACTAGCCATCAAATTTATGTTTTCCCATTCATTCTGTTGAAGCTCTTTTCTAAATATCTTTTCCCATTTTGGATTTTTGGATTTAATAAAGCTCAGTTGGCATAGTGCTTTATACAAATATTTACTGTTTGTTATTTTAGAAACATTGTATGGCAGGATAGGATATGATTTCTCCAAATTGTTAAAAATGAAATTTCTCTTTTTTAAATAATCATTCAAAGCCCTCTTAACACCTTGGCATGTGTGAAAGTCAACTTGTATACATATTTACTATTCAATTGTTCCAATATCAGTATTGTCATCTTCATTAGTAATATTACTCAAATACGTTATTCCTTTTCTTTCCCAATTTCTAAACACTATTGTTTTCCCACCAATCAAGATATTGCTATTGTGCCACAAAGATTGATTTTAAACTTCAACACTAGAAACTTCGTTTTGATAGCATATTGTTAAATAATCTGACCATGCCTCTACTACATCCCTCCAAAATATGTTTGAAATATTTGGGAGCACCATTTGTCTGATATATAATCCATCAGCAAACCACGGTCTTTCAATATTTGGAATACAAAATGATGTTATGACTTGCAATGTATGTTATACGACTTTATAATGTCAATGATGTTTATATATGTTGTGGATTTTCTTTGCATTGTTTGACAAATAATCACTGTTTAATATTAATATGTGCAAATACATTCAAAAACTTAAATTGAAAGACAGTACCTGTACAATGGAGTAATTCTTGTTCCCTGCTAATAGTGCTGGAGGAAGTGTATCACCCTGCAGCACACACGTCCTGTTTACAGTACTGTACAGGAAACTGTGGCAGGGAGGGCTGGCAATACACTCAATACAGCATTCAATCAAATGTCTATTAGAATTAAATATCCCTTTCACTAAACACACTGAAAAAGTATAGACAAGTAACACCTTAAAGAAATAATTGATACTCATCTTCTTTGTGAATTGCAAACAATGTATCGGGCATCAAATCAAACAGACTTGTTCCGGCCCGATACTGACAACGAAAGATGTAATATACGCCAGTGTTAAGCTTTAACGTGAATGATTGATGATGTATATATAATCATAAATCTCAAATTACATTGTATATAAATATAGATAAATGGTCATAATATCCCCACCATAACGAAGTTGGCGGGGGATATAGAAATGACCTCCGTCCCTCCGTCCCTCCGTCCCTCCGTCCCTCCGTCCGTCCAGGATTCGTTTCCTGGATCAGAACTTAAAAACTTTAAGGCCTATCTCAATGAAATGGTATAGGGGACATTCATCATGTATAGATGTGACTCCTGGGGTTTTCAAATTCTTTGGAATTTTATTTTTTAGTCGTTTCTATGGAAACACACTTTGAAATTGCGTTTCCACACCAGAACTAAAAAACACTGTTAGGTCTAGCTCAATGAAATTTGCTATGTGGACCAGTCATCATGTGTAGATGTGGCTTTCGGGTTGTTCGACTTCTTTGGAATTGTATGTTAAGCCTTTTCCATGGAAACATACTTTAAAAGTTCGTTTCCAGACCAGAAACTAAAATCTGTAAGGCGTAGCTCAATGATACTTAGTGTGTGGAATAATCATCATTCTTTAATTTTTTTTATTTTAGCACATGAAAACATAGCTTAACATTTTGTATCAGAATCCGACTTCAACAACCTTGCTCAATGAAACGTGGTATGTGCAACATCATCATCTGAAGATGTGCAGAACTGTTAGGCACAGATTAATGCATCTTCTGAAGTACATATTCTTGGGCAGCATGAATTTATTACAAATGGGTGATTGAGGATTTATAAATGAATAAAGGTCTATGATGAATGTTCAGTATATTTTGAACTTATCCAACTTGGTGGGGGATATAGTAGACTCGGTCTGTTTGTTATATTTATTAAATTTTTGCTTTTGACGACAAAATCTCCTTGAACCAATAGGGTACTGTCATAGATCTCAAATTGTACATTTATTTTTTCATTTTTATGAATAAAATTTGACTTTTAAGATGCTTATGTTATGTCATTTATTGGACATAAGTTTAATCCGTAACACTCTGGTCGCTTCACTGCATGTAGAAACACGTATTGTTAAGATCATTTGCCGCTAAGTATACCATGACGGACTCGCCTTAAGCATTTCATTTAAATAGAAGAGGTTTAAATAAAACTGAGCTACCGATATGTCAACTAAGGTTATCACACAAGAACCAATGCATATTTGATTAGACAAGGAAGTGTCAGTTCGGATGATTAACGGCGAAGTCGAATTATTTTCTCACTGCATTTACCGTGAAAGTTTAACAGGGAGTTGTTAGGATTATGACAAACAACACCGCTCTCAGCTTTCAATGCCACATTTTAATTGTTTTATGCAGATTAAAGTTATATAATAAATAAATAATAATAATAATGAGGATACTTATATCGCGCTGAACTCCACAACACAAAGGGCCATGCTCAAAGCGCTACACACATTATTACCCTGGTGTAAGGACCAACATCGTTCCTTTTTCATTCTCAACTCCCTTTGGAGTATGCAACCTGGGCTGCCAATTAAGGCGCTCGAAGGTTATCTGTCACATTGCCTGCACTTCCAAACCAGGTACTCAATTGTACTGCTGAGTGAACAGAGGCACATTCCAAATAAAGTCCCTTGCCCAAGGTGACACCACGAGCCTCTCAACTCATGTCTCAGTGTGGGGCAGGGAATCAACCCTTCAAACTCTCAGTTTTCATTCAGCAATGAGGCGGGTAACCCACCCATCCAGCGAGCCACGCCCGTTGTTGCTGAACTTAACTTATAGCGGTCGACTGAGCTATGCACAGGACCACGTGCCACCACAATAGACTATTTAATTGTTTGTGCCGAATATCTTTCTATCTCATCTCGTGGAGTGGGAAATTGACATTTTCACTCGTGGCTCTTGGCTCCATTCGATGAGATAGACATGATAATCGGCAAAAACAATGAAAAAGTCTCTATTTAGTTTAGATATGATGTACCTCTATCTCACTCGTATGTATTGCTCGTGGTGTGACATAGCTTGTATTGTACCGATTCTCTTTCCCCTAGATATACATATATTACATCTGTAAAAATCTATTTGCTACTTTGATACACTTTGATAATTAGCTCTCATCATGGCTAAAATGACATGTAAAATTAAGTTTCCTTGTAACTTGTCACATTGTATTGATATATATTCTAATCATTTCTCTTAGTGCAGCAAATGATTCCTGAAAGTGTTCTGAAAGTGTATAATTTTATACCACAACATCAACTAAATCAATAATATATCATTGTAGACTCGTAGAAGAAATTGACATGTTAACATTGTGTCAAAAACAAAAATCGTCTTCCCCTGAGTACTGATTGATAACCTTTTCTATTTCTTAACATACACTATGCTAGACTGACTTATAGCCCACACAGACAATATAATAGACTGACTGTATCGCATGCATAGACAATATATTAGACTACAGCACACATGGACAATGTTTTAGATGGACCGTATAGCCCACATAGACAATATATACTGAGCGTAACTAGATACCTTGGCTATAAACCTGGTATGTAAGTATAGGGAAATCATTTGAGAAGAAATACAGATTGACACGAGTAGATTTCTTGATCACTTTATTGCGTAATAGCACTTGATGTCACAAAAACGAACTTCACATCATCAGATCATGCCACATTCTGACCGCTTCGTACAGCCACCACAGCTACACACCGTTGTCTCATCGACCGCAGAACTCCCCTGAAGACCTGCTACGGAAGTCCCCTCCATTGGTTGACCAGTTCCTGTCCAAGAGCTTGCAGAGTCTTGGGTGGGTGATTTGCTGCCTCAATCGTCTTATCAATTCATCTCAGATGTCTTCTATGTGATTGAGGTCTGGTAAACGAGATGGCCACTCCATGACGTGGATACCGGCGTTACGCAAGAAAGTGCGCGTCAAAATCGCTGTGTGCGGTGTGGGATAATCATGTTGAAAACTCAGCCCATGTTGTTGACAAAACTTTGTCCCTGTATTGCACGACAATCAATCGTGAAGGACCAATGGAACAGAAAAATCCCGAAACCATGACGCTGCCGCCGTCAAATCTGTTCACCTCCCGAACACAACACTGTGCTTATCGTTCTTGTGTTCTACGGCACAATTGTACCCTGCCATCAGCAAACCTGCGTGTAACGTGACTCGTCACTAAAGACAAAGTTATTCCAGCGATTCTGATTCCATCTTGTTTGTTGTCGGGTCCATATTAGACGTTGGTGACGGTGAAATGGCGTCAAAATGAGTCCTGTGTAGGGCCTCCTGGCTTGCAGACCAGCATCCCGCAGTCGATTCCTGATAGTGGATGCTGACACCCGACCTCTGAACAAGGGTCTGGTCGTGGATGCAGCCGTCTCGAATCGATTAGGCAGATGAAATAACCTGATTTGTCCATCCTCTTGGCATGATGTCACACGCTGACATCCTGGCCTCGGACGATCCGCAATCACCCCTGTCTGTTGCAAACGGGTTCTGAGCTCATGAATTGTCTGTCGGTTGCATTGAAATGCGAGCGCAACTTCCGCAAAGGATTGTCCGGTGTGCAGCCTACCCATAGCATGCTCACGTGAGGCGTGGCATTAGGTCAATATTGTTTCTCCGTTAACTTTAAAGTGTTTTCCTGTTACACAGTACACATGCGATTTGATGTGTGGGCCTACGCGTTACCTGTGTTGATCACGTGACCCTGTGATCATGTTTTACGTCCTTAACATGTAATACGTTAATTAACGGGTTACCACCCACACTGTCGCTACAGCATCATCAGGGACAGATTAATCATATAACACAGGAATCGACGTATTTCTTCCCCAAGAATTACGATAAAAAATATGAGTGTCAGGTTTCTAGTTACGCTCAGTATCATAGACTTACCGTACAGCACGCATAGACACTATATTAGACTGACTGTACAGCATGCAGAGACAGTATATTAGACTGAACGTACAGTACACATAGATAATAAATTAGACTGACTGTATAGCATACATAGACAATCTATTAGACTGACTGTACAGTATGCAGAGACAATATATTAGACTGACAATACAGCCCGTAAGACAATATATTAGACTGACCGTACAGCACACATATACCATATATTAGACTGACCGTAAGCAGACATAGATAATACATTAGACTGACTTTACATCACACATAGTGAGTGAGTGAGTTATTTTGTAACGCCACTTGGGCAATATTGCAGCCATTAACGGCGAGAAATTTGATTTAATTAGATATCTTAAAAAATAGCAAAAGCATACAAGTACGACACGAAGGCCGTAAAAACATCAGCAAATTATCACAATTTGGTAAAAAGCTATTATAGAATATATAAAAGTTATAGTTTATCAAAGAGATTAATTGCCTTTATGAAATCTAAAACGCAATGTTCACTTAAGTGAGTATACTCACTTTAAGTAAAATCTTGAGAAATGGAAATATTAGGGTAAAATGTTTCCCTGATATGAGCTGTGTCCCAACAGTCGCACATACTGTGTTTTACTGTGAGGGGACACTGGCAGGGGATACACGTCGCGGGATCTTCCCCCTTAAAAGATATGAGTGTGTTTATTGAGTGTGTCCAATACGAAATCGTCGTAGCTTCCTGCCGGGTAAAAGAGGATAGATATTTGTAGCCTAAATGAGGTTTGATAGTGTGAAATTTGTTATACTGTTGTTGGTCCCAATGGGACTTTCAATATTGTTTAATGTAAGATTTAATAGCTGGTTTTGAATCTGTATATGGAACTTTAGTTGGGGAAATAAGTTTGAGGTTTAGTGCTGATTTAGCTGCTGAATCAGCTCTGCTATTGCCTCTAATACCCATATGGCTAGGAAGTCAGCAAAAGACGATGTGATGATGTATGAAGTGATAATACATCCCGAATTATGGGGTGATCAGTTTTACAGTTTTTAATGGCATGCAAGCAGGACAAAGAGTCAGATAAGATTATATAATTATTTGCAGTGGAATTTAATGTGAAGAAGGGCTTTTTGGATGGCTTTAGCTTCTGCAGTGAAGATGCAACTGCCATTGTGCAATCTTGAAGCACATGTTTTAGATGGAGTCACAGTTGCAGCAGCAACTGTGGGGCCATCCTCAGACCCGTCTGTATATATTTGTTTGTAATATGCACCCCCGTTTGCGCTATCAGCAGAAGGGAAGAAAGAATTGTAAAAAGTGAATGGTCTCATTGAAACTTTACCAGATTCTTTAAAATTAGTTTCTTTTTTGGCTTGCAAGCCCAATTCGTTAAAATTGACCCCAAAGCCTCGACAATTCCACTGGAGAATCGCCATAGATGTGAGGATAAAATAATATATTAAAAGGCCCATGTGGATGTTTTATCGGGGATAAGCAACGGTCCAACGACTGAACCTTGTGCCCCTTTTTGGGCGAGTTGTCAAGAGAAGCTGTGTCTGATGCGTCCATAAGGACGTCATCAGACTCAAGGTCAAGATATCCATACTTGTTGTAGACCTCTACCGCACTCCATAGGCCTTTGGGAGTGAGGTTTGCTGTTTTGGATTTTTAATTTTGATTTTTTTTTAAAGTATGTTTTGAGGTTGATGGTTTTGGATTTTTTTTTGCAGTTGGAGGTATTTTAGATCCTGTCGGCTTGACAGGCTCTTTTAGGGACAGAATAGGGAATGTCATGGTACCTATTGTGGAAGAAGTTGAATTGCGGAGTTTGTATTGAGTTGGGGATCACTCACCCACTGAATGTCTGTCTGAGTTGATACAGAGCATTTAGTGGCAGTTGCTGATGATACTATGGTTGGGTATGAGGGTTTAGGACCCTCAAAAACCGGGCGTTTTGCTACGGGGAAAGAGATATTCTGCATGAATTTAAGTTTGGGTATTTTAGATTCCTGTTGTCACCGTGGGCACTCTTTGGAGGAAGCCAAGTGTTCGCCAGCACAGTTGGCGCATTTCGGCAACTCCTTGCAGATGGTTGGATATCTTTCATCCTCAAGTTTGCCACACTGAGGACAAACACGCTCATCCGCTTTGCAGGAGTTGCTTTCATGGCCAAACTTTTGGCACCGGTAGCAGCGGAGGGGGTTAGGGATATACAGTTCTGTGGGGAGTTTGTAATACCCTGCATACACTGTTTTTGGAGCTTGTGGAGTTGAAATGTTAAGAGATATGTGCGTGTCTTGATGATGTTGTCCTCCTTCTCCATAGTAAACCGCTTGACAGCAGTCAAAGGTCTGGCTCTTCAGGTTGTCAAGGAGCTCCTGTTCGGAGGAATCATCGAGACAGCGATCCTTCTCTCGGATAATGGTTTTGCTGCTGTTTAGTGATTTGAGAGGAGAAACCTTAGGTGAGAAATGATGTTGCCTGTTGTTTTGTTCTTACTTCCACAAGAAGTTACCCATTCTTAATCTTTTAAACATCCTTTCCATCACCGGCTAGACCTTAAATGGTCTTGGCGGTGGCAAAAGGATTAAGACGGAGAGGTTTATCATCAGTGGATGGTTTGACCAGAAATCGAGGAAAGGTGCTTTAGTTTGAATTAGAAGTTGAAGTTGAAGATGAAGGTTTTAAGTTGGATGATTTTGAAATTTTATTTGATTTTGATGATGTTACCTCTTCCTCAGAAGAGGGACAATCATCTGTTGAAAGATTGCGCTTGTTTTTAAATGAACGAGTCATGTTCGGTTGGTAAATAGTCATCAACCAGGATCCCTCATCCACCAGGGAGCACCAACAAGGGCATTGCTGTATGTCAGCGTGTTTCCTGTTGACTGCACCGGGGACGATATACTCCACTAAAACGTTGCCAATGTTTCACTGGTTTGGCCAATGAGCCACCGCTATCTTGGAAGCTGAGTAAACTTGATGAAGTCAAGAGAGCACTAAAATAGAGTGCAGAGAGTAGTGATAGTACATCAGGAAGGAAACCATTGTGGAAAGGTGGTTAAGGTATGCAAGAGAGCACCAAGAAAGGAAAGAAAATAATTGTAAAGAGAGGTAGCAGTGTAAGAAGAAGGATAGCAAAGATGTGCGCAACAAAGTGCTTGGCATGACCAGCCATTTTACCAGACCGGACCAATCTGGCCACCCGTCTAGATGAAGTCGGGGCCAGCAGTTGTAGCATTCTGCTACACACAACCCTCAACCACCAGGCATCCTTTCTCTTCCCGTACAGGTCGCAGTCCACGGCAAACAGACTGCCCCCTTTTAGTCGCCTCTTACAACAAGCAGGAGGAACTGAGAGTCTATTCTAACCTGGGAACCCCTAGGGGGACATCACACATAGACAATATTTTAGACTGACTTTACATCACACATAGACAATACGGGATACGACTCATATCTTGACTTATTTTTGTATCTCTGTTCGTTCATCAGACTACTATGACCAATATCGAGCAAAGTGGCTCAGTGTTTATCATGCTTGCCTTCTATATTGAATTATTTGAAAAAACCTGACTACAATTTGCAAAATGTTTACGGAAGGACAGATGCCATGCCATGCCATAAGCCCATCAGGCCTTTCAGGCCTGATGAGCTAAAATTCCATAAGGGTGTTACAATCTGTGACCCTGTATACCCTCCAAACAAGGTCTTACCAACCTCAATAAGATCATCAAAGCAGGGTCTTACAAAGATAGGAAACAAACTTAGATAACACCATATAAGCAGAGAGTTAAAAACATAGATTGTCCAAGGGAGAGCGAGGATAACACCCACATTTCCATGAGTTTCTTTAAAGTCATTTTCTAGTGAAATAATTTCTATATAACAATTCTGTTCTATTGCAATCGATTAGAATAAACAAGAAAACGCTTTGGACGGCACACTACAATGACATCATGACCAACTTTGGTATGACGTGATATTTGCAGTTTTGCTCCTATTTATAATATAAACTCAACTAAATGGGTAATAACCAGCAGTATGTTGTATATGCAGTTAACAGTATGGTTTCAGTGTGGTGTTTGACGTGTGTTGTTCATCACTGTGTGTTGTATGTATAGCAGCTTCCATTGTAAACGTGAATGTCAATTGTAATAGACTGCTTGAGAGTTGAATGATGTTTTGTGTATTGTAACATGATTTCGGTGTATCCTTGATTCTGATTGGTTGATTTGCCTATGTTGAATTACAATGAATACCCGCAAATTACTTGGGGCGAATCACCGCGAACATATACATCGGGTTCACAAGATTCAGCACGACTCAAAATTTATTTTTTTCTATTTCTCTTTATATGTGCTCCTTACTCAAATTTGACAGGTGGCATTGTCATTTTCTTACTTGTGTATAGCAGTATAGGTCACAAATGACTCTCAAAATTAATTAGTTTCAAGTAACTTAAATGTTTTTAACATGTAAGATTTGTCCAAGTTTGAAGCCTTCTTCCATGCGGCTGTGTTCACCGAATGCCGTTGCCATGGCATGACGTCATAGTGATCAACCGTTTTGACGTCACAATGCTAGCGTCATTGTCACAATGGGTTAGGGCAAGTTTAAGATTTTTTTTCCTAGGTCTTTTACTGTGTTGATGTCGTAGATAAATGTTTATCGCCATCTAAAAGGATACGTGAATATTATGAAGTGAACATAGTTGAGTGACACTGTTTGAGCTAATGTGTAAAGTGTTGCTAATGTACATATTACGCCGAGTATTTACATTTGTTTTGACCTGACCACACCTCTAACAAAAATGGTACAGTCGCAAAGTCCTTTCCACTCAGAGATAGGTACGCAAAAAGACAGTTCGTTTCAAAACGCCTGATAACTCACGGTCATGTTACAATATCGATAACGCCGTCGGTTTTAAACTAAATTTGCGGGTGTTGAATAGCAATGAATCCCAGAAATTTTACAAACGCAACTATTTATCTTATATGTGCATCCACATTACTCTTACATGCTTGACAAACGGGATCCATGGTTTCTCTCCATCCAAACGAAATACAAAAACAAAAACAGTAAATATTACTGTTAATATTTTAATATCTTGAACGTTTCTCGACACATTAACATACACAGCTGACTAAACATTCAGCAACCCGAACTTTTTAACAGCAATTAAGCTCTGAAAAGGATAGTCGACAGAATGACCAAAAAAAACCAAAGAGTGTTACATTACAAAAGGCAGAAAATAACTATATAACCAATATCATCAGGTCACTTGTTCTGTACTGATAAGAAGCCTGTTCTGGCATTTGAAGCTGAGAAAAATTAAAAAGATGACAATAGTATTATCATAGAACTTAAATTTAAATTCACTTACACATGTAGATGCATTAAAATCAAATGACCCCAATACTGAATTTTAACTTTCCCCGTATGCCATAGCTTGCGTTACTCTTCAACATTGACTATTAGTTTGTGCATACTTTCCACCATTGCCGCCGCATTTTATTCTGTCTATAACTTTTTTCAAATAAAGTTTCAAGATCTTTTTTGACATGTTCACATTCATGGAGTTCAAACAAAATATTTATAAACACGATAACTTGAAAAGATTGTGTGCTATCAGGCTCTTATTTGTTATATATCAACTATGGAGAAAGGAAAATATTTGAAAAGGTGTTCCCTCAAATCTGTCAAAGGTCAAGGTCACAGCAAGGTCGAGACTTAAGCATCCATTTGCGACAATGCCTTATTTCAACTATTAACAGTTTGAGTTATTACCCATCGAGAACACCTAAAGCATGAAGCACTTGTCATTGATCTTCGAACTGTTCTGCTATTTACTTCCAGTCTTCTTCTGTAGTAGACGTCTTTAATACCTTGTATCTGTAGACATCCACTATAGGGGTATCATGTTCTGAACTGATGTCCTGATGACCCTGTTAGCCGTAGGTCATACTTGCATACTGGTCATCGGTGGCTAGGTATCTTAATGTGAGAGCGACTTTCAACCCTCCCTCCGAAAATGGCACGAAGAAGCTAGTTGCTGACTTCACAAACTATATAGGTGTCAAACTATTTTTCTTTTATCACTTTATTTCTTTTTGATATGGGTACAGCATTATCATATATAGATAAAGTAAACACAGCAAGTCAAAAATTAATATCTAATTGTAAAGGTTGTGGCATGACGACCAAAATGTGACAAAAGAGTCATATTTGCATAGTGTATATGCATTTGATTTATATAGTTGATAATTGTAGTGTAATTTTGGTTTCAAACCCGCTAGAGTAGGTAGTCTGTTTGCCAATGTTTTGGAATACATGTATTCTTTCGTTAAAATATAGAGGAAATCGGGACATCGTTCCTTCTTTCTTTGAATCCCAAAATAACTGTTTCGGCATTTAATTTCAATTCGGTGTTGGTTTAATTTTGTATCCTGCCACAACCTTTTGACAAATCTGAATTCATAAAGTAAGTTAATGAGCGATCACAGAATGTACACAGTGACGATTCTATAGTTCTATAAGTTTTTAATTGTATAAATCTTTACATGTAATAAGAATTCTATGGAGAACACGATATTGGAACAATCTGTGTTTTGCGCCATAGGCTGTTCTGAATGGTATGAGATTGTATATTTTCCATTGATTTAAATCAAAACCTGTATTCAATTCCTTTATCCCACTTAATTTGGTAAATATGTTTTTGGGTTGTGTCGTCTTTGTGTAAAAGTTTGTTGTAGAATATACTACATCCTTTTTTAGCTTTATAAAGTATTTTCAAATTAGGAGGAATAAAAGGCAAATCCTTCTCTTTACTGAACTTGACCGAACCCCGTTTTGAATAGGATTTTAGAGAAGCTAATAAGCCCGCATATTCAAGAAAATTTGTATTAACATCGTATAGACCCACGAAGTCGTTATAGGGTATTGGATTGCAGATAATGATCGTATATTTTAGGTTTTTTCCCTATTATTATATTGTCATTTGCCCATATATACTGTCTGCTGAGATTGATTTCATATTTACAGTTTTCTTGTTAATCTGAACAAACAAATACTTCTTTCCAGAATGGGCTGATAAGATTGGAAATAAACTGTGTCTTTAGATACGACGGTCCCATTTATATAGGGTTTAATTTACTCACTTGGTGTGAGGTATAAACCAGGATACTTTCCATGATATTTTCTCACATTTAATTGTTTCTAGTATGGACGGGACTTTTAGACCGCCTTTTTCGTATGTTTTTGCTATCAAACATCGTTTTATTCTATCAGGTTTCCTTTCCAAATGAAGGAGAAACATTTTTGTTGATGATTCTTTATAGTTTCTAATTTTGGAGTTGCTTGTGAGGTAAATAAATGATTAAGAGTTAGCAACATCAAACTCTTTAACACAGTTATTCTCCCTAAAGGTGTTAGATCTCTCAGAGACCAACTTTTCATTGTTTTGACGATTTTCTTTAGTTTATCTTTATAATATTTCTCTACCATTTCAGCTTTATTGTGTTGAGAATGTCTAAAAGTACAAGTGTGAAACTCTTTCAAAAACATTTCGTCAAACAGTTTGACTGCCGTCCTCATGAGGTGTTCTTAAACAAATGCGGATTTTCCAAATTTTACAAGATGGTGGTAGTACTGACTGTGTTCTTGTCTCTCAAAAGAGTTGAGTCACTCTAATACCCACATTGCATACCGTCGACGCCTTCTACTTCATTGATGGTGTCTTACAAAGCAAGACAATGACCAGGGTCAAATCATTTTCAATTTTATCTAGGTACTATCTGTATGACAGTCAGTCTGAAGTTAGTGAAGCTGGTCGTGGCCATTTTAAACTTTGAAACCGACCAGTCGGGCTATAATGTTGTGATGAGATTGCATGTGTCTCAATGCTGTCATATGAAAAGTAGCCGTGGTTGTATTGGAGTAGTTCAAGCCTCGCAAATGTCGTACCATGGTTGTGCTCGAATGCATAAGCTGTCTCATAGGTTGCAAATAGCACGTGGACCACATTGCAGTGGTCTGAACATGGTTCTAGCCAATTGCATGAGAATTCGCCAATTCAGTCGTACCAAACCAAAGCACGACCCTGTTGAGACCAACTTGCGATTGATCACCGATCATATCAGTCTCAATTCTCTTTCAATGTGCTTGCCAAAAAACACACAAATGTGATCACTCGGTGAGATCATGCAACTAGTTTGGTAGAAGCCCAAACATCTGTTGGTGTTGAACTCACTGATAAGGTCCCCGTTGATTGACTAGCAAAGTATTTGGTGTCAGTGCCTTGGATTTGCTGCTTATTATTATGTCATGCATAGGTCCTGTAAGTCCTGAACTGGACCTCTTGCTCGCATCCTACGTTCAGAGATGGCGTAGTACATGAGTTATTTGTACTATCAAACAATATTTTTCTACTACTACTATTTAATTTAAAGTCAAACACTTGGCGTAAGGCCGTAAATGGACAATTTAGAGCTATAATAATTTTGTAATTTTCCGCTGATTTTCAAAGACAGTATGTATATCTCCATTCTACAATATCATCGATTTAGTATTGAACTATGTTGAGACGCGTTGACTGGGTATTTATAAAGATTTGATCTATTTGGTTATCTCAATTGATAATAATTCTCAACAAGAATACCACATACACAGTAAGGAACAGTTTTAATTCCAACTGGGCATAAATCAAAGTTCAACCAACTTACTGATGAATAACTCAACTTAGTATAAACAATGTTAAGATTTCTTTTACCATAGGAATAATACTGGGGCTCAAGTGCTCCAAAATCAGTAATTGATAAGTTAACAGATGGAAAACTTTTTTTAAAATTTCGAACTGTGGTCGGAAATTTAATTAAATAACTAATTTCAGATTGGAATAAGAACTATTTTGAATGTTTTAGTCCTGAGATTCTTAGTTCGGAATTCATATATTTTGTCAGCTGCGAAGATTGCAACTTGATATTGAACCTACATTTGCGGATAGCAGTTCGTTCAGATATATAGGGCCCATTTCATTTTCAATTTTACACATCAAACATAATTTTCGTTTTTTCGTATGCTCTTTTAATGTTTACTTAGTTGATCCAGTAACAATTCTCGCTACGTGTAATTGTAACTGTACTAACTTAGTAACTTGTTCGAGAGTACACCCGTCGAATACTTTGCATGCATTTTCAACATGTGGCTGAATGAACATGACCTAGATTTTAGCAAGAAAATCTCTACACAATGTGTATTTAAAAAGTTTCATGGAGCAGACCATTTTCGAAACTTGTGAAAACTGTTCCTTACTGTGTATGTGGTATACTTGTTGAGAATTATTATCTTTATTTGTCCATTGTATGAGGATAGACATGTAAAAACCGAAGAGAAGAGAATGGTATAATCTGAACGAGGGTTATCATTTAAAGTTCTCTGAACAAATTAGCTTTTGTACAGTGACCACGTGAAAAATCAAGATGCATGCAAAATGGATTGACAACTTTGATTACTCCCTAGCTTTAAGGAATGCGACAATATCATGATGACTGTTTACCCTTGCTTTCGATTCGGGGGTGACGTGGTGTTTATTTTCATGCTTGTCAAACCCGAGTAGTTCCCTGAGATTGACCAAAAACTTGACCATATTTAGTTTTCCTGCACCACATGCGATGTGCACAACATTCAAATGACGATCATCTGATGCTGTTATATTGGCTCCATAACTGACATGAAGAACTTTCACAATTGGTATATGGCCAGCATATACAGCTTTCATCAAAGGAGTTCTCCCAAATTCTCCTCTACTTTCTATATCAAAGATATTAAATGATAGAACATACTTCACCAATTCCAAATTACCACTTAAACAAGCAAGGTGAAGGATGGTATCATTGTCGCGGTCTACTGCTTCAATGTCTGCCCCATTCTCCCTTAACAACTTTACAAGCGATAGCTTCCCTCTATTTGCAGCTGACAACATAGGTGTTTTACGCTTTCGCACTTCACTAGTCCTCCATTCTATATCAGTGACATTCAAGGATAGAATATATTTCACCATATCAAGGCCAGTACACCAAGTTGCCACATGTAGCATATTTTTACCATTCATATCCGCTGCCTTAACATCAGCCCCTTTGTCCAAAAGTAACTTTACAACTGGTATTTCCCCCTTACTCACAGCCGTCAATAAAGGAGTTCTCTTCAAAAACCCTCCTCGACTTTCTATATCAATGATATTCAAGGATAAAATATACCTTACCATTTCTACACCTACAAGCTTTTTACAAGCCCAGTGTAGGATATTATATCCATGCTTTAAAATTTCAAGATCAGCCCCTCTCGTCCTCAGCAACTCCACAAGTTGAATTTGTCCAAGAAATACAGAAAGCTGCACAGCAGTGTTCCTATACTGGCCTCTTTGATTTATATCAGTGATATTGAGTGAAAGCACATACTTCACCATGTTCAACTTACAACTTAGACAAGCATGGTGGAGGATGTTGTTACCACGAGCTACTGCTTTTAGATTAACCCCTGTCTCCTTCAACAATTTCACAACTTTTATCTGTCCCTTAGCGACAGCGGCCAACACAGGAGTTCTATCGTACTTTCCTCTACTTTCTATTTCAATAATATTCAAGGCAAGAATATACTTTACCATATCTACACCATTACACATACAAGCCAGGTGTAGAAAAGTGTTTCCATACTTTTCCACTGCTCTAGAATCAGCACCTTCATCAATTAACAACCTTACAACTGGTAGTTTTCCCTTACTTGCAGCTACAAGCAAAGGGGTTCTGGCATATCGTCCTTTACTTTCTGTATCTGTGATGTTAAGGGATAGCACATACTTAACCATTTCGACATGTCCACCCATACAAGCCACGTGTAGAATGTTGTACTTATACTTGTCCACTACTTCAAGATCAACCCCTTTACCCCTCAAAAACTCTACAACTGGAACGTGGCCTCCCTTAACAGCATGCATCAGAGGAGTTTCCTCATTCGTATTTCTATATTCAATGTTGATTTCGAGATTATCCAGCAATGTCTTAACAATATGAGTGCTACCACCAGAGCATGCGTAGTGCAGTACAGTGTCATTTCCGTCATCCACGGCTGACAGATTAGCCTTTTGATTCACAAGAAAGTTAACGATAGTGTTCCATTTATACAAAGATGCCACCATGACAGCTGAGGTCCCAGTCTTATTCCTACAGTTGACTTCCACCAACCTTTGGCACACGAGTCTCTTTACCACGACACGCCTCCCCAATCTACAGGCCTGATGGAAGGTTTTCATTCTTGCTGGATGGCAACACAAGACAAAAAGTAGTGGAATCCATTTGCCGGATCCTTCCGGATTCTCCCAAATATTGGCGGATCCTGATGAATCCAGAAGAATCTGTAAGAATCCGTCAAGCGGATTCCACCACTTTTTGTCCGGTGCAACCAGGTGGGTTCAAGCTTGAAAGCGTCTCATCTGTGAAGAACAGGACTGTGGTTTAAATAAGGGCCGCAGACCGAGTGAATATCTATGATTACCATCAGTATGTGAGATGGTTATCACAGATATTCACGACGTCGAGTATTTAACATATACCACATGGTTATGATTGATTAAGTGTCAAGTAATTTTTTTATTTTTATTAATGCAAATACGAAATAGTTACTTTATATGAACATTTTGAAATAGTTGTAATGTATGTATAATACTTAAATGAACTCTACTCCAAACATTGCTTCAACTTCACTTGAACACTGCGCGAAATTTTACAATTCATGTGAAAATCGATTCGCGTACATACTTAGTTGTCAATCATAAATTCCAAGTAAGTAGCCAACTGTCTTTTTTTCGTTTTTACTTCAGGAACTACATCACCTCTACCTTGAATATATGTGAAAAATAAAGATGAAACTTGTAAATCAAAACGTTTATAAGATTGTTTATGACCACATTATTTGCTACTCAAATATATAATATTCAAAGATTATTGCATACTTTCTTGAAAAAAACCTTTTATATTTAATGATTTTAACGAACCTGACTTTGCGAAACAATTGTCTTTAAATAATATAAAGCAATGCTTAAAAATCCATAATGGTGTTACAATCTGATACCCTGTATATCCACCAAACAAGGTCATACACACTTCAATAAGATCATGATAACAGGGTCTTATAAACATAGGAAAAAAACATAGATAACACCATTTAAGAGGAGCTTTAAAAACATAGATTGCTCGAGGGAAAGCGAAGGTTACACCCAAATTTGCACAAGTTTCGTTAAAGTCACTTTTCCGGGAAATAATTTCTATATAACCAATCTATTCTATTACAATCGCTTAGAATGAACCAGAAAACACTTGAGACGGCACGCTACAATGACGTCATGAACAAGTTTAGTGTGACGTGATATGTGCATTTTTGCTCCTATATATAATATGAACTTGATTATGTTCAACCATATGGGTAATAACCAGTGGTATTTTCTATATGTGGTTTACAGTATGGTGTTTGGTGTGTGCGTTTTTCAGTGTGGTGTTTGACAGGTGTTTTACATCGTCGTGTGTTGTATGAATAGTGTCAGCATCTGCCAGTGCAAACGTGATTGTTTATTGTAATAGACTGCTTGAGAGGTTAATGATGTTTTGTGTCTTGCATCCACATTACTCTTACCTGCTTGACAAACGAGCTCCATGGTGTTTATCCGTCCAATCTAAATACAAAAACAAAAACACTAAATTTAATTTGTAAAATCTCCCTACAGCATTTTAAAATTAAATATTTTTCGATCAAAGAAAGACATTAAAACCACATTAACATACACAACTGTTTAAAAATTCAGCAATCCGAACTTTTAACAGCAATTAAGCTCTGAAAAGGAAAATAGACAGAATGACCAAAAACTCAATGAATATCACATTACAAAAGGCAGAAAATAAGTACGTCACCTGTATCATCAGCTCACTTGCTCTAGATCTGTACTGATGAGTAGCCTGTTCTGGCATCTGAAGCTGAGGAAAATGAACACCATGACAATAGTATTATCATAGAACTTAAATTAAAAGTCACTTATAGATGCATTAAAATCAAATGACCCAAATATTGACTTTTAACTTTCCCCGTATGCCACAGCTCGCTTTACTCTCCAACATAGGCTGTCATTTTGTGTTTAGTTTCCAACACTATTTTGACTATAACTTTTTCCCCAATAAAGTTTCAAGAAGTCCTTTACACAACTTCCTAATTATACCCCGCGGGACTTCTTTATAAATTGAAAAGATTTTGTACTATCAGGCTTTTATTTGCTATATATCGACTATGGAGAAAGGAACAGATTTGGAAAGGTGTTCCCTCAAATCTGTCAAAGGTCAACGTCACAGCGAGGTCACGACTTGAGCATCCATTTGCGAAAATGCCTTATTTCAACTATTAACAGTTTGAGTTATTACATGATTGTTATACACAATGGAAAGTGTTCATTGATTGTTGTAGCCTTGAAGGTCAAAGGACAAGGTCACGAGATATGGTCATGGTCACCAGTTCTGAAATTACTAATAACTTTTTTTTCAAGAAGGTATTAAGACCTCATATACAAAGCTTTTTTCTTATAGACATGGGGAATTATTTTGACATGTTCACATTCAAGGTCAAAGGGCAAGTTCATTAGCTCTGAAATCGCTAATAAAATCTTTGTAAACCTGATGACTTCAACGAAAATTGTACTGTCAGGCTCTTATTTGGTATATATCAACTATGGAGAAAGACCAAGGTTTCATTAAAATCCGTCAAAGGTCAAGGTCACAGCAAAGTCACAATTTAATCATGGATCTGTGAATGTGCCTTATATTAACCGTTTATACTTTGAATCATTACATGATTGATATAAACAATGAAAAGTGATCATTTATTTTGTGTCCTGGACGGGCAAATATCAACGGTCAAAGTCATGAGATATTGATTAAGACCATGTTAACCCTTTGATCCAATTTTGAAATCAGAAATAGGTTTTAAGAGCAAATTTGTGTAAAGTGACCCCGAAGTGATGATTCAACTTGTTAATAATACAGTAGAACACGGATATAACAAACCCCAAGGGACCAAGGAATTCAGTTCGCCAATCAGCTGTTCGCTATTCATGTCTTGCATATTATATAGGGCTTTGACAGGACTTATAAATGTGTTCCCTCTATCCGTTTGTTTGGTATATCTGTGTTTGGTATATCCATGTTCTACAATAATGACAAAATAAATTTTTAAAAATATGCCCATTTTATTGTGGCTGTGGAGAAGGCAGAACACGGAAAGGCGAGACCATAATATACACAGTAAACAAAGTTGAGCACCCCCAAATTAAAAGTTGTATACCATTTTGGATTTTATGATCATGTTATTCAATTCGATAGACAGGCCAAATATGGTATTCTGGATGGGAACTGGTGTAGTTTCTGTTATGGAACGGTTCTCACGAACGGAGCTATTGGCATGCATATCATGCAACCCATGATTTCAGCAAAATGCAGTTTCACCCTTCTACTTACCATGGCTAAATAAACGCCTTTTACGGCTGCAATGTCAGTTCAATACCCAAAATTCATGAACAATGCCACGAAGGAGATTGTCCGAGGCAACGAGATGGCAAATTATTGGACAGCATTTAGCAGGTTTTTCGTACAAGGAAATTCGGAGAAGAACTGGTTACCACAATTCGGTCATCAGTCGTTTAGTGAGGAAACATGCCCAAACTAACCATGTTCTCGATCGACCACGTTCCGGAAGGCCCCGAGCTACCACATTGCAAGAGGACAGGAACCTATTGCGTCATCAACGACGTCAACCGTTTGCGTCAAGTACTGTCTTGAAACAAGTCTGGCTACCCTATAGACGTATCAGCAATCAGACGGTGAGGAACCGCCTCAAAGCAGAAGGTTTAAGTTCCGACGTGTCATCAGACGTCCAAACCTTACTAATCGTCATAAACGGGATCGTAGGATGTGGTGTGGTGACCGGCAGCGGTTGAACCTGAGGTCATGGAGACGTATCCACTGGTCAGACGAAAGTCGCTTCCTCCTCCATACCGTTGACGGGCGAATCAGAGTTTGGAGAGTCAAGAACATTCGATTCACACCAAGGAACATTCTTCCAAGGGTTCCATATGGTGGAGGATCCGTTATGGTGTAGGGTTGCTTTTCTTTTGATTGCAAGTTGGATTTGGTGACACTTCAAGCCACACTTACCGGCGCCCGCTACATTGTAGAAGTGTTGGATCCAGTTGTGATTGACCATTTTGATGATCACAGACTTGCAACTCGACCCCTGTTCATGGATGATAATGATCGGCCTCACCGTTCACGAGCTGTGACTCAACATCTGGAGAACAATGCTGTTTCTCGTATCCCCTGGCCAGCATTGTCTCCAGATTTGGATCCCATCGAGCATGTCTGGGACATGATTGGTCGACGTCTACAGAGAAGGAACCCTGCTCCACACAATCTAAGACAACTGGAGGCCGCACTTCACGATGAGTGGCAGCAAATCCCCATGGAAGAATTAAAGAACCTTGTCAGGGGTATGCCCAGAAGACTGACAGCAGTACTTCAGGCACGCGGTGGCAGCACACCATATTGACACTAAATCGTTCCTAAGGCAATGGCACGGGTTATTCAGTATGATTTCTTCATCATGTTCAGCCGTCAAACTTGAAATGACAATACATTTACGAGTCTGTGTTTTTCACCATTTTCCAGTCAATTTTTGTTTCCTGTTTTTGGTCGTTTGAAATCTCTGAAGATTACACAAAAATGTCAACGAATTAATTACACTTGCTCCTGAAATTCTTTTCCCTCCTGTGGGATCTTTAGTTTTGCTATAATGGGTCTCTGACACATACCCCTATCAAAAAAAAGAAGGGGTTGCTTAACTTGTTTTACTGTGTTTTTTTAGCTCAGGTTCAGTAGCTGCTGCACTAACACAGAAAAGGTAAGGCTTGAATATTTAAAATGAGTACACTTAGACCGCGTTTAAAACCACAAAGAGAAAAGCATGCTCGAACCGTAAACAAATTATTACCGTGGTGTAAGGATTGATATAACTCTTTGTTTCATTCTCAACTCACATGGAAGGAGCGGTGTGAGTTATTTATTTATTTTTTTAAATTTATATTTGTATTTCCCAATCAGTTGTTACAATGTACATAAGTATAAACAGAAAATATGTTGTATACACTCAAGATTGTTCTTATACAATATAAGCAAAGGTTCCCACAGGTTATTGCAGGTACAGCTGTATCCAATTCATGCGAGGCTCATAAATGCTGGACTGCAAAGGTTTATAATCACTCTTCTAATAGATCTACAAATAATGTGTGGAGAGATGACCAAAAGGCAAAGAAATTAGGCTGGGTATTGTTTGTAAAGGCAATAAATTTACAAGCCTGGTAATAATTCAATATTTCATTTTGAATACACCAAACATTTGGTATTTTCCCCTTTCTACTAGTAATATATATGCTTTGTTTCACCAATAAACAAATGGTATTAAGTGGATTATTATTTCTTCCTTTAAAACCAAAAATAATATTTTCTGTTGTAAGGTCAATACTTCTTTCTGCCAATTTTCCTAGCTATTTCGCCAACTCTTTTCACACTTTCTTAGAATGGATACAATCACACAATAAATGGACAACACTCTCAGACACCTGGTTACGAAAGGAACACATAGGTGAATCAATGTATCCTATTTTATGTAAATATTTATTTGTCGTCACGATGTAATGATTATTTTGTAATGTAACCATTTCAAATTGACACTTTGAGTACATCTACTAGCCATCAAATTTATGTTTTCCCATTCATTCTGTTGAAGCTCTTTTCTAAATATCTTTTCCCATTTTGGATTTTTGGATTTAATAAAGCTCAGTTGGCATAGTGCTTTATACAAATATTTACTGTTTGTTATTTTAGAAACATTGTATGGCAGGATAGGCTCTGCATATGATTCCCCAAATTGTTAAAAATGAAATTTCTCTTTTTTAAATAAACATTCAAAGCCCTCTTAACACCTTGGCATGTGTGAAAGTCAACTTGTATACATATTTACTATTCAAATGTTCCAATATCAGTATTGTCATCTTCATTAGTAATATTACTCAAATACGTTATTCCTTTTCTTTCCCAATTTCTAAACAATATTGTTTTCCCACCAATCAAGATATTGCTATTGTGCCACAAAGATTGATTTTAAACTTCAACACTAGAAACTTCGTTTTGATAGCATATCGTTAAATAATCTGACCATGCCTCTACTACATCCCTCCAAAATATGTTTGAAATATTTGGGAGCACCATTTGTCTGATATATAATCCATCAGCAAACCATAGTCTTTCAATATTTGGAATACAAAATGATGTTATGACTTGCAATGTATTTGATACGACTTTATAATGTCTATGATGTTTATATATGTTGTGGATTTTATTTGCATTGTTTGACAAATAATCACTGTTTAATATTAATATGTGCAAATACATTCAAAAACTTAAATTGAAAGACAGTACCTGTACAATGGAGTAATTCTTGTTCCCTGCTAATAGTGCTGGAGGAAGTGTATCACCCTGCAGCACACACCTCCTGTTTACAGTACTGTACAGGAAACTGTGGCAGGGAGGGCTGGCAATACACTCAATACAGCATTCAATCAAATGTCTATTAGAATTCAATATTCCTTTCACTAAACACACTGAAAACGTATAGACAAGTAACACCTTAAAGAAACAATTGATACTCATCTTCTTTGTGAATTGCAAACAATGTATCTGGCATCAAATCAAAATTGATATTGATTGTTCAGGCTACTCTTATACAGACTTGTTCCGGCCCGATACTGACAACGAAAGATGTAATATACACCAGTGTTAAGCTTTAACGTTAATGATTGATGATGTATATATAATCATCAATCTCAAATTACATTATATATAGATATAAATATAATATAAATAATATCCCCACCATAACGAAGGGGGATATAGAAATGACCTCCGTCCCTCCGTCCGTCCAGGATTCGTTTCCGGATCAGAACTTAAAAACGTTAAGGCCTATCTCAATGAAACGTGGTATAACATCATCATCTGAAGATGTGCAGAACTGTTAGGCACAGATTAATGCATCTTCGGAAGTACATATTCTTGTGCAGCATGAATTTATTACAAATGGGTGATTGAGGATTTATAAATGAATAAAGGTCTATGATGAATGTTCAGTATATTTTGAACTTATCCAACTTGGTGGGGGATATAGTAGACTCGGTCTGTTTGTTATATTTTTAAATATTTTGCTTTTGACGACAAAAGCTCCTTGAACCCATAGGGTACTGTCATAGATCTCAAATTACACATATATTTTTTCATTTTTATAAATAAAATTTTACTTTTAAGATGCTTATTTTATGTCATTTATTGGACATAAGTTTAATTCGTAACACTCTGGTCGCTTCACTGCATGTACAAACACATATTGTTCAGATCATTTGCCGCTAAGTATACCATGACGGACTCGCCTTAAGCATTTAATTTAAATTGAAGAGGTTTAAATAAACTGAGCTACCGATATGTCAACTAAGGTTATCACACAAGAACCAATGCATCTTTGATTAGACAAGGAAGTGTCAGTTCGGATGTTTAACGGCGAGGTCTTATAAGTACCGGGTGTATATATAGAACCCCACATTTTGAACAAGCCATAAATAAGGACTTGCTATAACTGACTCTTCCTTCTGGTTCATTTTAAGGGAAGATCGTATTTATAATATAACTAGCAATGAAATATGTGATTTAACGATGAAAATATAATCCATATTTGCACATAAGGAATAAAAAGTTATATTTTCACAGCAGTACAAATATAACTCATATTTTAACTGCAGTGACTAAAAGTGGCCGGAATTACTTTTGAGGATTGTCTCCCTTTGAAATGAAATTATCCCCCTTTGTAAAGTGATTACGAACGTCACTCGTTGTATGATGTGTATCACTTCACGTTTGAAATAATGACAAAAACATGCATTTTTCAATGTCTTAGGCATCTTCACTTGACTAGAAAGTACCGTAAATAAACATTCACAACATATTTATTTTTGTAAGACATTGTCCTGTTTTAAATATCGACTTATTTCAGTCGAATTATTTTCTCACTGCATTTACCATGAACGTATAACTGGAAGTTGTTAGGATTATGACAATCAAGACTGCTCTCAGCTTTCAGTGTCACATTTTGATTGTTTTAGCAGATTAAAGGTATATAATAAATAGACTATTCAATTGTTTGTGCCAAATATCATTTCTATCTCATCTCCCGGAGTGGGAAATTGACATTTTCACTTGTGGCTCCATTCAATGAGATAGAAATGATAATCGGCAAAAACAATGAAATAGTCTCTATTTAGTTTAGATATGATGTACCTCTATCTCACTCGTATGTATTGCTCGTGGTATGACATAGCTTGTATTGTACCGATTCTCTTTCCCCTAGATATACATATATTACATCTGTAAAAATCTCTTTGCTACTTTGATACACTTTGATAATTAGCTCTAATCATGGCTAAGATGACATGTCAAATTAAGTTTCCTTGTAACTTGTCACATTGTATTGATATATATTCTAATCATTTCTCTCAGTGCAGCAAATGATTCCTGAAAGTGTTCTGAGAGTGTACAATTTTGTATCACAACGTCAACTAAATTTGTATTATGCATCAATAATATATCATTGTAGACTCGTAGAAGAAATTGATATGTTAACATTGTGTCAAAAACAAAAATCGTCTTCCAGTGAGTACTGATTGATAACCTTTTCTATTTCTTAACATACACTATGTTAGACTGACTAATAGCCCACACAGACAATATATTAGACTGACTGTATAGCACACATAGACAATATATTTGACTGACTGTATTGCATGCAGAAACAATATATTATACAATATATTAGACTGACCGTACAGCACACATAGATAATATATTAGACTGACTGTATAGCACACATAGACAATATATTTGACTGACTGTATTGCATGCAGAAACAATATATTATACAATATATTAGACTGACCGTACAGCACACATAGATAATATTTTAGACGGACCATATAGCCCACATAGACAATATATACTGAGCGTAACTAGAAATATTGGCTATGAACCTGGTATGTAAGGATAGGGAAATGATTTGAGAAGAAATACAGATTGACACGAGTAGATTTCTGGATCACTTTATTGCGTAATACCACTTGATGTCACAAAAACGAACTTCATATCATCAGATCATGGCACATTCTGACCGCTTTGTACAGCCACCACAGCCACACAACGTTGTCTAATCGACCGCAGAACTCCCCTGAAGACCCGCACCGGAAGTCGCCGCCATTGGTTGACCAGTTCCTGTCCAAGAGCTTGCAGAGTCTGGGGTTGGTTGATTTGCTGACTCGATCGTCTTATCAATTCATCCCAGATGTGTTCTATGTGATTGAGGTCTGGTAAACGAGATGGCCACTCCATGACGTGGATACCGGCGTTACGCAAGAAAGTGCGCGTCAAATCGCTGTGTGCAGTGTGGCATAATCATGTTGAAAACTCAGCCCTGGACCATGTTGTTGTCAAAACTTGGTCCCTGTATTTTGCGGCAGTAAAGTTACCATGCACAACAATCAATCAAGAACGACCAATGGAACAGAAAGATCCCGAAACCATGACGCTGCCGCCGTCAAATCTGTCCACCTCCCGAACACAACACAGTGCATATCGTTCTCGTGTTCTACGCCACAATCGAACCCTGACATCAGCAACGTGCATGTAACGTGACTCGTCACTAAAAACAACGTTATTCCAGCGATTCTGATTCCATCTTGTGTGTCGTCGGGTCCATATCAGACGTTGGTGACGGTGAAATGGGGTCAAAATGAGTCCTGTGTAGGGCCTCCTGGCTCGCCTACCAGCAGCCCGCAGTTGATTCCTGGATGCTGACACCCGACCTCTGAACAAGTGTCTGGTCGTTGATGCAGCCGTCTCGAATCAATTATGGAAATGAAATAACCTGATTTGTCCATCCTCTCGGCATGATGTCACACACTGACATCCTGGCCTCGGACGATCCGCAATCAACCCTGTCTGTTGCAACCGGGTTCTGAGCTCATGAATTGTCATTCGGCTGCATCAAAATGCGAGCGCAACTTCCGCAAAGGATTGTCCGGCGTGCAGCCTACCCATAGCATTCTCACATTTTGTATTCGTGAGACATGGCATTAGGTCAATATTGGTTTTCCGTTAATTTTAAAGTGTTTTCCTGTTACACAGTACACATGCAATTTGATTTGTGGGCCTACACGTTACCTGTGTTGATCACGTGACCCTGTGCATGTGACTATCATGTTTTACGTCCTTAACATGTAATACGTTAATTAACGGGTTGCCATCCGCCCCATCGCTGCAGAATCATCGGGGACACATTAGTCATCTAACACAGGAATCGACTTATTTCTTCCCCGAAGAATTACGATAGAAAATATGAGTGTCAGGTTTCTAGTTACGATCAGTATAATAGACTGACCGTACAGCACACATAGACACTATATTAGACTGACTGTACAGCATGCAGAGACAATATATTAGACTGACCGTACAGCACACATAGACAATATATTTGACTGACTGTATTGCACACATAGACAATATATTAAACTGACTGTACAGCATGCAGAGACAATATATTAGACTGACCGTACAGCCCACATAGACAATATATTTGACTGACTGTATTGCACACATAGACAATATATTAAACTGACTGTACAGCATGCAGAGACAATATATTAGACTGACCGTACAGCACACATAGATAAAATATTAGACTGACCGTACAGCACACATAGACACTATATTAGACTGACCGTACAGCACACATAGACAATATATTAGACTGACTGTACAGCACACATAGACACTATATTAGACTGACCGTATAGCACACATAGAAAATATATTAGAATGAACGTATAGCACACATAGACAATATATTAGACTGACCGTACATCACACATAGACAATATATTAGACTGACCGTAAGCAGACATAGATAATATATTAGACTAACTTTACATCACATAAAGTGAGTGAGTGAGTTATTGTTTAACGCCACTTGGGCAATATTGCAGCCATTAGCGGCGAGAAATTTGATTAAATTAGATATTAAAATAATAGCAAAAGCATACAAGTACGACACGAAGGCCGTAAAAACCCAGCAAATTATCACAATTTGGTTAAAAGCTGATATAGAATATATAAAAGTTATAGTGTATAAAAAAGATTAATTTCCTGTATAAAATCCAAAAAGCGATGTTCACCAAAGTGAGTATACTCACTTTAAGTAAAAACTTGAGAAATGGAAATATTAGGGTAAAATGTTGCCCTGATATGAGCTGTGTCCCAACAGCCGCACAAAATGTGTTTTACTGTGAGGGGACACTGGCAGGGGATACACCTCGGGGGATCTTCCCCCTTTAAAAGATATGAGTGTGTTAAATGAGTGTGTCCAATACGAAATCGTCGTAGGACTCAAGCTTCCTGCCGGGTTTAAGAGAGGATAGATATTTGTAGCCTAAATGAGGTTGGATAGTGTGAAGTTTGTTATACTGTTGTTGGTCCCAATGGGACTTCCAATATTGTTTAATGTAAGATTTAATAGCTGGTTTTGAATCTGTATATGGAACTTTAGTTGGGGAAATACGTTTGTGGTTTAGTGCTGATTTAGCTGCTGAATCAGCTTTGCTATTGCCTCTAATACCCATATGGCTAGGAAGCCAGCAAAAGACGATGTCGCATTGGAGTCAGGTATTATGAAGTGATAATACATCCCGAATTATGGGGTGATCAGTTTTACAGTTTGTAATGGCCTGCAAGCAGGACAAAGAGTCAGATAAGATAATATAATTATTTGCAGTGGAATATTTAATGTGCCGAAGGGCTTTTTAGATGGCTTTAGCTTCTGCAGTGAAGATGCAACTGCCATTGTCTTGAAGCACATGTTTTAGATGGAGTCACAGTTACAGCAGCAACTGTGGGGCCATCCTCAGACCCGTTATATATATTTGCTTGTAATCTGCACCCCCTTTTGCCCTATCAGCAGAAGGGGAGAAAGAATTGTAAAAAGTGAATGGTCTCATTGCGACTTTATCAGATTCTTTAAAATGAGTTTCTTTTTGGGCTCGCAAGCCCAATTCTTTAAAATTGACCCCAAAGCCTCGACAAATCCACTTGAGAATCGCCATAGATGCGAGGATAAAATAAAATATTAAAAGCCTCATGGTGGATGTTTTATCGGGGATAAGCAACGGTCCAAGGACTGCACCTTGTGCCCCTTTTTGGGCGAGTTGTCAAGAGAAGCTGTGTCTGATGCACCCAAGGTCAAGAGATCCATACTTGTTGTAGACCTCTACCGCACTCCTTAGGCCTTTGGGAGTGCGGTTTGCTGTTTTGGATTTTGATTTTGATTTGTTTAAAGTATGTTTTGAGGTTGATGGTTTTGGATTTTCGCTTGCAGTTGGAGGTATTTTAGATCCTGTCGGCTTGACAGGCTCTTTAAGGGACAGAAGAGGGGATGTCATGGTACCTATTGTGGAAGAAGTTGAATTGCGGAGTTTGTATTGAGTTGGGGGATCACTCACCCATTGAATGTCTGTCTGAGTTGATACAGAGCATTTGGTGGCAGTTGCTGATGATACTATGGTTGAGTATGATGGTTAAAGACCCTCCAAAACCGGTTGTTTTGCTTCGGGTAAAGAGATATTCTGCATGAATTAAGTTTGAGTATTTTAGTTTACTGTTGCCACCGTGGGCAGTCTTTGGAGGAAGCCAAGTGTTCGCCAGCACATTTGGCGCATTTCGGCAACTCCTTGCAGATGGTTGGATGGCTTTCATCCTCAAGTTTGCCACACTGAGGACAACCATGCTCATCCGCTTTGCAGGAGTTGCTTCCATGGCCAAACTTCTGGCACCAGTAGCAGCGGAGGGGGTTAGGGATATACAGTTCCGTGGGGAGTTTGTAATACCCTGCATACACTGATTTTGGAGCTTGTGGAGTTGAAAATGTTAAGAGATATGTGCATGTCTTGATGATGTTGTCCTCCTTCATAGTGAACCGCTTGACAGCAGTCACTGCCTGGCTCTTCAGGTTTTCAAGGAGCTCCTGCTCGGATGAATCAACGAGACAGCGATCCTTGTCCCTGATGATGGCTTTGCTGCTTTTTAGTGATTTGAGAGGATAAACCTTAACAGGTTTATCAATAATTTTCTGCAAAGTGAGAAGTGATGTTGCCTGTTGTTTTGTTCTTACTTCCACAAGAAGGTACCCATTCATAATATTTTTAACATCCTTTCCATCACTGGCTAGACCTTGAATGGTCTTGCCGGTGGCAAAAGGATTAAGACGGAGAGGTTTATCATCAGTGGATGATATGACCAGAAATCGAGGAAGGTGCTTGAGTTTGAATTAGAAGTTGAAGTAGAAGATGAAGGTTTTAAGTTGGATGATTTTGAAATTTTAGTTGAGTTTGATGATGTTGCCTATTCCTCAGAAGAGGGACAATCATCCGTTGAAAGATTGCGCTTGTTTTTAACTGAACGAGTCATGTTCGGTTGGTAAATATTCATCAACCAGGATCCCCACCTACCAGGGAGCACCAACAAGGGCAATGTTGTATGTCAGCATGTTTCCTGTTGACGGCACCGGGGATACCAGTCTGATATACTCCACTAAAACGTTGCCAATGTTTCACTGGATTGACCCATGAGCCACCGCTATCTTGGAAGCTGAGTAAACTTGATGAAGTCAAGAGAGCACTAAAAAAGAGTGCAGAGAGTAGGGATAGTACATCAGGAAGGAAAGCATTGTGGAAAGGTGGTGAAGGTATGCAAGAGACCACCAAGAAAGTAAAGAAAATAATTGTAAAGAGAGGTAGCAGTGTAAGAAGAAGGATAGCAAAGATGTGCGCAACCAAGTGCTTGGCATGACCAGTCGATTGACCAGACCGGACCAATATGGCCACCTGTCTAGATGAAGTCGGGGCCGAAGTAGTGTATTGAGCAGTTGTAGCATTCTGCTACACACAACCCTCAACCATCAGGCATCCTTTCTCCACCCGTACAGGTCACAGTTCACGGCAAACAGACTGCCCCCTTTTAGTCGCCTCTTACGACAAGCAGGAGGAACTGAGAGTCTATTCTAACCCGGGCACCCCATGGGGGACATCACACATAGACAATATATTAGACTGACTTTACATCACACATAGACAATATATTAGACTGACTATACAACACACATAGACAATATATTAGACTGATTGTATAGAGCAAATAGAAAATATATAAGACAATATTTTTGGAGGAATAACATTTGTAAAATATTGCATCTGGGATACGAACTCATATCTTGACTTTTCTTTGTATCCCTGTTCGTTCATCAGACTGCTATGAGCAATATTGAGCAAAGTGGCTCAGTGTTTATCATGCTTGCCTTCTATATTGAATTATTTGAACAAACCTGACTACAATTTGCAAAATGTTTACGGACGGACAGATGCCATGCCATGCCATAAGCCCATCGGCCTTTCAGGCCTGATGAGCTAAAATTCCATAAGGGTGTTACAATCTGTGACCCAATATACCCTCCAAACAAGGTCTTACCAACCTCGAAAAGATCATCAAAGCAGGGTCTTACAAAGATAGGAAACAAACTTAGATAACACCATATAAGTAGAGAGTTAAAAACAAAGATTGTCCAAGGGAGAGCGAGGGTAACACCCACATTTCCATGAGTTTCTTTAAAGTCATCTTCCAGTGAAATAATTTCTATATAACAATTCTGTTTCTTGTAATCGATTAGAATTAACAAGAAAACACTTTGGACAGCACGCTACAAGGACATCATGACCAACTTTTGCATGACGTGATATTTACAGTTTTGCTCCTATTTATAATATAAACGCAACTAAATGGGTAAAAACAAGTGGTATTTTGTATATGCAGTTAACAGTATGGTTTCAGTGTGGTGTTTGACGTGTGTTTTTCATCACTGTGTGTTGTATGTATAGTGTCAGCAGCTTCCATTGTAAACGTGAATGTTTATTGTGATAGACTGCTTGAGAGTTGAATGATGTTTTGTGTCTTGCATCCACATTACTCTTACTTGCTTGACAAACGGGATCCATGGTGTATCTCCGTCCCATCTAAATACAAAAACAAAAACAGTAAATATTACTGTTAATATTTCAATATCTTGAATATTTTTCTATCAAAGAAAGAAATTTAAGACACATTAACATACACAGCTGACTAAAAATTCAGCAACCCGAACTTTTTGACAGCAATTAAGCTCTGAAAAGGAAAGTCGACAGAATGACCAAAAAACCCCAATGAGTATTACATTACAGAAGGCAGAAAATAACTATATAACCTGTATCATCAGGTCACTTGTTCTGTACTGATAAGAAGCCTTTTCTCGCATTTGAAGCTGAGAAAAATTAAAAAGATGACAATAGTATTATCATAGAACTTAAGTTAAAAGTCACTTAAAGATGCATTCAAATCAAATGACCCCAATACTGAATTTTAACTTTCCCCGTATGCCATAGCTTGCATTACTCTCCAACATTGACTATTAGTTTGTGCATACTTTCCACCATTGACGCCGCATTTTATTCTGACTATAACTTTTTTCAAATAAAGTTTCAAGAACTGTTTTGACATGTTCACATTCATGGTCAAAGGTCAAGATCACGAGTTCAAACAAAATATTTATAAACACGATAACTTGAAAAGATTGTGTGCTATCAGGCTCTTATTTGTTATATATCAACTATGGAGAAAGGAAAATATTTGAAAAGGTGTTCCCTCAAAACTATTAACAGTTTGAGTTATTACCCATCGAGAACACTTAAACCGTGAAGCACTTGTCATTGATCTTCGAACTGTTCTGCTATTTACTTCCAGTCTTCCTCTGTAGTAGACGTCTTGAATACCTTGTATCTGTAGACATCCACTATAGGGGTATCATGTTCTGAACTGATGTCCTGATGACCCTGTTAGCCGTAGGTCATACTTGCATACTGGTCATCGGTGGCTAGGTATCTTAATGTGAGAGCGACTTTCAACCCTCCCTCCGAAAATGGCACGAAGAAGCTAGTTGCTGACTTCACAAACTATATAGGTGTCAAACTATTTTTCTATCACTTTATTTCTTTTTGATATGAGTACAGCATTATCATATATAGATGAAGTAAACACAGCAAGTCAAAAATTAATATCTAATTGTAAAGGTTGTGGCATGACGACCAAAATGTGACAAAAGAGTTATCTATTTGCATTGTGTATATGCATTTGATTTATATAGTTGATAATTGTAGTGTAATTTTGGTTTCAAACCCGCTAGAGTAGGTAGTCTGTTTGCCAATGTTTTGGAATACATGTATTCTTTCGTTAAAATATAGAGGAAATCAGGACATCGTTCCTTCTTTCTTTGAATCCAAAAATAACTGTTTCGGCATTTAATTTCAATTCGGTGTTGGTTTAATTTTGTATCCATTCTAGTAGATCCTGCCACATCCTTTTGACAAATCTGAATTCTTAAAGTAAGTAAATTTCAGCATCACAGAATGTACACAGTGGCTATTCTATAGTTCTATGAGTTTATAATTGTATAAATCTTTACATGTAATAAGAATTCTATGAAGAACACGATATTGGAACCATCTGTGTTTTGCGCCATAGGCTGATTCTGAATGGTATGAGATTGTATATTTTCCATTGATTTAAATCAAAATCTGTATTCAATTCCTTTATCCCACTTAATTTGGTAAATATGTTTTGGGGTTGTGTCGTCTTTGTGTAAATGTTTGTTGTAGAATATACTACAGTCAGACCTCGATAATCCGAACGCTTCCGTTTTTCATCAAAAACATTCGGATAGTGAAATGTTCGGACTACTGAGTACTGAGGACTACTAAAGAGATTAGTTTGGTTACATCTTCCTACCGTTCGGAACTTGCGAGATTCGGATTATTGGTGGCCGGATTAGTGCAGCTTAACTGTACATCCTTTTTTAGCTTTATAAAGTATTTCCAAATTAGGAGGAATAAAAGGCAAATCCTTCTCTTTACTGAACTTGACCGAACCCGGTTTTGAATAGGATTTTAGAGAAGCCAACAAGCCCGCATATTCAAGAAAATTTGTATTAACATCGTATAGACTCACGAAGTCGTTAAAGGGTAGATATGTGCTGTCCTCGTTTAGAAAGTCATTAATGAATTTGATATTGGATTGCAGATAATGATCGTATATTATAGGTTTTTTCCCTATTATTATATTGTCATTTGCCCATATATACTGTCTGCTGAGATTGATTTCATATTTACAGTTTTCTTGTAAATTTGAACAAGCATCAAATACGTCTTTCTAGATTGGGCTGATAAGATTGGGAATATACTGTGTCTTCAGGTACGAAGGTCCCATTTCTATAGGGTTTAATTTACTTACTTGGTGTGAGGTATAAACCAGGATACTTTCCATGATATTTTCATACACTTAATTGTTTCTAGTATGGACAGGACTTTTAGACCGCCTTCTTCGTATGTTTTTGCTATCAAACATCGTTTTATTCTATCAGGTTTCCTTTCAAAATAAAGGAGAAACATTTTTTTTGAAGATTCTTTATAGTTTCTAATTTTGGATTTGCTAGTGAGGTAAATAAATGATTAAGAGTTAGCAATATCAAACTCTTTAACACAGTTATTCTCCCTAAAGGTTAGATCTCTCAGAGACAAACTTTTCATTGTTTTGTCGATTTTCTTTAGTTTATCTTTATAATTCTTCTCTACCATTCTGCTTTATTGTGTTGAGAATGCCTAAAAGTACAAGTGTGAACCTCTTTCAAAAACATTTCGTCAAACAGTTTGACTGCCGTCCTCATGAAGTGTTCTTAAACAAATGAGGATTTTCCAAATTTTACAAGATGGTGGCAGTACTGACTGTGTTCTTGTCTCTCTTGTTGAGTCACTCTAATACCCACATTGCATACCGTCGACGCCTTCCACTTCATTGATGGTGTCTCACAAAGCAAAACAACGACCAGGGTCAAATCATTTTCAATCTTGTCTAGGTACTATCTGTATGACAGTCAGTCTGACATTACTGCAGCTGGTCGTGGCCATTTTAAACTTTGAAACCGACCAGTCGGGCTACAATGTTGTGATGAGGTTGCATGTGTCTCAATGAAAAGTCGCCGTGGTTGTATTGGAGTAGTTCAAGACTCGCAAATGTTGTAACATGGTTGTGCTCGAATGCATAAGCTGTCTCATAGGTTGCAAATAGCACGTGGACCACATTGCAATGGTCTCAACATGGTTCTAGCCAATTTCATGAGAATTCGCCCATTCAGTCGTACCAAAACAAAGCACGACCATGTTGAGACCAACTTGGGATCACCGATCATATCAGTCTCAACTCTGTTTCAATGTGCTTGCAAAAAAACACAAATGTGATAGCTTTTTGGTCGCAGTGAGATCATGCAACCAGTTTGGTGGAAGCCCAAACATCTGTTGGTGTTGAACTCACTGATAAGGTTCACGTTGATTGACTAGCAAAGTATCTGTTGTCAGTGCCTTGGATTTGCTGCTTATTATTATGTCATGCATAGGTCCTGCTAGTCCTGAAGTGAACCTCTTGCTCGCATCCTACGTTCAGAGATGGTGTAGTACATGAGTTATTTGTACTGTCAAACACAATCTTTCTACTACTACTATTTAATTAAAAGTCGAACACTTGGCGTTAGGCTGTAAATGGATAATTTAGAGCTATAATAATGCTGTTATTTGCCGCTGATTTTCAAACACAGTATGTATATCTCCATTCTACAATATCATTGATTTAGTATTGATATATGTTGAGACACGTTGACTGGGTAGAGATTTATCATTCACCTTTGTGCGGAAATTCCACGGCATTTATAAACATTTGATCTATTTGGTTATCTCAATTGACGTAACTTGTTATAAGGCTTCGGAAAACAGTGAAGGTTTATATGTCAATAGCGTATGTATACAAAGCCGTTTTGGCGGATTTGCCGATGTACAAACCTTAATCCTCTCAAGACAAGGTATGTTGCAAACTAAATGGGTATTACGGATGACCTTCACCTTAGATTGCATTCAACTCAGCATTTCAGAATATAAAATTCAGTAACAAATGTCAGTACGGATGTGTCCATCTATATACGTCTTTTATTGTGTTTGCTTGAATAAATAAATTCAGTAGGACATGGACCTTTTTATAATCTTTAGTTAATCATAAACATCGAATATTATTAGTGACAGAGTAACTTCCTTTGCTATCAATCGTTAAACTTCATCGTCGTTTTGATGTTTAACAGTGCTCAGAGTTTGTTCATTGATGGTCTTAGGTATACAATTATCTAGTGATTGAAATAAGTACAAATAATATATCTAAAGGGTAATAAATTCGTTATATGGTGTTTTGACAGAATGCACATAACTGTAAGAACCTCAATATTCCATATTTCCTGGAGGCTGCACCTCGGGAAAATACAGTATTTATGATTGTGTTAATCTGTCAAATCAGTCATTTAGCCAACTGCCTGAATGATACAGTCATTTGAAGAAATAACTGTGACCAACAGATATTTTATAAATTGACTAATTTTTCTCAGTCATTCGGCTAATGACTGAAACATAACACCAGGCATTTTACTAAATAACTATAAGTGAAATGAGATTTATGAATGACTCAATGTTTTATTTCAGAACATATAGACCAAATGTAGTACAGTTCGTAATCGTACGCTGTCATTGAGCACTATTTGTACAACAGTTCACACTCGAATGGCATCTGCTATTGCAGCGAGTATTATGTTTTTTTACATTGGTACCATGCTGTAGCACATTTGTCCAGACCTCTGAGCCATTGTCACTTTGTAGAACATGAAGTGCTGTGATTAAAAGGAAATTCTACCAGTTTACAGGTGTATCTTTTCCCCCGAGTTTGTTGATTGCGTTAAGAAAGTTAACGTGAGGTATTTTATTTTAAACATATTTTATTCACAACGATAGCCTCTCCTTTGTATGAACATTAGTGATTTATATTTTTTATAGACAAATAGTTGACAGGAAAGTAATATGAAAAGAGAGAAAAAGTTCAACAGAATGATATCATCATGCTATTCAAACCGCGTTGTCTCGCTGATGAACGACTGCAAATATGACTTTAAGCTCCTGCACGCTAGAGGCCACATTTGTGGCCCAAAGGATTTTTATATATTGACACGTCACTGACGTTTGACCCTTTGACATACATACGACATAAGTGTGTGACAAAGTTCTGTGATTCATGAGAAAGTTCACATTTTCCGAATCAGAAATCAATGAGCTTTCACGTGATGTAATTAGTATCTCTGTAAAATTTTATTTTATGTAGAAATGACGAATTAAAAATCTTGAACGTTTTTTCAATCACAAAATTGCCTGCAGGTGCGTGTTTGACGTCGTTATGAAATTGTTACCTATTCGATTCAAAGGGTTGAAATTCTATAGTAAGTGCATGCCAAATGCATAAATTTTACATCATTATGTTCAGAATATTGTCACCTAGCTTATTACAAAATTTAGACATTGAATATAATCTCGTTAAAAAATAATGACAAATTTGCGAAAATAACGGCAAATGAAAACATCAATCGATTACTTTTTGTAAAATCCATGAAAATAAATACAGAACTTCACTTACACTTTTTGAATCTCACAATCTTCCACAAATAAATAAAAATGTATCTGTGCATTGTTTGTCAATTCTTGTTTCCAAATATAGTAATATATCCAACGTGTCATCAATAGCAGTGCCAAATCGGCCATTTTTCAATGCACCCCATGAAATGTTCCCGCGATTTTCTCATGTGACGCGACTCAAAGTGAACGTCAAGCAAACAGTAGCTGTATCTATTTTTAGAAATGGTCGTCGATCGAACCATAGAGTGTTATTAATTGTTTAAATTAAACAAATTGACACCCAGAACGATGTTGTTTTATAAAAATCGATCTAAAAACAAAAAAATGAGGTTGTAATAATTATTTTATCAGTTCGTAGAGTCAGTGTCCTTGACCCGATAAATTTGCATAAGTTCACCAAGCCCCCGGATGTAACATTGTTTTTACGATTAAAATCACTGTGAGTAAATTTGCATTTTGATTATAATTTATACATATATAAAAAATAAATGTCATATCCTACCATTATCACAAATCGTGATCATGTATGAGTTTACTTTCGAAGTACGAAATGTGTTTGACATGACATGGACCGACTTTCTGGTCTGCGATTTCACAAGTTGAAATGGAGCCGTGAAACAGTAGCAGTAACCCTATCTCGCTAAAAAGTAAATTACGAATTAACAAGTCTCGTCTATGTGAAATAATTGTATGAATACAATTGCTAAATGATTCATGTTGATTATTTTAAAGTTTTCATTTGGAATTTGATAGAAATTATACCCGTTTTCAAACGAAATCATAGATAGACCTGTCAGTTCGAATTCATTGCAAATGGAGGCCATTGTGTCGTCTCGGCTTTTTCACACAATATTTTGTTCTGATACGAATTAAATGAATGCACATGTTATAACATCCATGAAATTAACAAGAATGACAAACAAATACATTTCAAAGAATAAATGTGAATAACTAATGTTTGAATCGGCGAATTTACAGTGAAATGACAAACGAAACATAGATGGTCACATGATCAATTTTGTACAACCAAGCTAATCACGTGACATTGTTTACAAATACGACAACGCTACCCGAACGAAATTTTGATTGTATTTTTCAACTTTTCAAGACCATGTTTACATTAAATATTCAACAGACATTTGGAAAAATGTGTTCTTACTTTGGTTTTAAATGGATTCTTTACAAAATGATTTAGATCATTAGATTTGTTGATTTGAACAAATCTGTAATCGGCGAAGGAAATGCATAACAATGGCGAGTGCCGAGTGTTTGTTGACTGTCATGTTTCGAGATATCGATGACTGATTGACGTTGGAATATATAAAAACTGTAATGTCATATGCTTATATTTGGAACACAGAAAAGTGAATAGATGTGTTAACCTTTTGTGTAAATTTGATTACGATTGATGCATTATTTTACAAATATTTCTCATGGAAGTAAATGCATTGTTCATTGAAGAATATCCATTGTTACAAATTACGTCGAAAGTTTATAAATACAACGGAGATCGTTTATGACGGGCTCTTGTTTTCTGAAAGGAAAACACATACCATCAACATAATTTTTTTCTGGTATAAAATTTAATTCTGAATAAAATGGTGTAAAAATTGGGCTGCATAGATAATTATTGACAAAATAATTCGAGTTTGAAAATGTAGTACAATTTTAGAACTACTGTATTATTTCATTTTTCCCATAGACAAGTGTAAAAATAATTGATATTTGAAAAATATTACACTAATTAATAATTTTGTATGACAATAATAAGTTAGAAAAATATGTGACTCAGATATTTATTTTAATTATTTTAAGATTATGTTAATTACTAAGGCGAGAAAAACTTAAATGAAGGATACCCATGTGACGTAATTGTGACAAATTTACAAATCTGACGCTCTCTGCAAAAACCTGAAAACAATCCAGCAGGCTAAAGGTTAAGGGGCAGTAGCACGTTTTTTTCGCTGAAATAGGTCGATGAATTGTATTTGACAAATAATGTCAACCATAGTAAAACGCACTTCTCTCTTCAGAAAATCAAGTTTATAAATGAGTCTACATGGCTCAGTAAAGCCATGGGGATCGTTTTTGTCATTCGAAATAAAAAATGTGTTCACAATAAAATGGCCGCCATGAAATTTTTGCTTTGTACATTGTTATCACAACTACGGATAATTGGTTTCTGTTATAGGATGTTTCACCCTCTATCGTACATTTAAATGGAAAACACTATCATTAAAAATAGGAAATTTGAAAAATTATTTGTTTAGCAAAAAACGTGCTACTGCCCCTTTAAATATATTTTATTTTGACATAATGGTCGCGCTTCATTTCGTTCTATCAAAGGTTTAAAATTTACTGTAATACCTGCTGAATTACATATGTGCTTCACAGATGAAATGCGTTTGTCTCTATGCTGATAAGAATTCTCAGCAAGATTACCACATACACAGTAAGGAACAGTTTTAATTCCAACTCGGCATAAATCAAAGTTCAAACAACTTACTGAATAACTCAACTTAGTATAAACAATGTTTAGATTTATTTTACCATAGGAATAATACTGGGGCTCAAGTGCTTTAAAATCAGTAATTGTAGTATTGCAGATTGGAATAAGAATTCTTTAAACTGTTGTAGTCCAGAGATCGGAATTCATATATTTTGTCAGCTGGGTTGATTGCAACTTGATATTGAACCTACATTTGCGGGAAGCAGTTCGTTCAGACATATAGGGCCCATTTCATTTTCAATTTTATACATCAAACATAATTTTCGTTTTTTCGTACGCTCTTGTAATGTTTCCCAACTAGTTTCATAATAAAGAAATCGATCTGTGTGATGTACATTTAGGTGATCCAGTTACAATTCTCGCTAGGTGTAATTGTAAGTGTTCTAACTTGTTCGAGAGTACACCCATCCCATACTTTGCATGGATATTCAAGATGTGGCTGAATGAACATGACATAGATTTTAGCAAGATCATCTCTACACAATGTGTATTTAAAAAGTTTCATGGAGCAGACCATTTTCGCAACTTGTTGTATCACATTTTGAATATGATCCGCTCATTTCCCATTACGTGAGGATAACGAAGTTTGACATGTAAAGACCGCCAGAGAAATGAGCTGTTGTACAGTGACCACGTCACAAAGTCAAGATGCATGCAAAATGGATTGACAACTTGGATTACTCCCTAGCTTTGAGAAATGCGACAATATCACGATGATTGTATCCCCTTGCTTCCGATTCGGGGGTGGCGTGGTGTTTATTTTCATGCTTGTCAAACCCGAGTAGTTCCCTGAGATTGACCAAATACTTGACCATATTTAGTTTACCTGCACCACATGCGATGTGGACAACATTCAAATCACGATCATCTGATGCTGTTATATTGGCTCCATAACTGACATGAAGAACTTTAACAATTGGTATATGGCCAGCATATACAGCTTTCATCAAAGGAGTTCTCCCAAATTCTCCTCTTCTTTCTACATCAATGATCTTAAATGATAGAACATACTTCACCAATTCCAAATTGCCACTTAAACAAGCAAGGTGGAGGATGGTATCATTGTCGCGGTCTACTGCTTCAATGTCAGCCCCATTCTCCCTAAACAACTTTACAAGCGATAGTTTGCCTCTATTTGCAGCTGACAAAATAGGTGTTTGACGTTTTGCCACTTCACTAGTCCTCCATTCTATATCAGTGACATTCAATGATATAATATGTTTCACCATATCAAGGCCAGTACACCAACTCGCCACATGTAGCATATTTTTACCATACACATCCGCTGCCTTAACATCAGCCCCTTTCTCCAAAAGTAAGTTTACAACTGGTATTTTCCCCTTACTCACAGCCATCAATAAAGGAGTTCTCTTCAAAAACCCTCCTCGACTTTCTATATCAATGATATTCAAGGATAACATATACCTTACCATTTCTACACCTACAAGCTTGCCACAAGCCAAGTGTAGGATATTAAATCCATGCTTTTCTAAAATTTCAAGATAAGCCCCATTCTTCCTGAGCAACTCCACAAGTTGAATTTGTCCCAGAAATACAGAAAGCTGCACAGCAGTGTTCTCATTCTTGCCTCTTTGATCTATATCAGTGATTTTGAGTGAAAGCACATACTTCACCATGTATTCCTTACAACTAAGACAAGCATGGTGGAGGATGTTGTCACCACGAGCTACTGCTTTTAGATTAACCCCAGTCTCCTTCAACAATTTCACAACTTTTATTTGTCCCTCAGCGACAGCGGCCAACAAAGGAGTTCTATCGTGCTGTCCTCTACTTTCTATTTCAATAATATTCAAATCAAGAATATACTTTACCATATCTACACCACCAAATATACAAGCCAGGTGTAGAATAGTGTTTCCATACTTTTCAACTGCTCTAGAATCAGCACCTCTATCAATTAACATCCTTACAACTGGTAGTTTTCCCTGACTTGCAGCTACAAGCAAAGGGGTTCTGCCATGTCGTCCTGTACTTTCTATATCCTTGATGTTAAGTGATAGCACATACTTAACCATTTCGACATGTCCACCCATACAAGCCACGTGTAGAATGTTGTACTTATACTTGTCCACTACTTCAAGATCAACTCCTTTACCCCTCAACAACTCTACAACTGGAACGTGGCCTCCCTTAACAGCATGCATCAGAGGAGTTTCCTCATTCGTATTTCTATATTCAATGTTGATTTCGAGATTATCCAGCAATGTCTTAGCAATATGAGTGCTACCACCAGAGCATGCGTAGTGCAATACAGTGTCATTTTCGTCATCCACGTATGACAGATTAGCCTTTTGATTCACAAGAAAGTCAACGATAGTGTTCCATTTATACAAAGATGCCACCATGACAGCTGAGGTCCCAGTCTTATTCCTACAGTTGACTTCCACCAACCTTTGGCACACGAGTCTCTTTACCACGACACGCCTCCCCAATCTACAGGCCTGATGGAAGGTTTTCATTCTTGCTGAAGGGCAACCAGGCGGGTTAAAGTTGGAAAGCGTCTCATCTGTGAAGAGCAGGACTATGGTTTAAATAAGGGCCGCAGACCGAGTGAATGTCTGTGATAACCATCAGTATGTGAGATATTCACGAGGTCGAGTATTTAACATATACCACATGGATATGATTGATTAAGTGTCAAGTATTTTTTTATTTTTTTTTATCAATGCAAATACGAAATAGTTACTTTATATGAACATTTTGAGTGAGTGAGTGAGTGAGTTATTGCTTAACGCCGCTTCGGCAGTATCGCAGCCATTAGCAGCGAGAAATTTAAGTTAATTGATAAATTTTAAATAATTGCAAAAAGGCAAAGAGTAATGACACAAAGGCCAAAAAACATCAGCAAAATATCACAATTTTGTCAAAAATTTACAATTTGTCAAATATATTGACTGCTTTCAAAAAGTCTAAAATGCGGTGTTCACCAAATTGACTTAAAACTTGAGATAAAGGAATATCAGGATAAAATGTTTCCCTCATGTGCGCGGTGTCCCAACACTCCCACAAAATGTGTTTTACTGTGAGGGGACACTGGCAGGGAATACAGATTGGGGGGTCTTCTCCCTTTAAAATAAAAGAATGAGTGAGATGAGTGTGTCCAATACGATATCGTCGTAGAACACAAGCATCCTGGCGGGTAAAAGAGGAAAGAGATTTGTAACCTAAATGAGGTTGAAAAGTGTTTGTTATGATGTTGTTGGTCCCATTGTGACTTCCAACGTTGTTTAATGTAAAATTTAATAGCAGGTTTAGAATCCGTATATATGGAACTTAAATGGGAGAAATATGTTAGGGGTTTAATGCTGATTTAGCTACAGAGTCAGCTTTGTTATTAACTCTTATACCCACATGGCTAGGAAGCCAGCAGAAGACGATTTCGCATTGGAGACAAGAATTATGAAGTAATAAAATATCCCTGATAATTGGGTGATCACTCTTACAGTTGTTAATTGCTTGTAGGCAAGAAAGTGAATCAGAAAAAATAATGTAATTATTGGGAGTTGAGTTTTTAATGTGATGGACGGCCTAAAGGATGGCCTTAGCTTCTGCAGTAAAGATGCTGCTGCCATCATGCAGCCTTTAAGCATATGTTGTTGAAGGAGTCACAGTTGCTGTTGCAACTGTGGGTCCATCCTTAGAACCGTCAGTGTAAATTGGTTTATAATCTGCGAAAAAGTCACGTTGTTAAAAAAATGCCTGTTGAAATATTAATTGGTCTGTATTTGGGGGTTTTATGAGTAGATAGAGAGAGGTTTACACGGGGACTGACCAACTGCCATGGCGGAGCGGCAAGCAGACGTGCTCTGCTATTGTTGTTAGGTCGATATCAGAATCTACAACATGTTGTTGAAGTCTTATACCGAGTGGTGGAATTGCTTTAGGTTTTAAGTTATACAACTGCTGGTATTCTGGATTGAATACGCAGTTGTATGCAGGATTGGAAGGGTTTGATTTAAGTTTAGTTATATATTGAAGAGGTAGTTTGATGCGACGATCTTCAAGAGTTGGCTCATCAGCTTCAACGTAAAGGCTTTCAACAGTTCTGAAGGCCCCAAGACAAAGCCTGAGACCCTGGTGTTGGATAGTATCTAACATTTTGATGTAAGAGGGACGGGCGGATCCATAAATTATGGATCCATAATCCAATTTGGAGCGGATGAGTGATCGATAGAGATGAAGAAGAGTTTCTTCATCTCCACCCCATATATTATTTGAAACGACCTTTAAAAGGTATAATGCCTTTAAGCATTTAGCTTTAAGGCTTTTAATGTGTGGGATAAATGATAATTTTCTATCAAATGTGAGACCAAGAAACTTTGCCTCAGGAACGACTTTGATTGGAGTTTTATCCAGAAATAGTTATGGATCTTGGTGTATTTTGTGCATATTGCAAAAATTCACACAAGATGTTTTAGCTTTGAAAATTTGAAGCCGTTTTCCAACGACCATAGATGGATTTTATTCAGGCAGAGTTGCAATTGGCGCTCGATTCATGGCATATTTTTCCCTCTGCAGGAAACTCCAAAATCGTCCACAAAAAGTGAACCATCTGTATGGTCATTTAAGACTTTAGCCAAGCTGTTGATTTTGATGCTAAATAATGTGACAGATAAAATGCTACCTTGTGGGACACCCTTTTCTTAATCAGTTAGTAATTTATTATTTTCCAAGTACCAAACTAGACGATCATTGAACATACGTTCCATAGTTTTACATACACAACTTGTTAAGGCTATAGGACGGTAGTTGGAAGGGTCTGTATGATCCTTCCCCGGTTTTGGGATAGGCACAATAGTAGCAAGATGGAAATTCACCTGTTTCCCATATATGATTAAATACCTGAAGTAGAACCTCAAGGCAAGGTTCCGGTAAATGTTTTAAAAGCTGATAATGGATTTCATCAGGGCCGGTTGCTGTATCATAAGCTTTAGAAAGTGCAGTTTAGAGCTCTGACAAGGAGAAGTGTTCATTATAATCTTCTCCATTGTCAGATTTGAAATTAAGTGGTCGTTTTTCCTGGACCTTTTTACCTCCTGGTACTTTTCGAAAGCAGGGACATAATTTGCAGATGAAGAATTTTTAGAGATTGTTTCAGCCAACTTATTGGCAATGTCAGATTTTGATGTGAGAAGGTCATCATTGACCTTAAGATGTTTTATTGTAGATTTCGAACCTTTGCCTTTAATTCTACTGATCATATTCCAGACTTTGCTTATAGGAGTTCTGGAATTGATCTTAGAGACATAGCCTCTCCAAGATTCCCGTTTTTGTTGGTTGACTGTGCGTCGAGCTTTAGCTCGAGCCTTGCGACAGTTATCTAAGTTAATTCTTGTAGGTCGTTTACTGAGCTTGCGGTCAGCTTTTGTACGTGCCTTAATGGCAGTATCACAGGTTTCATTAAACCATGGCTTGTGAATGCATGGATTTGCCAAGGTTTCAGTTGCTATATCAATTTAGAAAATATTTAGAAAAGGCCTCAACGGGATCAGTTGCATTAACTCTTTCATCAAATATAATACGATCAGGGCATAGGGCAGAAAATGTACCCCAATCAGCCTTGGAAAATTTCCAACGAGGATTGTGCTCCTCGGGAATAGCTGATGAGGGTTCTAATACCATTGGGAAGTGGTCGCTTCCACATGTATCCTCATGGACTGACCATGAGAAGTCATGTAAAAGGTATGCATCAGTTACTGATAAATCTATATCTGTATATGATCCTGTAGCAGGATGTAAATATGTGTTTGAACCATCATTGAATAGACATAAATCATTTTGGGTGAAGAAACTTTCAAGTATTTTCCCTCTATTATCAAGGGTATTGCTACCCCAGAGGGGATTGTGACTGTTGAATCACCGATGATGATATAAGATTTAGGTAATTGAGTAACAAGTTGATCAAGATCTTTTATAGAAAGATCTTGAGATGGTGGGATGTATAAAGAGCATAGAGTTAAAGTTTTGAATAATGATAAACTGACGGCAACAGCTTGTAATTGTGTTTTTAATGGAATTTCTCTGTGGATAATTCCATCACGTTCTAAAATTGATGCACCCCCTTTTGCCCTATCAGCAGAAGGGGAGATAAAATTGTAAAATGTGAATGGTCTCATTGCGACTTCATCAGATTCTTTAAAATGAGTTTCTTGAAGGCATATAGCTTGGGGATTGTACTTTTGGGCTAACAAGCCCAATTCGTTAAACTTGACCCTAAAGCCTCTACAATTCCACTGGAGAATCGGCAAAGATGCGAGGATAAAATACAATATTAAAAGCCTCATGGTGGATGTTTTACCGGGGAAAAGCGACGGTCATTGGACCGAACCCTGTGCCCCTTTTTGGGCGAGTTGTTAGGAGACGCTTTGTCTGATGCGTCCATAAGGACGTCATCAGACTCAAGGTCAAGAGATCCATATTTGTTTTAGACCTCCACCGCACTCCTTAGGACTTTGGGAGTGCAATTTGCTGTTTCGGATTTGGAATTTTTTCAATTATGCTTTGAGGTTGATGGTTTTGGATTTTTGTTTGCAGTTGGAGGTATTTTAGATCCTGTCGGCTTGACAGGCTCTTTAAGGGACAGAAGAGGGAATGTCATGGTACCTATTGTGGAAGAAGTTGAATTGCGGAGTTGTATTGAGTTGGGGGATCACTCACCCACTGAATGTCTGTCTGAGTTGATAAAGAGCATTTAGTGGCACTTGCTGATGATACTATGGATGAGTATGAGGGTTTAGGACCCTCAAGAACCAGGCGTTTTGTTTCGGGGAAAGAGATATTCTGCGTAAATTTAAGTTTGAGTATTTTTTTATTCCTGTTACCAGCGTGGACACACCTTGGAGGAAGCCAAGTGTTCGCCAGCACAGTTGGCGTATTTTGGCAACTTGGACTTCTCTGGATGGCTTTCATCCTCGAGTTTGCCAAACTGAGGACGAACACGCTCATCTGCTTTGCAGGAGTTGCTTCCATGGCCAAACTTCTGGCGCCGGTAGCAACGGAGGGGGTTAGGGCCGAAGCAGTGTATTGGTCAGTGGTAGCCTTCTGCTACACACAACCCTCAACCACCAGGCATCCTTTCTCCACCCATACAGGTCGCAGTCCACGACAAACAGACTGCCCCCTTTTAGTCACCTCTTACGACAAGCAGAAGGAACTGAGGGCCTATTCCAACCCGGGCACCCTACGGGGTTATGAACATTTTGAAATAGTTGTAATGTATGTATAATACTTTAATGAACTCTTCTCCAAACATTGCTTCAATTTTATGTGAACACTGAGCAAAATTTTCACTTTCCAGTGAAATAATTTCTATATAACCAATCTATTCTATTACAATCGCTGAGAGTGAACCAGAAAACACTTGAGACGGCACGCTACAATGACGTCATGAACAACTTTTGCGTGACATGAAATGTGCATTTTTGCTCCTTTATATAACATCAACTTGGTTATTTCAACTATATGGGTAATAACCAGTTATATTTTCTATATGTGGTTTACAGTATGGTGTTTGGTGTGTGCGTTTTTCAGTGTGGTGTTTGACGTGTGTTTTACATCGTCGTGTCTTGTATGAATAGTGTCAGCAGCTTCCATTGCAAACGTGAATGTTTATTGTAATAGACTGCTTGATAGTTGAATGATGTTTTGTGTCTTGCATCCACATTACTCTTACTTGCTTGACAAACGAGCTCCATGGTGTCTCTCCGTCCAATCTAAATACAAAAACAAAAACCCTTAATATTATTTGTAAAATTTCCGACAACATTTTAAAATTGAATATTTTTCGATCAAAGAAAGACATTAAAGACACATTAACACACACAAGTGTTTAAAAATTCAGCAACCCGAACTTTTAACAGTAATTAAGCTCTGAAAAGGAAAATGGACAGAATGAAAAACTCAATGAATATCACATTACAAAAGGCAGAAAATAAGTACGTCACCTGTATCATCAGCTCACTTGCTCTGTACTGATGAGTAGCCTGTTCTGGCATCTGAAGCTGAGGAAAATTAACACCATGACAATAGTACTGTCATAGAACTTACGTTGAAAGTCACTTATAGATGCATTAAAATCAAATGACCCAAATACTGACTTTTAACTTTACCCGTATGTCGCAACTCGCAATACTCTCCAACAATGGCTGTCAGTTTGTGTGTAGTTTCCACCACTGCTGCCGCTTTTTATTTTGACTATAACTTTTTTTCCAATAAAGTTTCAAGAACTCGTATACACATCTTCCTAATTATACACCCGGGGACTTCTTTTGACTTGTACACATTCATGGTCAAAGGCCACGAGTTTCATAAAAATCCTTATAAACACGATAAATTGAAAAAAAATTGTAACATCAGGCTTTTATTTGCTATTTATCGACTATGGAGAAAGGAAAATATTTGAAAAGGTGTTCCCTCAAAACTATCAAAGGTCAAGGTCACAGTGAGGTCACGACTTAAGCATCCATTTGCGAAAATGCCTCATTTCAACTATTAACAGTTTGAGTTATGGAAGCATATGCTTCACAATGGAAAGTGTTCATTGATTGTGTATCCTTGAAGGTCAAAGGGCAAGGTCACGAGATATGATCAAGGTCACCAGTTCTGAAAATACTAAATAACTTTTTTCCAAAAAGGTATTAAGACCTCATATACAAAGCTTTTTTCTTATAGACCCGGGGAATTATTTTGACATGTTCACATTCATTATCAAAGGTCAAGTTCATGAGCTCTAAACTAACTAATAAAATCCTTTAAACCCGATGACTTCAACGAAAATTGTACTGTCAGGCTCTTATTTGATATATATCAACTATGGAGAAAGACCAAGGTTTCATTAAAATCCGTCAAAGGTCAAGGTCACAGCAAAGTCACAATTTAATCATGGATCTGTGAATGTGCCTTATATTAACCTCTATACTTTGAATCATTACATGATTGATATAAACAATGAAAAGTGATCATTGATTTTGTGTCCTGGGCGGTCAAATGTCAAAGGTCAAGGTCATGAAATATTTTAATACCATGTTAACCCTTTGATCCAATTTATAAATCAGAAATAGGTTTTAAGAGCAAATTTGTGTAAAGTGACCCTGAAACGATGATTCAACTTGTTAATAATACAGTAGAACACGGATATAACAAACCCCAAGGAATTCAGTTGGCTGTTCGCTATTCACATCTTGCATATTATATAGGGCTTTTGAAGGGACTTATAAATGTGTTCGCTCTATCCGTTTGTTTGGTATATCTGTGTTTGGTATATCCATGTTCTACAATGATGACAAAAGTAAATATAGTCGCAAGCGACGACAAATTGTTTTATGTAATTCAAAGATAATCAATAAGGACATCTTCCAAACGTAATTGCATATATTTTGAAAAAAAATTCAAGTCTTTAGTATTTCACATGTCAAAATCGAACAACTTCAGAGAAAATCAAAATGGTGGCTAAACCACGTGACCGTTTCCTTTTTTGTTTGTATTAGCATTGCACATCTTTTTTTTTAAAGTTTGAAGTCTTTATGTCAATTTTGTCAAAAATAATGTTTTCAGCCTACTGTACAGTCGCCATGGCAACCTGTTCCTACTGTACTTAGTTTGGTGAAGGTTTTGTGAAATTGTCTGATACAGTTTTCCATAAATTCAGATTTAAATTTTTAACTTATTGGACAGATATCTCATTAAGGAAGTCGAAAATCCAAAATCGGCCGAAATCATAGGTTAATTTGGACATAGGCAAAGGTACCAATGTTTCATGACATCAGCTTATTGGTTACATGTGAAGAAATATTAAAAAATATAAACAAAAAATGTAGCCAGTACACTAATCTTGCCAGTGTTGCCAATATGAATTTTTAGATGAAAAAAAGCGCAAAAACAAGTCAAAACAATTTAACATACAAAACAAAATAACTTTTGAACATTTAAAATTATATGTAAGTCAAAATAGTTATTCTCTTGTGGACTTAAACTCTTGAACTCAGTCTTCTGCATTAGACGTTGGACAGTCTACCGTTTGACCAAGACTACACCTGATTTCATTCAGGAAAATTACTGATAATATTTTATACATCTTTAAGACACTGTTTTGTTTCGAATACTCTGTTAAGTTAAGGTTTTGTGAAATTGACTGATAGTTTTTCGAGATACTAAGATTTCAATTTGTAACTTAGTGGACAGAAATCTCTTGAAAGAAGTTGAAAATCCAAAATCGGCCTATGTCATAGACTAATTTTGGATACAGGCTAACGTACCTGAAAGTTTTATGACATCAGCTTATTGGTGACATGTAAAGAAATATTCAAAGAAATTTAACTGGAAAAAAAACCCAGCACACTAATCTGAAACGTGTTGCCAATATGATTTTTTTAGACGAGCAAAAGCTAAAAAAGAAATGAAATCAAGTTAAAATAGAAAACAAAATATATTTTGAACATTGAAAATAAAAAAGTTTTTCACTAATGGATTTGTAGTCCAAGAGGTTAACCAGTAGACCAAATAATCATCTGGTCTGGCATTGTCAATTCAGTGATAATATTGTAACATACGTGGGTAAATCACATGGTCGAAATTCCAGGAAATACCATTGACTTTGTTGTGTTATTTTACTCCATGTTCATTTGAATTTCACCTCCTTTATTCCACGCTGCTTCCCGGTTTTCGGGATGTTTCGGGATGTAGCGTTGTGATTGATGACAAACGAGAGAATTACCTTTAAATGTTTATTACAAAAGTTAACAGGAAAATAAGATAACAAAATATAAATATAAAGATAACTGGGAAGAGTTTCTCTTAAATTATACACAAGATAATGCACTAGGCCTACTATAAGTCGTAATTTCTAACACTAACTCGGTAGAAAAGTAACCTTAAGTCCTCCCGCCAAACCCGTTTCTAAATACTATCCCAAATAAACTAACGATGTTTCCCTAACATAACAAATTCCTACTCTGGATTCCCGCACCACCCGTTCTTAACACTAATTGACCCTAATTACTAGCCTACATTAATTAATATAACAGTAAAACTACGCTGTGGGGGAGAGTCAGCTGTCTCCTCACGAGAACTGTCCAATCACTGGACAAGAACTGCCAAAGATAACATGGCAAGGGGTTGGCTGTCCCCTCACGGAACAAGTCTCACCTATCCACTCAACCTCGCAAGACGACAATCTGCGGTCGCACATCGCCTTTTATCACTAACTAAGCGGGCTGGCCCATTATGCTTAAACCCCTAACCCTGAATGGACTATTCCAGCACGTGGGCCCAATCAGGCACGCGTAGTGACGACCAAAGCAAAGCGTACCCCGTGTAGCCCCCTATGTAAATGAAAAAGGTAAACAATACTAAATTCTCACCCCAATAATCCCAAATAACTATAAGAAAAGAAAAAAGAAAAGAAAATGAATGTAAAGCACTTCTTTCTTTTCAAAAACACAACAAAAATATACCAACATAAAATAATAACGAAACAAAAGTAAAAACACGGGAGTAATGTCAAGTGGTCATAAGTTTGTCCTGGAAGTTCAGACTAAGATCCATACAGGTACTCCATAACTCGTTCAAACTACTCCTCTCGGTTTACTGGGATGATGGGGGTCGTGTTCTTGCGGCGGATCTGCTCCCTCCTTTTCGCCATGGATCGACTGTCCGGTAGGGCAGGTGGCAAGAGGTCTCCTGGATCACGGTACTCGGCGTTTGGGCTGGTGATTACAGTGAAGCCAACTCTTTGAGGGTGTTGTGACGTGCTTCTTAGTGTGCGGCTTACGGCGATCCCTCCGCCCACAAGGGTTGCATCTAAAGAAGACCCTCATCGACGTGTGGTTGCGTTGCCATTGATCCATGAATCCATTCCATCGTTGGTAGACATGTGTCGTGCAACTAACTACTGGACAGCGCATCCACGCCAGAGGGAAAGGCTCTCGAAGGCCCTCCTGGAACTCCTTTAATTCGTCAACACCTACGCTTAGCTCCATTCTGTCTCAAAACAAAACAAAAGGTAATGGAAACTCAGGAAACTGAAGAAAAATGAACTTAGGGAAATAAGGAAAAAGATGTGTTCTTCCCAGGGTCTAGGCTTTAATATTCATCAAGGTAAGTAGATATTGGGAGGTTTGACCCTCTGCCCACAGCGAGTACACCTGACCTAAATCAATCTCCCCAGTGGCTTGGACACAAGACAATGAGTTGTCAGAATCCGAGCTTGTTTCCCCTTCATCCTCACTACCTAGTTCTTCCCCAAGATCCACGCTAGTTTGCTCTAATTCCCAATTGATAGGTGAATCATTTCCCTCGTACAATTTGAGATGGTCTATATGTACGGAAATACATGGCTTAGAACTATCTCTTTGTATCCTATAGGTGAGAGGCGACAACTTCCCAAGAATAAGATAAGGACCAGTCCAACGAAGCTCAAGCTTCTGGCCTACCTTTGGAGGATACCAACGCCAAACCCATTGACCTTCCTTAAATTCCTTATGCCTTACATTAACATCATAATGCTTCTTCTGAAGGCTCGCAGAAACCCCCAGATTTTTATTGGCAAACTCAAAGTTTTCCTGAATTGATCTTTGCAGCCACTTTGCACCCACCATAAGATCAAGAGGCATCCTGATCTCCCTACCCGTCATCAATAAGTTTTGACTTCACCCGGTGTAAAGTCTGAAAATATACCCCCCCCCCCCCCCCCCCTTCAAAGTATACCCGGGTAGATTCTGGGAGCTCCCAGAATCTACCCCCTCTTCCCAGAATCTACCCCCGGGGTATTGTCTGGGAGATCTCGGAATCTACCCCCGGGGTATAGTCTGGGAGATCCCGGAATCTACCCCCGGGGTATAGTCTGGGAGCTCCCGGAATCTACCCCCGGGGTATAATATGAGAGCTCCTGGAATCTACCCCCGGGGTATAATATGGGAGCTCCCGGAATCTACCCCCAGGGTATAATATGGAAGCTCCCGGAATCTACCCCCGGGGTACAGTATGGGGGCTCCCGGAATCTACCCATGGGGTATAGTATGGGAGCTCCCAGAAGCTACCCTAAGTTTATGTAATCTAGAAACTGATGAGTCAGGGGGTAATGTTCAAACCAAATTCATACAATTTGTCTAACATTGGGTACAGAGTGGGCGTCACAGATATACAACATAATTTTTTTTTAAACATTGAATGGTTTATGGATTTGAAATCATTTCAGAATTACGGAAGAAAGGAATTACAGGCAGGCAAAAACATTATGTCTTGCACAAAATTTGCAGGGAACATAATTAACACAATAGATATATATATATAATATATCTATAAATTGTTTGTTGTAATTCCATAGTATTATTTTCAAAAGATTTAAGTTCATTCTGGATGTAAGAAAAGTAGACTAAGAATAAACTGAATATGCAATTACACTTAGTTGCTTCCAACCAGAATATCGGGTAGTTTAATCTTTTAATTTAAATTTCAGATCTTAATTTTGTTAAGTAAACATTTGTATGTTGAAATAAAGTATTTCCTAAATCTATGTACGGGAGAAGGAATACTAATTGATAGTTCTTATAATAATTACACTAAACTCTCAGTGATTACTGCAACAGACAGATGATGAGGTGCTGGTTGGTTAAATATATCACATCTTCTCAGTTGGTTTAAATACTATCAAAACAGAATAAGAGGATTATCACATATTTTACTATTTTCTAGCAGTGGTCTGAAACAGGTGAGCACAATCATCAATAGAAATTGAACTTGAAAAGAAAAACAGACTTTATAAACATGATCCCATACTTGTTAACAGCTTTATAACAATATAACACAATATCTGCATGTGAATTACATAATTATGCAATGTTTGCAAAAAGCTTTAAATATTGTCTAATTTCTAAATGATGAACGTACATAAAAATATCTTTATATTTTACCTGCACTGAAGATGTATTTATAAGAATTTTTTTTACCTATCTTCTACTGTAAATTAAATATATTTCTATATCCTTATCCATTACTTCCTTGCGTCCCAATATTATAATGCATTTTTAAACTAAATAAAAATTAATATAATACTGATCGCTGTTCGCTAACATACGTTATTATTATAAATGTATTGTATGGACTAATTGAATGTATGAATGAATGTGAACATTTTGAGATAAACATACTTAGCTTGCTTGCCAAATTCTTTTCAGTATTTTGAATAAACCATGTTTTAACAAATTTATACTTTTTGAAAGTATATACATTCGATTACTTTAATATATTATAAGACTTTCACATATATCAATTATGTACAATGGACTCCAACAAAAAAAGGTACAATGCTCTTTTTTTTTAATTTACTTTTTATTAGAGAACCCTGTTACATGAAAGGACTCCATACCAGGGAAGCAGGAGTCCTATTGATTAAAAGAAATACATGAGGTGGATTTCTGTGTTGATGTTTTTTTACGCAAAACAAAGCACATCCCATTCACTCACACATTCATCCATTATGTAGATATGAGATTGTTGTTTTCCTTTTATCACTCATTTAGACACTTTGACAAGAATCAGAATGTATTACATTGAGAAACAATATCAGTAATAGGCAAGAAGGAACAATCAAGAAAGATTTACAAAATCATGGTATAACATCCATTTTGTACAGAACTCGTCTTCTTTGCTTTTACTAAAAGCTTTATTTTTCTCAATGACAATGACTCATTTTTTAGAAAAAGTGTTAGGATCTTTTTCCAGACATATGCAATGTGTTTTGATAACAAAGTATTGGAAGAAATTACTGATTGAACGCATGAAGTGCTCTACTTCCTGTAAGATAATGAACTTCCTTAATTAATTAAATGAATGTGTATATTCACTCGCCCAAATCAGGAGATAGTGTTGTCATAACATTGTTAACAATAATCACACACTTTAAAAAGCTACTGATATTTGACTGTTGGAAAACATGTTTATTGAATGGAGTAAACTATATAATAGGAGAAGGATTATAAATTTCTCAAGAAATTTGTAGCAATGAATTATCTGAAAATTGTCTTTGAAATGAGAAATCTGTGAGTCAATTAGGAATGAATGGATTACTGTTTTAGTTTTGGTATATAAAGGGAACTTGCATGATGCTTAGCATTGCTTACCGTCACATCAACATGGATGGCGAAACGTATGACAACATTCTCCAGTATTTCACAAGATCTGACCACAGCTACCCAGAAGACATATACAAACTGAAGGGTGAAGAGCGAACCAATGCAAAATCTAAATTCAGACAAGTGGCCAAACCGTACAGAGCCGAAAATGGAACTCTCTTCCATGGAGCAAAAGAGGTGTTGCCCAAACACAGACTGAAGGCAGTCTTGGAAGCTTGCCATGACAACCCTACAACTGGCGGACACTTTGCGACAGAGAGAACCTATCAGAAAAATAATCATCAAATGCCATATTCGAATCACCTCTTCCCCAACTATAACGCTATGCCTCATTAATTTATATGTTTATGTTGAAATAACAGTTTGTGAAGTGCCATAATAAATCATGAAGTGATTATGTTGGAACAGTATGGCCCTGTCAACACACTAATTGTTGTAATCACAGTTCCATCCTGTTAGACAGGGTGACATTACATAGTTGTCGCCTTTCACTGATGTACAATTATTGACATATGAAGTATATATCTGTCGTCAGTGGTCTAATCTTCTCATAGCGACTTGTATAAAATAATAAATTTGTTTCCTACTCTTGTATCTGCCACATAAATAAAATAACAGAATCATTTACTATTAACAGACAGAACTGTCAGAAGTGTCACAAATTATTATTGAAATGAATGTAAATATGACATGGAATAATTTATTTTTGCTAACAACCCGCCATTGTTTGTCTTGTGAGACACTGTTTAGAGATATCGACATATAAACAACATAAAAAGTTATAAGTAAATGGGAAAAGAAACAGAAGAAACTAGGTTAGTGCATTTGGTAATCTAACTTTTTAAAACATAATACGTATGTATTTAAATATGTATTTAGCAATGTGTACCAAAAATGTCCATACCAACTTCTGTTTCCAATGTAACTTTGCCGTAATGGCAATAATTTCTTCATCAAATGACAAACTCGTCAATAAACAAGTATATGTATCTATAGCAATATCTTCATCTTTATGTCTGTTAAATTCAAATTTACTGTTCATCAAATAATGTATTTAAATTAAGGTCACAGTTTTTTTTCAAGGTAATTTTGTTCATACAAGTAAAATTTTCATCAATGTCATTTTTTCACCAAACTATTTTTTTCATCAATGTCAATATTTTCATTAGATTATTTTTTCACCGAATTAATTTTTTCTCATCAAAGTATTTTTTGTCAATTAAGGTCACTTTTTTCAGCAAGTCATTGTTTCAATCAAAGTCATTATTTTCAAATAATTTGTTTACCAAATCACTTTTTAAAAATTTATTCACCAATGTTTTTTTTCCAATCAAAGTAATTTTTTTTTCATCAAAGTCATTTTTGTTTCATCAAGTCACTTTTTTAGCAAGTCATTATCTCATTTAAAGTCATTTTTTCCATCAAATAATTCTTTCACCAAAATCACTTTTTAAAAATTTATTCACCAAAGTCTTTTTTACCCCGTCAAAGTCATTTTTTTCATCAAAGTCATTTTTTTTCAGTCAAAGTCATTTTTTTTCATCAAAGTCAATATTTTAATTAAAGTCAATATTTTTATCAAAGTCATTTTTCACCGAAATCAATATTTTTTTAATGGAAGTCAATACTTTCATTAAATCATTTTTTTCACCAAAGTCACTTTTATAAAGATAACATGTGTACATTTGTTAAAATCTTAAAAAACATTAAAGTATCAATAGTAAAATAGATAACAGTGATTGTGTTCTAATTATCATAAGCTGCATAAATGTGCTTACTATTGCACCAAAATAGTTCGTAAGTGCAGGTAGTAATTCTATCCAAATTCTTAATTAAAACATTGCAATTCTGAAATTAAAACTACACACAATGCTTCAGCTGTTGTATATGAGCCTAATATCAGCAATTCCTATCAGTAATACATCAGGTTTCGAGACCATTTTACAGACCTACCAGGATCAAACTATGTTCTACTGGGTTTTAAAAAAATTACTAATAAATTTCATAAAATGATCTCACAAATTTGCCATTATTCACTTGCAAAATATTCACACATAGGGCATTGAGATAATGTAATACAGGCTGAGAAGGGAGGGGGTAGATTCTGGGAGGGGGTAGATTCTGGGAAGTCTCTAGAATCTACCCCGGGGTATAATCTGGGAGCTCCCATAATCTACCCGGGTATACCTTGAATCGGGGTATAATCTGGAACCTTACACCGGTACTATCATGAACACTAGCCCTATAAGCCATGAGAAGAAATGGTAACTGATCATCCCAATCTAATGGTTCCTGGTGCACAAAGATAGAAAGCATGTGTCGAAGAGTACGATTGAACCTTTCCACTAGACCATCTGACTGAGGATGATACGGAGTAGTACGAGACTTGTTGACACCTAACCTCTGACATACTGTGGAAAATAACTCTGACTCGAATTCCCGACCTTGATCAGTATGAATTTGAGTAGGACACCAAAAGCGACAAAGAACCTCAGAAACAAGCTTATCAGCAACTGTTAAAGCTGTATGGTTAGGGATAGGGAAGGCTTCTTTCCATTTGGTAAAATAGTCACCCACTACCATGATATACTCATTCCCATTACGTGTCACAGGCAGAGGACCTACTATATCAATAGCAATGCACTCCATGGGAGACATGACGACAAACTGTTTCAACAGTGCCCTATTCTTTCCAGGACCAGGCCTACTCCTAGCACATAGATCACACTGCCTACACCAACGCTTTACCGCTTCAGACATACCAGGCCAATAGAACCTTTGCTTTACTGCCCTCAAAGTCTTATCTCTTACCAAAATGACCAGCAGATGTACAAAGATAGTGTCTCTGACCTCTCCAGGAGCGAGCAACTGATAAACTTCACCATGATCAAAAAGATGCTTACGGTACAACAGATGATTTTCAATCACTAGGCTATCCCATTGACCCCATAAAGCTTTAGCCTCACTGCTCAGATCAACAACTTCAAGCTGTGCAGGCTTGATGGAAGACAACAGGAGCTTCTCCTTGATTGGACCTATACTACTATCCTGCACCTGCATCTGTATGAGCTCATCCCTTGTCCACACTGGAAGCCAGTTAGGCACATTCCCTTGTGCAATACTGTCATCCTGCAAAGAGCCAACCACAAACACAGAGGATTGTATACGGAACTCTACTGGGTTGTAGCAATCAGAACAACTGTCCCTACCACATTTTCTAGATGGTTTCCGTGACAACGCATCAGCGTTCTTATGCTTAGTACCAGGCCTGTACTGAATTTCGAAGTCAAAAGTTTCGACAACACTTAACCAACGTGCAAGCATACCCTCGGCATCCTTAAAGTTTCGTAACCACACCAGAGGGTCGTGGTCAGTTCGTACCACGAACTTACGACCAAAAAGAAAGTGCTTGAATTGCCTAAGAAATGTGACTACTGCCAAAAGTTCTCTTCTCGTGGTACAATAGTTCTCCTGAGCCCTATTCAATGACCGACTGGCAAAAGCTATGACCCTCTCTTTGCCCTCTTGAACTTGAGATAGTACAGCACCTATCCCGGAAGCACTAGCGTCTGTGTCTAAAACGAAGTGACCTTCATTGTTGGGGAAAGATAAAACAGGAGCTGTTACTAAAGTGTCCTGAAGTTGCTGGAAAGCATGCTGACAATTATCATCCCACAAAAAGGAGACACTCTTTCGTGTAAGCCGTGTTCAAAGGTGAAGCTATCAATGAGAAGTTTTCAACAAAGTGACGATAGTAGCCAACAAGACCAAGAAAACTACGGACCTCAGCTTTATTTTCTGGTACTGGCCAATCTTTGACAACCTGACACTTAGACTGATCGCAACTTATCCCATCCTTTGAGACTATATGGCCAAGAAAAGAAACCTCAGTTTGAAAGAGTACACACTTCGTTGGTTTTAACTTGAGATTTGCCACACGAAACTGTGAGAAAACTAGTCTGAGATTCTCTATAGCACTTGAAAAATCTGACCCAAACACTATGACGTCATCTAAGTAGCAAAGACACCTTTTCCATTTCAATGACCCAAATATTGTATTCATTAACCTTCAAAGGTCGCGGGAGCATTCGTCAAACCAAAAGGCATTACATTGAAATGAAATAAACCCATATGAGTGGAAAACGCAGTTTTACTTTTATCTTTGGGGTACATTTTCACCTGCCAATAGCCACTAGCAAGATCAAGCGTACTGAACCATCTAGATCCACCCAGAGTTTTGAGCATATCATCCATTCTAGAAATGGGGAAGGCGTCCCTACAGGAAACAGAGTTGCTTTCTATAGTCTATGCAAAACCTAACAGAGCCATTCTTCTTAGTGACAAGACAGACTGGCACAGACCAAGGACTGTCCCTAGGTTCAATGATACTTCGATCTAACATCTAATTGACCTCTTCTTCAACAACTGTCTTACGAGCCAAAGGTACCCTACGAGGTGGTATCTTAATAGGAGCAGCATCACCTGTATCAATCTTATGTGTGATAAGACTAGTTTGCCCAAAATTGCCATCTTTATCAACAAACACATCTTGATACTCAGCTACAAGATCTGACAAAGCCTGTTTCTGATCAACTGATAAGTTAGGAGAGCTATTCTCAATCAAGGGTAAGAGATGAGGAGGAAGTTCGACCTTCACCTTAGAGTGACCTGATTCATTGACCTCTACATAATCATCAACCGACTCTGCCGTACCCATGATTGAGGATGGACCTAGATTGACATTCTTATTGCTGACGTTAAGAACGGAAATGACTACCTTATGAAGTTTTGTATCTACCAAGCTTCTAGCAACAAGTAATCCCTGACTCTGCCAATGCTTATTTGGTTCAAGCACACTAAGACCATTCGGGACCAGACCTTCAGTCTCACAAAGAACTATCTGCTCAGATTGTGCAGGTATCCTAGCCTTATCAATAAGCCTTATTCTAGCGAAGCTGATGGTTGACCTCTTATATCACCGTCATAAGTCTCAAATAAATCCATTCCGAAAATTCCAGATTACCCATCAAGATCTGCTATGACGAAAGTGTGCCCAAAACACAAACCATTAACCATAAATTCAATCATAGCCTGACCCTGTACCTCTTACTGTCTGCCATCGACAGCAACTAGGTCAACATCCACCTGAGCCAACCTCTCGGTGTCAAGACCTAACCTGGAAAATTCGTCAATAGACAACAATGAAATGGGCGATCCCGTGTCTATAAGCATCTCACTCTGCTGTTCACCAATCTGTATGTTTATAAAGAGACAACTGCTATCACCTTGGATATTACGAACCAGATAAGTGACTCTGGTACCACTAGAGGATGCTCCCTCCAAATCAGTACTCGAGTTAACCTCCCTATCCAAACTGGAACTACCTAGCTCTGGCCCTACAGGACTATCTTCCTGGCAACTATGGACTGACAACGTGGCCTCAGTCTCAGCCCCAACTAGTTTACCGACTCCTTAGTCTCAGACTTAGAAGCTAGTTCCTGCAACTATGCTAGCCTAGGACACTCACGAACCATATGTCCTTGCCCCTTGCAAAGGTAACATTCTATCTTTTTATCATTGCCTCTTCTCTGCCTAGTTAAAGACTGCTTGAACTGTTGTAACTTTCTATCAATCAATAAGGAGATAGATTCAAGAGTCAACGAACCATCAACCTTCTCTTGTCCTACAGCCTCTTTAACAGCAGCACAGACCTTCACCAGGCTTGCGATACCTACTTCCTTCAACTGTCTCATACTCGATAGCAAAAGAGATAGCTTGCTCTAGAGTCTGTTGATGGCTAAATGTAACCCTCTTACTCATTTCAAAGTCACCCAAGCCAGTAACATATTGGTCAATGATTTGCATCTCAAGGGAAGTGTAAGGTACATCGGGGTAAGCCAAAGAGCTAAACTTCTGAGTTGGTACCCATAATCAGCAGCAGATTCATCCTTTTTCTGACGCCTATTCCGAAACTCACAACGATAAGCAATACTTCTTTCCCTTGGACTGAACCTTTGAGACAACACACTCTTCAAAGCCGTGTAACTACTAAGTTGACCATATGTAAGGTTACTAAGCAACGTCTGGGCAGTGCCACGTAAATTCATACTAAGCTGCTGTGCCTTTTCTAACTCACTCCAGCTATTCCAAGCTGCAACCTGCTCAAAGTGTACTATATTGTCACGCCAATTTGTTGTCCTGCCATCGAAAGTATAAGGTTGAACCTCTCTGCAAGATGACCTTGCAGTACCATGTCCCTGACCTACTTCCCGAAGAATTGATGAACTCGAGGCGAGTTTCTCCACCAGACGGTTCCCTATCTCTAATTTGGTAAGGATAATTTAACCTGGTAGAGAGATAATCTAGAAACTGCATACCAGTACTATTTGGTAAAGAAGATTCAAATCTAACTGACCGATCCTGACCTTGACCTTGACTTTGACCTGACTGAGCGTGACCCTGACCTGACCTAGGGTCATGTCGACCTACACCAGCTCGCAGAACACTCTCTGTCCCAGCACTGGTACAATCGACATGACAAGAGCCTACCTTTGTCTGACCAAGATCTACCAGAAGTGACAGGAGTAACATTGTGTGGTGGAACATACGGAGTTGACATATCATAATTCAAACCAACTAGAGGAGAGTCGCAAAATGCATCATTTTGAAAAAGAGAATGAGACAAACCAGAAAACTCCTGCTCAAAATCCACTCTGAGATGTGAAATAATATAAGAAAGAAAAACCAAATTTTAACTCACAAACAAGAAACCCAAACTTCAAACCATAAGATTTGACAATACAACAGTTATAGGAATACCAAAATATAACTGTTAAACTTCAACTCTTACATTATTTCACTGTGCTGTGCTAATTAATGTTTAAAATCAATCACAAATCTACATCCGGGTCATGGCACCAAAATGTAACAGACATGGGTAAATCACATGGTCGAAATTCAAGGAAATACCATTGACTTTGTTGTGTAATTTTACTCCATGTTCATTTGAATTTCACCTCCTTTATTCCACGCTGCTTCCCGGTTTTCGGGATGTAGCGTTGTGATTGATGACAAACGAGAGAATTACCTTTAAATGTTTATTACAAAAGTTAACAGGAAAATAAGATAACAAAATATAAATATACAGATGACTGGGAAGAGTTTCTCTTAAATTATACACAAGATAATGCACTAGGCCTACTATAACTCGTAATTTCTAACGCTAACGCGGTAGAAAAGTAATCTTAAGTCCTCCAACCCAACCCGTTTCTAAATACTATCCCAAATAAACTAACGATATTTCCCTAACATAACAAATTCCTACTCTGGATTCCCGCACCACCCGTTCTTAACACTAATTGACCCTAATTACTAGCCTACATTAATTAATATAACAGTAAAACTACGCTGTGGGGGAAGGGTCAGCTGTCTCCTCACGAGACAAGAACTGTCCAATCACTGGACAACAACTGCCAAAGATAACATGGCAAGGGGTTGGCTGTCTCCTCTCGGAACAAGTCTCACCTATCCACTCAACCTCGCAAGACGACAATCTGTGGTCACGCATCGCATTTTATCACTAACTAAGCGGGCTTGCCCATTATACTAAAACCCCTAAACCTGAATGGACTATTCCAGCATGTGCGCCCAATCACGCGCACGTAGCGGCGACCAAAGCGAAGCGTACCCCATGATAGCCCCCTATGTAAAGGAAAAAGGTAAACAATACTACATTCTCACCCCAATAATCCCAAATAACTATAATGTACCCAAAATATATACTTTATGATAAATACTACCAATTTATATATCCCATAAAATTAGCCCCCGTTACAATATTTTATACATTGCTATATTTCGATACTTTTTATGGAAATAAGGAAATTCATGTAGCACTTGTTGATATTGTGTCCGAGATCACTTCTTTGCTCTTGGAAGAATAATTATGTATTGATGCAATTACGTCAACATACATTGTACAGCAAATGACATTTGAAATGTGTAGGTTATTTCAGCATGAGCAACAACATCATTATAAATATGCAGAACCGAAATTACAGTGTACATGTCCCATTGACATCCACATACCTTTTAGTAATATAAACCTACATTGTCGTGTTTGTGTGTGTTGTAAATAGGTTTCCAATATTACGTTGGCTGATAGATGTGCGTTAATCGTGGTGCACTGTCCAGTTTTGGATAAGAACTACTTTTACATATATATTGTCATTATCCTGAGTCGACTATCTTCAAATTGGTATTTTTTGGCACCAGTCAGTAATTCATGATACAATAACACCATCTATAATGTTTAGCAGGACTGACCCACTAGCAACACAATGTATGTCAAAACGAAAGTAGAAATTTCCTCTGTTTACACATCAACATGAAATGGACTGCATTGTCTCTGAATTGTTCCCGGGTTAAAGTAAAAGTTCGTAGCTATGTCCAATGCCTCTACAATAGAACTTACTGAAAATCAAATAAGGAGTGGTCTCTTGTCTAGTGACGCTTCAATAAAATCTTCATCAAGTCAGTTCATACTTGTTCAAATGTTCAAAAATACCATACTTTGAAAGGTGATTGCGAAACAAGTATTAACAGTTTATGCAAAATATAACAAACTTTTTATTCCCGAATGCTTCAGCTGCATATAAATCTAAGTTTCTGCATTTAGATGCAACTATGAAGGTTTTGTGAAATTGTCTGACACTGTTTTCCAGAAATTGAGATTTAATTTTTTAACTTATTGGACAGAAATCTCATTAATTCGTTCGTAACAGAGTTGTGTCCCTATTAATGCGAGCCCTAAGAAATCTATTTTCAAAAAGTTTGCATGGTCATTGCGCATCTTTAACAAAAAGTTCCCAGTCTCTAAGTGCATTTTGAAAACTTTCCCATGTTAAAACTCGAAATATGGATTCAAACTGGACCTTTAATGGCTGAAACGATTGGACCCAAAAGCTCATTTTAATGAGTTCACAATAAGGGCTGTAAAGTTTGGTTGAATTAACTGCAGCCGTTTTTGCTGTTAGGTGTCACAAAATCGGTGCAAATAATAAAAAAAACACGCAAATAACAATAAGGATTCAGCCAAATGGCTACATCCTTAAAAATGTGCCCATTTTATTGCGGTTGTGGAGAAGGCAGAACACGGAAAGGCGAGACCATAATATTTAGCTCAGGTTCAGCGTGCTGCTGCACGGACACAGAAAAGGTAATGCTAGGAGGTAAGGCTTAGATATTTAAAATGAGTATACTTATACCGCGCTTAACACCACGAAGAGAAAAGCATGCTTGAACCGCAAACACATTATTACCCTGGTGTGAGGACTGATATAGCTCTTTTTCATTCTCAACTCTCTTGGAAGGACTTTATAATGTCAATGATATTTATATATGTTGTGGATTTTCTTGACACATTTTTTTGACTAATGATCACTGTTACATATTAATATGTGCAAATACATTAAAAACATTAAATTGAAGGTCAGTACCTGTACAATTGAGTAATTCTTGTTCCCTGCTAATAGTGCTGGAGGAAGTGTATCACCCTGCAGCACACACGTCCTGTTTACCGTACTGTACAGGAAATTGTGGCAGGGAGAGCTGGCAATACACTCAATACAGCATTCAATCAAATGTCTATTAGAATTAAATATCCCTTTCACTAAACACATTGAAAAAGTATAGACAAGTAACACCTTAAAGAAACAATTGATACTCATCTTCTTTGTGAATTGCAAACATTGTACCGGGCATCAAATCAAACTTGATATTGATTGTTCAGGCTACTCTGATACAGACTTGTTCCGGCAACTGACAGCGAAGGATGTAATATACATCAGTGTTAACCTTTAACGTGAATGATTAATGATGTATATATCATCATAGATCTCAAATTACATCATATATAAATATAAATATATGGTCATAATATAATAGGTGAATCAATGTATCCTATTTTATGTAAATATTTATTTGTCGTCACGATGTTATGAATTATTTTGTAATGTAACCATTTCAAATTGACACTTTGAGTACATCTACTAGCCATCAAATTTATGTTTTCCCATTCATTCTGTTGAAGCTCTTTTCTTAATATCTTTTCCCATTTTAATTGGCCGTTGGATTCAATAAAGCTCAGTTGGCATAGTGCTTTATAAAAATATTTACTGTTTGTTATTTTAGAAACATTGTATGGCAGGATAGGCTCTGCATATGATTTCTCCAAATTGTTGAAAATGAAATTTCTCTTTTTTAAATAAACATTCAAAGCCCTCTTAACACCTTGGTTTGTGAGAAAGTCAACTTGTATATCATATTTACTATTCAATTGTTCCAATGTCAGTATTGTCATCTTCATTAGTAATATTACTCAAATACGTTATTCCTTTTCTTTCCCAATTGCTAAACAATATTGTTTTCCCACCAATCAAGATATTGCTATTGTGCCACAAAGATTGATTTTAAGCTTCAACACTAGAAACTTCGTTTAGATAGCATATAATTGTTAAATAATCTGACCATGCCTCTACTACATCCCTCCAAAATATGTTTGAAATATGTGGGAGCACCATTTGTCTGATATATAATCCATCAGCAAACCATAGTCTTTCAATATTTGGAATACAAAATGATGTTATGACTTGCAATGTATTTTATATGACTTTATAATGTCAATGATGTTTATATATGTTGTGGATTTTCTTTGCATTGTTTGAAAAATAATCACTGTTTAATATTGATATGTGCAAATACATTCAAAAGCTTAAATTGAAAGACAGTACCTGTACAATGGAGTAATTCTTGTTCCCTGCTAATAGTGCTGGAGGAAGTGTATCACCCTGCAGCACACACCTCCTGTTTACAGTACTGTACAGGAAACTGTGGCAGGGAGGGCTGGCAATACACTCAATACAGCATTCAATCAAATGTCTATTAGAATTAAATATTCCTTTCACTAAACACACTGAAAACGTATAGACAAGTAACACCTTAAAGAAACAATTGATACTCATCTTCTTTGTGAATTGCAAACAATGTATCTGGCATCAAATCAAAATTGATATTGATTGTTCAGGCTACTCTGATACAGACTTGTTCCGGCAACTGACAGCGAAGGATGTAATATACACCAGTGTTAAGCTTTAACGTGAATGATTGATGATGTACATATCATCATAGATCTCAAATTACATTATATATAAATATAAATATATGGTCATAATAGTTTATAGAATATAGGATATAGAAATGACCTCCATCCCTCCGTCCCTCCGTCCCTCCAGGATTCGTTTCCGGATCAGAACCTAAAAACTGTTAGGCCTAGCTCAATAAATTGGTATATGGGACATTCATCATGTATAGATGTGACTCTTGGGGTTTTCGACTTCTTTGGAATTTCATTTTTAGCTGTTTCTATGGAAACATCCTTTGGATTGCGTTTCCGCATCAGAACTAAAAAACTGTTGGGTCTAGCTCAATGAAACTTGATATGTGGACCAGTCATCATGTGTAGATGAGCCTTTTGGGGTTTTCGACTTCTTTGGAATTATATGTTAAACTTTTCCATGGAAACATACTTTTAAAATTCGTTTCCAGGCCAGAACCCAAAATATGTAAGGCTTAGCTCAATGATACTTAATGTCTGGAATAATCATCACTCTTTGGAATTATGATTTTAGCGCATGAAAACATACATTTTGTATCAGAATCCGACTGAAGATGTGCAGAATTGTTAATTGAGTATTAACTGTTAACAGATTAATGTAATTTCGGAAGTATATATTCTTGTGCAGTATAAATTTATTACTAATGGGTGATTTAGGATTTATAAATGGATAAATGTCTATAATGAATGTTCAGTATATTTTGAACTTGTCCCAATTGGTGGGGGATAAAGTAGACTTGGTCTGTAGGTTATATTTTTTTAAATTTTGCTTTTGACGACAAAAGCTCCTTGAACCACATTTTGAACAAGCCACAATTGAAGACTTGCTATAACTGACTCTTCCTTCTGGTTCATTTTAAGGGAAGATCGTATTTAATCATATATTGATTCTTAGATATTGTTGAATTATTTAGAAGTATAATTACAACTCCAAATATGTTTGCAATATTCAACTTTTAAATACAAATTGACTGTATTGAATGTTATGTTCTCGTGGAGTGAAAAAGTGACATTTCACTCATGAAAATATCACTTTCTCACTCCACTCAATGAGATAGAAATGATATTCGGCAAAAACAATGAAATAGTCTCTATTTAGTTGGCTTCTGTAGACATGATGTACCTCTATCTCACTCGTATGTATTGCTCGTGACATGACATAGCTTGTATTGTACCGTTTCTTTTGCCCCTGGATATACATATATTACATCTGTAAAATGACTTTGATACACTTTGATACACTTTGATAATAAGCTCTAATCATGGCTAATACGACATGTCAAATTAAATTTCCTTGTAACTTGTCACATTGTATTGATATATATTCTAATCATTTCTCTCAGTGCAGCAAATGATTCCTAAAAGTTTTCAGAAAGTGTACAATTTTTTATCACAACGTCAAATAAATGTGTATAATGCATCAATAATATATCATTGTAGACTCGTACAAGAAATTGCTATGCTTAAGTTTACATTGTGTCAAAAACAAAAATCGTCTTCCAGTGAATATTGATGGATAACCTTTTCTATTTCTTAACATACACTATTCTAGACTTATAGCCCACGCAGACGATATATTAGACTGATTGTATAGCCCACATAGAAAATATAACAGACTGACTGTTTTGCATGCAGAAACAATATATTACACAATATATAAGACTGACCGTACAGCCCACATAGACAATATATTAGACTGACCGTACAGCCCACACAGACAATATATTAGACTGACCGTACAGCACACATAGATAATATATTAGACTGACTTTACATCACACACAGACAATATATTAGACTGACTTACAACACACATAGACAATATATTAGACTGATTGTAAAGCGCAAACAGAAAATATATTAGACCATATTTTCTGAGGAATAAAATCTACCGGGATACGAACTCATATCTTGAGGAGAGGAATGTACACATTTTGTTTGTATCCCTGTAGATATAAAATGAAATCCAAATTCAATCATATCTTAACTTCGAAATATAAACTGTCAGGCAAAAGAAAGCACTCACCTCAGTTGATTTTATGATATTTATGATTTTCAATTGCAAATATCTCGTTTTATTATCTAAATTCATAATCTAAAACTGAAAAATACAGGTCTTTAGTCAGCAGTCGAAAAATACTTCTACATGAAGCCCTTGTCATTATTTAGACATTGGATATAATCTTGTTAGAAAATAATGACAAATTTGCGAACATATCGGCAAATGAAAACATCAATCGATTACTTTTTGTAAAATCCTTGAAATTCAATAAAGAATTTCACTAACACTTTTTGAATCTCACAATCTTCCAAATATAAATAAACATGTATCTTTGCATTGTTTGTCAATTCTTGTTTCCAAATAAAGCAATATATTCAACGTGTCGCCAACAGCAGTACCATATCGGCCATTTTTTCAAGTCACCCCATTGGAAAACTCCTGCGAGTTTTGTGACGTTTTCTGAATGGTAAGTCGCGGCTTCCTGTATCTATTTTTAGAAATGGTAGTCGATCTAACCATAGAGTGTTATAAATTATTAAAATTAAACATTAAAACCAAAAATAATGTTGTTTTATAAATATCGATAAAACAAAATAGAGCCATGGGCCATGTAGCTCATCAGGCTTTATATACATTAACTAATTCAAAATGTCAACTTCTAGGTAAGAGGTATAACACATGAAAAGCACTTTAAATGGAGAAGATGAAATAGGTCTTAAGGTCCTTACCCCTCGGATCTATCTTTGAGACCAGAGATAAAATCCCCTAAGATTAAAGTCATTACTGTTGTTTCCTTTAAATTACCTCCCTTTAAAGAGCACATAAAATCTCTAGAGGAAATAGCTTTTCAGGTCATGACGTCTGTGACCTATATTTGGGGTCGCAGGATCACGAAAAATACAATTTAGAATCCTCATTGACCAAGGAGTCTGCATACAACTTTTCAGCTCTCTAGACCTTTTGGAACTGGAGAAGAAGATGAAGATAGGTTTTTTGGGATTGTGACCCCTGTGACCCCATTTGAGGTCACGGGGTCATGAAATCTACAATTTAGAATCCCCATTAGCCAAGGAGTGTGCACACAAAATTTCAGCTCCCTAGACCAAGTGGTTCTGGAGAAGAAGATGAAAATGCGAAAAGTTAACAGACGGACGGACGCCGGACACCATGCCATGCCATAAGCCAATCGGGCATTTCAGGCCAGATGAGCTAAAGGCCAAACAATGAGGTTGTAATAATTATTTCATCAGTTCGTAGAGTCAGTATCCTTGACCCGATAAATTTGCATATATGAAAAATAAATATCATACCCTACCATTATCACAAATTATGATCATGTTTGAGTTTACATTCGAGGTACGAAATGTGTTTGGCATCATAGGACTGACTTTCCGATCTGCGATTTCACAAGTTGAAATGGAGCCGTGAAACAGTAGCAGTTACCCTATCTCGCTAAAAAGTATATTACGAATTAACAAGTCTCGTCTACGTGAAATAATTGTATGAATACATTTGCTAAATGATTCATGTTCCTTATTTTAAAGTTTTCATTTGGAATTTGATAGAAATTATACCCGTTTTCAAACGAATTCATAAATAGACATGTCAGCAAATGGATGACAGCTGTGTCGTCTCGGCACAGTCACACACTATTTTGGTCTGATATGAATTAAATGAATGCACATGTTATAATATCCATTAAATTAACAAGAATGACAAACAAATACATTTTAAAAAAATAAATGTGAACCAGTTGTGTTTATATCGGCAAATTTACAGTGTAGTGACAAACTAAATATAGTGGTCACATGATCAAGTTTGTGCATTGGAATTAATCACGTGACATTGTTGACATCACGACAATGCTTGCCGAACCGAAATTTCCATTATATTTTTTCAACTTTTCAAGACCATATTTACATGAAATCTTCAACAGACAAGTGGAAAAATGTTTTCTGACTTTTGTTTTTAACGGAATATTTTCAAAGTGATTTAGATTATTTGATTTGTTGATTTTAACACATTTGTAATCGTCGAAGGAAATGAGTGAGTGAGTGAGTGAGTTGGGGTTTGACGCCGCTTTCAAGTGTATTTCACTTATATCACGGCTGCTAGTATAAGTGCAGGGAGACAGCCCGCAACGCCATGTGGCTTTGCATTGCGGTGAAATCTGCGAGCGTCGGCTGGAACTAGCGAACCATGGGTGGTACTACGCTGACATTCAGTGTAGCATTGCACCCAAACCTTACTGCGTGTAGAACACGAAGGAAATGCATATCATGTAATTATACATGTGTAGAAACTGAAACTACACCTCTCTAATTTTCATGAACAATAGTTCTATGGCCTATTCAACATTATCATTCCTAATTCCTATAATTCCTCCATCCCTCATCGTTATTCTGTTCTAGAATAGTACTCAGTTTAGCTACAGACATGTGCAGACGTTGTTTTCCCCATCAAGGTAATGACGCCATGTTGGTTGATAAAAGTGACTACATATTTTCAAACATTGGCAATGTGGCTTAATGCTTATCACTGTTTCACTTACTCTTGATATAAATGAAATACACTAGAAAAATCCCAATTGACCTCAAATTACTTGCTTTATTAATTGATTAATTTAAAAATAATTGCAAAAGCAAAACGTAATGACACAAAGGTCATAAAAAACATCAGCAAATTATCACAGGTTGAATACATTCTGATAATGAAAAGTTAAAATTTACAATTTGTCAATAAGGTGTATAGCCTTTAGAAAATCTAAAACACGATGCTCACCGAAATGAGTAAAAACTTGAAATAGAAGGATAAACAGTTTCCCTGATATGTGCAGTGTCCCAACACTCACACAAAATGTGTTTTACTGTGAGGGGACACTGACAGGGGGATCTTCCCCCTTTAAAATATATGAGTTGGTTAAATGAGTGTGTCCAATACGACATCGTCGTAGGACACAGGCTTCCTGTCGGGTAAAAGAGGATATAGATTTGTGGCCTAAATGAGGTTGGATAGTGTGAAGTTTGTTATGATGTTGTTGGTCCCATTGAGACTTCCAAGATTGTTTAATGTATGATTTAATAGCTGGTTTTGAATCTGTATATGGAACTTTAGTTGGGGAAATAAGTTTGCGGTTTAATGCAGATTTAGCTGCTGAATCAGCTTTGCTATTGCCTCTAATAGCCATATGGCTAGGAAGCCAGCAAAAGACGATGTCGCATTGGAGACATGTATTATGAAGTGATAATACATCCCGAATAATGGGGTGATCCGTTTTGCAGTTTTTAATGGCCTGCAAGCAGGACAAAGAGTCAGAGAAGATAATATAAGTATTTGCAGTTGAATTTTTAATGTCCCGAAGGGCTTTTTGGATGGCTTTAGCTTCTGCAGTGAAGATGCTACTGCCATTATGCAATCTGGAAGCATATGTTTTAGATGGAGTCACAGTTGCAGCAGCAACTGTGGGGCCATCCTTAGACCCGCCTGTATATATTTGTTTATAACCTGTGAAAAAATCACAGAGTTCATAGAAAGCCTGTTGAAATACCAACTGATCAGTGTCAGATTTTTTATATTTGGTTAAAGAGAGATTAACACGGGGCTTGACCAGCTGCCATGGTGGAGTGGCAAGCAAACCGTGCTCTGCTATTGTTGAGAGGTCGATATCTGATTCTTCAACATGTTGTTGAAGGCGGATACCGGGAGGTGGAATTGCTTTAGTTTTTGAGTTATACAACTGCTGGTATTCTAGGTTGAATATGCAATTGTAAGCAGGATTTGAAGGGTTAGATTTTAGTTTAGTGATGTATTGAAGTGCTAGCTTGATGCGCCTATCTTCAAGAGATGGCTCATCAGCTTCAACATAGAGACTTTCAACAGGGGAAGTTCTGAAGGCCCCAAGACACAGTCTGAGACCCTGGTGGTGGATTGTATCTAGCATTTTGATATATGAGGGGCGGGCAGATCCATAGATTATGGATCCATAATCCAGTTTGGAGCGCATGAGTGATCGATAGAGATGAAGAAGAGTTTCTTCATCTCCACCCGATTTATTGTTTGATACGACCTTTAAAAGGTCTAATGCCTTTAAGCATTTAGCTTTTAGATTTTTAAGATGAGAAATAAAAGAAAGTTTACTGTCAAAAGTGAGACCAAGAAACTTGGCCTCAGGAACGACTTTGATTGGAGTTTTATCCAGAAAAAGTTCTGGATCTTTGTGCATTTTGCGCATATTGCTAAAATGCACACAAGATGTTTTAGCTTTGGAAAATTTGAAGCCGTTTTCCAACGACCATTTGTGTATTTTATTGAGGCATAGCTGCAATTGGCGCTCGATTGATGGCACATTTTTGCCTCTGCAGGAAACTCCAAAATCGTCCACAAAAACTGAACCATCTGTATTGTCATTTAAGACTTTAGCCAAGCTGTTGATTTTAATGCTAAATAATGTGACAGATAAAATGCTACCTTATGGGACATCCATTTCTTGATCAAAGAAATCAGAAAGGGTGGAACCCACACGCACTTTAAATTTGTGGTCATGTAAAAAATTGGATATAAAATGAGGCATACGACCTCGCAAGCCAAATTCAAATAAATCTTTTAGGATGCCATGCTTCCAGGTAGTGTCGTAAGCTTTTTCTAAATCGAAAAAGATAGACACAGCATGTTGATTGTTAATAAATGCATCACGAATAAATGATTCTAGACAAACAAGATGATCAGTGGTACTGCGTTGTTTGCGGAAACCACATTGAATATCAGTTAGTAATTTATTAGTTTCCAAGTACCAAACTAGACGATCATTGATCATCCGTTCCATAGTTTTACATACGCAACTTGTTATGGCTATACGACGTTAGTTGGAAGGTTCTGTATGATCCTTCCCAGGTTTTGGGATTGGCACAATAATAGCATTGTGCCAACAAGATGGAAATTCACCAGTTACCCAAATTTGATTAAATACATGAAGTAGAACCTCAAGGCAAGGTTTCGGTAAATGTTTAAGAAGCTGACAATGGATTTCATCAGGGCCGGTTGCTGTATCATGAGCTTTAGAAAGTGCAGTTTTGAGCTCTGACAAAGAGAAGTGTTCATTATAATCTTCTCCATTGTCAGATTTGAAATTAAGTGGTCGTTTTTCCTGTACCTTTTGATACTTTTGGAAAGCAGGGACATAATTTGCTGATGAAGAATTTTTAGAGATTGTTTCAGCCAACTTATTGGCAATGTCAGATTTTGATGTGAGAAGGTCACCATTGACCTTAAGATGTTTTATTGTAGATTTGGATCCTTTGCCTTTAATTCTACTAATCATATTCCAGACTTTGCTGATAGGTGTTCTGGAATTGATCTTAGAGACATACATGTAGCTTCTCCAAGATTCCCGTTTTTGTTGGTTGACTGTGTGTCGAGCTTTAGCTCGAGCCTTGCGACAGTTATCTAATTTAATTCTTGTAGGTGGTTTACTGAGCTTGCGTTCAGCTTTTTTACGTGCCTTAATGGCAGTATCACAGGTTTCATTAAACCATGGCTTGTGAATGCGTGGATTTGCCGAGGTTTTAGGGATAGTTTCAGTTGCTATATCAATGGGACCTTTAGAAAAGGCCTCAACAGGATCAGTTGCATTAACTTTTTCATCAAATATAATACGATCACGGCATAGGGCAGAAAATGTACCCCAATCAGCCTTAGAAAATTTTCAACGAGGATTGTGCTCCTCGGGAATAGCTGATGAAGGTTCTAATACAATTGGGAAGTGGTCGCTCCCACATGTATCCTCATGGACTGACCATGAGATATCATGTAAAAGAGATGCATCAGTTACTGATAAATCTATAGCTGTATATGATCCTGTAGCAGGATGTAGATATGTGTTTGAACCATCATTGAATAGACATAAATCATTTTGGGTAAGGAAACTTTTGAGTATTTTACCCCTAGAGTTTAGGGTATTACTACCCCAGAGGGGATTGTGACCGTTGAAGTCACCCATGATAATAAGGTAATTGGGTAACAAGTTGATCAAGATCTTTTTTAGTAAGATCTTGAGATGGTGGAATATATATATTGTGGAGTTGAAAACGTTAAGAGATAGGTTCGCGTCTTGATGATGTTGTCCTCCTTCTTGATAGTGAACCGCTTGACAGCAGTCACTGCCTGGCTCTTCAGGTTGTCAAGGAGCTCCTGTTCGGAGGAATCATCAAGACAGCGATCCTTATCCCGGATGATGGCTTTGCTGCTGTTTAGTGATGTATGAGGCGAAACCTTAACAGGTTTGTTAATAATTTGTCAATGATGTTGCCTGTTGTTTTGTCTTACTTCCACAAGAAGGTACCCGTTCCTAATCTTCTTGACATCCTTCACATCACCAGCAAGACCCTGAATAGTCTTGGCGGTGGCCAAGGGATTGAGCCGTAGAGGCTTATCATCAGTTGATGATATAACCAAAAACAGAGGAAAGGTGCTTGAATTAGATGTTTGATGATTTTGAAATTTTAGTCGATTTTGATGATGTTGCCTCTTCCTCAGAAGAGGGACAATCCTCCGTTGAAAGATTGCGCTTGTTTTTAACTGATCTGGTCATGTTCGGTTGGCAAATATTCACCCACCACGGAGCACCAACAAGGGCAATGCTGTATGTCAGCGGATCTCCTGCTGACTGCACCGGGGATACCAGGTTGATATACTCCACTAAAACGTTGCCAATGTTTCACTGGATTGGCCCATGGGCCACCGCTATCTTGGAAGCTGAGTAAAGTTGATGAATGTGTGCAAGAGTCTACTAAGAAAGAGTGCAGAGAGTAGAGATAGTACATCAGGAAGGAAAGCATTGTTGAAAGGTGGTGAAGTTATGCAAGAGAGCACCAAGAAAGTAAAGAAAATAATTGTAAAGAGAGGTAGCAGTGGAAGAAGAAGGATAGCAAAGATGTGCGCAACCAAGTGCTTGGCATGACCAGCCGATTGACCAGACCGGACCAATCTGGCCACCTGTCTAGATGAAGTCGGGGCCGAAGCAGTGTATTGGTCAGTGGTAGCATTTTGCTACACAAAATCCTCAACCACCAGGCATCCTTCCTCCACCGGTACAGGTCACAGTCCACGGCAAACAGACTGCCCCCTTTTAGTCGCCTCTTAAGACAAGCAGGAGGAACTGAGGGCCTATTCTAACCCGGGCACCCCACGGGGTGGGGGGGCAGCTCAGATGACAATGAAAGAGAAAGTTACTTTTCTCATGACTATATAAGTCGTATTTCACTTTATTTTGGTTTCAAAATCATAGAATTAAGTATCTTTGAATCATATATATATATATATATATATATATATAGAAAAGAATAAACATCAGATGGGTTTGACTGGATCAATCTTCTTTAATACGATGAGCTCATTTCGACCAGTATATCAGTTTTTTCAAGTATGTTTAGACAAGTGGAAGATCGCATATATATATACATGAACAAGAACAATAAATACTTACAACATCAATATCCTTACATGGCAGTAAGACATGGTCATTGTTTGATAATCACGCACGTCATAATTGCCTCGAGCACACTAATTGGGTGTGACTCTAGAACAATGCAGCTTTGTGAGGATTAATGAGTCTGTCTCATTAATCACTAGGTAGACACAAGCATTCTTATGGATGCCGGACGATGCGACCGATGGCAGGCGCCGGACAACCACCCATGCCATTAGCCCATCAGACCTGATGAGCTTAAAATTCAAAAATGGACGCTGTGATACGATCGCTCCCTTTGAACATTTATTCATATCCCGACGTAATTTATCTCTTTCGTTAAAAAGCAAAAGTGCAGTTGGTTATAAATATAATATTCAGTCAATCAAACATTCACTCAGTAATATATATTGTTTCAGATCAACCTACAGAAATGTAAACGTGGATCTTACCGGAAACGAGTGAAAATCCCACGTAGTCTATTCCTTATTTGTAAAAATTCAACACTTTAGACAAAGTTTAAATTAATATTTTGCTGATAGAGAAAAATTAGCATTATTTTGGTCTAAATGTCTTCTAACGGAGATCAGCCTGTCATTGCGTGCTTCTCTATATACACACCTGGGTACGGAAACCTATTAGGGCCATGCTACACTATCCAGTAACTTCCTATCTAGAAAGTTGCTGGAAAATAGCGTAGCATGGCCCTAATAGGCTTCCGTAGCTGGGCACTTGACGGGTACTTTACTGTAAAGCAGTAAACTCTCCCTCAATGTGCCAAAGGTGTCACATGTTTACAATCTTGGTGAGGGATTCTAAAGGTGCTACAATTTACGAAACAATTGTCCATAACTCATGTACAGAAATGCTTTAACATTCATTAGGTTCTTTCAAATCTGAGACCCTCAACCTCGAAGACACCCCAAATCAGGGTCCAAAAAACATTTATCAACAGTCTAGTCATACAACTTAATTCCTGCAACGACCTTTCTCAACCGTATCAGCCAGAGGGTTTGCACAGACGATTGTAAACTTTGTCAAGAGGAATTACAATGATCGTAAACCCTGATATATATTGTGTAAGAAACAAACATATGAAGAAACTATCTTACACTAACTTATCTTATCTTAAAGGGGTAGTAGCACGTTTTTTGGAAAATTGTATTTTTTCAAATTTCCTATTTATAACGATAGTTTGTGCTTATTAAATTAACTTTAGAGGGTTAAACATCTTATTACACAAACAAATTATTCGTAATAGTAATAATAGTGTTGCGTATAGAGCAAAAATTGCATGGCGGTCATTTTATTGTGAACACTTTATATGAACAACTATATAGCGTGACAGTAAACAGTTGTAACAATGATTTTCTGAGTGACAATTTGGTTTACAGTGTGGTGATTGGTATGTGCGTTTTACAGTGTGGTGTTTGGCGTGTAGACGTTTGCTGTATGTGTGGTATCAGCAGTTTCCAATTTGAAGGTGAATGTTTATTGTAATAGATTGTGTGAGAGTTGAATGATGGTTCGTGTCATGCATCCACATTTCTCTTCCTTAGCATCTGACAATAGTATTATCATAGAACTTTAGTTAAAAGTCACTTACAGATGCATTAAAATCAAATGACCCTAATACTGACTTTTAACTTTCCCTGTATGTCATAGCTCGCGTTACTTTCCATCTTTGACTAATTTAGTATTGTATCATTTAGCTCAGGTCCAGCGTGCTGATGCACCAACACAGGAAAGGTAAAGCTATGAGGCAAGGTTTGAAAACTAAATAATGTTGATACTTCACGCCCCGAAGGGCATTCTCGAAGCGCACATACATTAGCGCACACACAATATTACCCTAGTGAAGGGTTAATATAGCTCCTTTTTGTTCATTCTCAACTCAATGGGGGTAAATAGTGGTCAGGACCGGTGGGAGTTATAACATGCGATGGATTGTAACCGACATTATAATGTCAATGATGTTTATACATGTTGTGGATTTTCTATACATTGTTTGACAAATGATCATGTTTTCATGGTTATATGTGCAAATACATTGAAACATGACATTGGAACATAGTACCTGTACAATGGAATAATTCTTGTTTCCTGCTAATAGTGCTGGAGGAAGTGTATCACCCTGCAGCACACACTTCCTGTTTACCGTACTGTACAGGAAACTGTGGCAGGGAGGGCTGGCAATACACTCAATGCAGCATTCAATCAAATGTCTATTAGAATTAATTAGTGATTTCACTAAACGCCCTGAAAAAGTGGAGACAAGTAGCATCTTAAAGAAACAATTAATACTCATCTTCTTTGTGAATTGCGAACCATGAATCGGACATCAAATCAGTTTTGATATGTTCAGGCTACTCGAATACAAACTTTTTCCGTAACTGACAACACTGGTGTATGTTTTAACAGCAACGAATGGTGTAATATACATCAGTGTTATATTTATAACTATTTAATGTGAATGATTGATGATGTATATATAAATAGCGATGGTGGGGTAACATGACCGAGGGAAGTCTACCGAAGGCGAATCACATTTTCCCATGAATAATATATATACCAGACTGCACAGTCTGTTTGAAGACCATTATTTTGCACGTTTCATGTTTTATTTAATATTGTATCAGGAAATATCAAGACCAATCGTTTACATAAATTTATGATTGCCATCGTCTCGGGTTATTGCAACGTTTTAGGGGGTTGAAGAAAGTATGTGTCTAGTACTCAAAGTCGTGGGTATTAATTAATAAATATTGCTTTCTCAATTGTTTTACTACCAGTGATGTTATATATTCGTGTTGAATAAGTATTGTATTTGCATGATTATGAACATGCGAATATTAAAAGCAAATAATTACACCCATCGGTGAATACATTGTCTCGTGACATCTACGCTGAATAAGTTTCAGACATCGTTTGAATCACTGAAGCTCTTTTAAATGATGATACTTTTATCTCATCGGCTCGTTTCAGATGTACTGGGGGTACTAAATGTCCCTCCATGTAATGCAATGCATGTTATTTCGCTTGCTTCATATCAACTCACCCTAGAGTTTTAATTTAAAATGACAGAACTTAAAATGGAGTTTAGCAGTATCTTTATTACTCAGTCCCAAACTCAAACCAAGAAGCAGACAGGATAAAGTTTCAGACAAGCAGACAGAGACGACTATATCAAACAAATATCAAACAATGATTATGAAGTTTTAATCTTTAATAAATCATAAATCACTACTACACTAATGCTACACATGAATAAATACTGTTTTGTTCTGGAAGAGAGATTGTAAAAAGCAATTTGAGTTTTGCTACGGAATCAAGATGAGGATGTTTTTGCATGGATATGGATAAAAATAAGGGTCAGATATAAGTGAAATACCTAAAAAACACATCTACACATGAAGAATGTTTCCCATACCATGTTTCATTAAGCTAGATATTACAATTGTTGAGTCCGGTTCAGAAAAAAAACGTTGTGTTTCAATGGAAACGGCTAAAGTAAAATTCCAAAGTAGTTAAAACCCTTGAAGGCACATACACGTGATGATTGTTTCACAAACTATGTTACACTGACCTACGGCTACATTTATTTTAGTTCTGGTCCGGAAACTAAATTTTGAAGTATATTTCCATGGAAACGGCTAAAAATAAAATTACAAAGAAGTCGAAAACCAAAAAAGTCACATTTACACATGATGCACATACCAATATCCATTGAGCTAGGCTTTACAGGTTTTGAGTCATGACCAGAAAACGAAACTAGGACGCACGGACAACATACACATACATGTACAACTTCTTTGGAATTTTACTTTAGCCGTATCCATTAAAAAACAACGTTTTTTTATGAACCGGACTCAACAATTGTAATACTTTGTGGGGTGGAGTTCAACGCGGTATAAGTATCAACATTATTTATAATTCAAACATTCCCTCAAAGCTTTACCTTTTCTGTGTTGGTGCATCAGCACGCTGGACCTGAGCTAAATGCTACAATACTAAATTAGCCAACGATGGAAAGTAACGCGAGCTATGACATACAGGGAAAGTTAAAAGTCAGTATTAGGGTCATTTGATTTAAATGCATCTGTAAGTGACTTTTAACTAAAGTTCTATGATAATACTATTGTCATATTGTAATTTTCCTCAGCTTCAGATGCTAAGGAAGAGTAACGTGGATGCATGACACGAACCATCATTCAACTCTCACACAATCTATTACAATAAACGTTCACCTTCAAATTGGAAACTGCTGCTATCACACATACAGCAAACGTCTACACGCCAAACACCACAATGTAAAACGCACACACCAAGCACCACACTGTTAACCAGCAAAGAGTCACTCAGAAAATCATTGTTATTACGTAGCAAGGATAATTTTTCTTGAAACAATGCTTTACATACATTGATCAGAACGTGACTCTTGGCAACTATACTTTAAATAGTTTTAAGATTGTATAATAACTTCCTTAAGCTTTTATAAACTGACGTGTAGAAATAGAGCCATGGGCTCTGTAGCTCATCAGGGTTTATATCGTTTAATGATGAAGACTGAAATAGATTTTTAGGTCATGGCATGAGGCCCTTATGTAAAAGGTGCATTAATCATAAGCATAAATATTTCTTATTTTAATAGTCTGTGTAGCAGTACGTAATTGCTTACAGTTATTCCCCTTTGTTCCTTTAATCGGAAGTATTGACAGGTTACGCATGTGCACTTGACTTGATGCAAATATGCGTTTTGAAAGAATACACTGGCTCAACATTAAAACTTTGTTTTATTGTTTATTCAGGTAGGAACAAAGCACCAAAACACATTCCCTTGCACCATTACATCTTTGTATATATGTTTGCCAAATGTTATGTGTAGACATGTGTTTTAGAAGTAGTTTTTATCACTTTTAGTGGCAACAAGGTTGCGCGTCCTTGAATCGAGAAGGTCACGTTGTCGATTTCCATGTTTTGCCTAATTTCTATAAAGTAAGCCTTTTTCATGATTGAATTTGTAAGTAAATACATGCTAGGTAATTCATGTAACACTTTGGTAGCGTGTAAAGCGCAACAAGTATTTTAACCAGTATTTTCAGTGTTTTCTGATTATTTTCCCACATGGTTGGAAGAGTTATGTCCCTTTTCAAGATGGCTGCGCCCATGGTTCATGTACACCGTCGTGTTGATAGTGTTTTTCGCGTAATGGAAAGATGTATTTTTAATAACAATTCTTTTGGTTTATCAAACTGTAATAGTTATTGTTTATATATTTAATTACTTGTAAGGCACAAGTAGTAATATTTAAGAGTAAAATAGGGAAATTAGCGTTTTATAGAAAGGTTACTTTGACTGTTTTCATAAATTGAAGCATTCGTAAAATATCTGTTTCTGGCTGTATTTCAGTTATTTTGCAGCGGTATTTACAATTCATTTATATTTTCTGAAATCATTATTATTATTCTTTTATTAATTATAAAAGTAGAAGTAGGTTTTGAGTAAATATTTTCTATTTGAATCTGTATTTTTGAAAATGTAAACTCTGAAGTATTTTATTGAAATAATTGTTTTATTTTAATTGTCATTTTACATTAGGATATATCTTAAATATTTTATGCAAGCTTTAATGTTAAATACTTATTAAAGCAAATGTATGTCAGGTTTCATGTTTGTTAAGTTTCAAGTATTTTGACATTTGATTCATGTATAAGAATAGCACTCAGAGAAATGTCTTAACAGTTTTAAGATAAAGGTTTTAGCAGCTTTAAGCTCAAGTATTAATGATGTAATAATAGTATCATGTAGTGCAGGTTTGTTTCAAGTTATGTTCATTGTTCAGGCTAAATTGTTCAAGTTATTATTGTTGTTGAAGTATATCTAAGTTGTAAGCTTTGTAAAGTTGAAAGTCAATTATGGATATGTAACTGGTAACCTTTAGCCTTAAAGGGTTGATGTGTTTAAGCTTAAAGGCACGGATGATTGTCAGACCCAAGTTATAATCCTTGGCGCATGCGCACTTGACTTAATGCAAATATGCGTTTTGAAACAATTACTGGCTCAACATTAAAACTTTGTTTTATTGTTTATTCAGGTGTTACATCTTGGGGGCTCGTCCGGGAGTTGCCATCCCATCACCGATGAACTGTTAAGAAGCTGACATCATGGGGGACCAAGAGTTCGAGTACAGTCTTAGAGGGCAAGTCTACCTTCTGGAGGAAGACCAACTTCATGAAGTGGCGACTGCTATGAGCTATGAAGGTCAAGTGTGATGACGTCCAGAAGCTAACGAGGGTGAACGCCATCAAGGCACTTGACAATATCATCAGCAAGTCGGCAGGGACAGAAGATGGTGAAAGAGTCCGGAATCGTCTGAATGAGGTTCTCAAAGAGGTCCGAGGGAGGACAGTAGAACAGAAGACTGTTGAAGAAGAAGTGGTTACCCCAGTGATTGATAGCAGTAACAGTGACAGTAATCTGCAGAATGGTAAGGGTTCAGAGAGTGAACCATTACAGAACAAGAATGTGAACATGTCCACAGACAAACTTGCAGCGTGGCGAAAAGACTTTAAGATCACTGGTCAAATTGGTGACAGTAAGAACTGCATTAACTTTAATAGCCTCATTAGACAGATTGATGCAGGCAAGTTGAACGGGTATAGTGACGAGGAAGTTGTGAAAGGGGTAATAAAAGCCATTCAACCTGGGTCGAGACTTCGGACTTACTTGGAATGCAAGAAAGAATGCACTCTTCCTGTGTTAAGAAGTATCATTAGGTCTCACTACAGAGAGAAGACCCCAACTGAACTTTACAGCGAGTTGACCACTTTGATTCAAGGCACCAATAAAGATGCCCCAGATTTTCTCCTCCGAGCACTAGACGTGAAGCAGAAAGTACTGTTTGCCTCACAGGAAGACAATGCTCCGGTTCAGTACAACCCTGACCTCGTTCAGCAAATGTTCCTTCACAGTTTGGAAACAGGACTTGTATCTGATAGTGTTCGACATGAACTGAAACCCTATCTCAAAGACCTGAAAGTGACTGATGAACTCTTAATCTCTAAGATGAACAGTATCATCACCCAAGAAACAGAAAGGTTGTCAAAAACGCGACATAAGACAAAGGTTGGCAAAGTTGACAAGGTGGATGGTGAAGGAAAGTCAAGTTCCTGTAAGCATGGGGAAGAAATAAGTCAATTAAAGGAACAGTTGGCAAGATTAGAACTGCTAACGAAGCAACAATTGGCCTCAGGTCAGAAGGAAGACAACTACAAGAAATCAGCGGAGAGACCAAGGTACGCGCCTGCATGTCCGAAGTGCAGGGTGGACGGTACAGGGAGCAACTGCTCTCATTGCTGGAGGTGCGGAAGTGATGAACACTTTAAAGCTTGATGTCGTTTTCGTCATGACAACAATGAGACTACGACAAAGATGACAGAACGTGTTGCCTTGAAAGAGCTGATCGGAGTGGTTCATCAATTGTCAACCAAACAGAAGAGGCCAATGACGAAGTTGATTGGAAACAGATGTCAAATGAACTGTCTCCTCGGTAAGGTTCCTATCACTGTGTTATGGGACACTGGATCACAAGTGTCAATCGTGCATGATTCATGGCTGAAAGAGAACTTGCCTCAGAAGAAGTTACGACCGCTGTCTGAACTTCTAGATGGTGAACTGACTGTGACTTCAGCAAGTGGTGATTCGATATGAGGGCTGGGTTGACTTGGAACTTGAACTGGGGAAGGACTTGCCGTCAACGACTGTTCCGTTCCTAGTAAGCAAGGATGACGAATTTCTGTGTCCGATTGTGAGATACAATGTGATCGAGCATCTTCAGGACGAAAGTGGAAGTGACTTGATGAAGAGGGCCTTGAAAGCAACCATCAAGGGTTTGTCCACCAGAAAGGTACATGCAGTAGTCAGACTCATCCAGTCCAAGAATGACCCATGTCTTGAACTGAAGACTGTAGGTAGAGACTTTGACATTCCCTCAGGACAGTCTTGCTCAGTGCAATGTCTTGCCAGTGCTGGGTTCGACCAGAAGCAAAGTGCAGTTTTCACACCATTGATTGAGCGATCATGGCCCGATGGTCTCATTGTTCATGAGAGTTTGGTGAACGTGAAGGCAGGATCATGTAAAGTGAACTTGAAACACCAGCACTAAAGACCTCCAGCTTCAGAAAAAGACAGTACTAGGTACAGTTGAACAAATCCAGGGGATCCTGCCACTTCCAGAAGTACAAATACCAGAAGACAACAGAAGAAACGACATAACAGCATCAGACAATTGGGTCCCTCCAGTGGATCTGAACAACTCGACCTTGTCAGAGGACCAAAAGGAGAAGGTTCGTCAACTTCTGCAAGAAGAAAATGCTGCATTCTCAAGAGAGGGTGAGATAGGGGAAGCAACGGATTTGGAGTTACAAATTCAGCTGACTGATCCCACACCTGTACAGAAGGGATATATTTCTGTACCGAAGCTGTTGTACAACGAAGTGAAGACATACTTGGTTGACTTGTTGCATCGAGGCTGGATCAGGAGAAGCAAGTCATCTTACTCAAGCGCCATGGTGTGTGTCGCAAGAAAGATGGTTCATTGCGGCTTTGTATTGACTTTCGTGAGCTGAATCGGAAATCTCTTCCTACCAGACAGCTGATTCCACGAATTCAGGAAGCACTCAATAATCTTGGTGGAAAATCCTGGTTCACCGTCTTAGACCAGGGGAAGGCGTACCATCAAGGTTATATGGCAAAACAGAGTCAGCCATTGACAACATTCACGACACCATGGGGACTGTACAAATGGATAAGAATACCTTTCGGACTCAGTGGTGCTCCAGGAGCATTTCAGGCATTCATGGAGAGGACTCTGGAAGGCCTGAGAGATGAAATGTGTATGCCTTATCTTGATGATATACTGGTGTACAGTGAAGATTTTGACAAACACCTAGAAGATATCAGGAAAGTCTTGCACAGATTGATTGAGAAGGGTGTGAAACTGAAGCCTTAAAATGTGAACTGTTTAGAAAAGAAGTTAGATACCTTGGTCATTTGGTGTCAGCAGATGGATACAATGTAGACCAGCAGACTATGAAGCAGTGCAAGCTTTGAAACTTCGAGAAAACAAGACAGTTGGTGATGTTCGACAAGTACTCGGTTTCATTGGAAGTATATAATGAACTTTTCACAGAAAGCAAAGCCACTGTTTGACCTCCTACAGGTAAACCTGGAGTTCAAGGATATGATGACCAAAATAATAAAGGGTTCGAAGGTGAAAACTAAACAGGTCCAAGCCCCCTCAAACCAGCCGGTAAAATGGGAGAAAGAACACCAAACGATACTGGAGGACCTGGTCGACAGCCTATGCAAGTCACCACTGCTGATATATCCACAGTTCGACAACCAGTTCATTCTCCACACGGATGCCTCGCATGAAGGGCTGGGGGCAGTCCTATACCAACGAAAGCAAGACAGCAAACTTGGAGTGGTGGCCTATGGATCTCGCACCCTTTTGAAGGCTGAGAGGAACTGTCATTCGACAAAACTGAAATTTCTAGCCTTGAAATGGGCCGTGACTGATCGATTCCGTGACTTTCTTTACTATGCAAAGGACATCCAAGTCTACACGGACAACAACCCCCTAACCTACATTCTGACGACAGCGAGACTGGACGGCACAAGGCTTAGGTGGGTTGCTGATCTCGCAGATTTTAACTTCCAACTCCACTATAAACTAGGAAAAGCAAATGGACGGTCTCTCAAGAATGCCCTTGGACATGTCCAAATACATCCAGGAATGCTCGCAAGTATTAACCCCACAGATGGTCTCAAGCGTCTTTGATGCTGTCAACTGTCAAGAACTGAGTGTTGGATATGTCAGTATTGAGATGTTTCATTGAGAAGTCTGACATCACTTCAGTGGAAGAAGAAACTGTGTTTAAGCACCAAGATAAGAGTCAAACTCAAAAGTCATCATCCTCCTACTTTGAAGAGAATGATGAAATGAACATGACCAGCGAATCGTCAGACTCCAGCATCAGCTCTTCCGAACTAAGAAAGCAACAGCTACTTGATCCAGAAATCGGCCTCGTCATGAGACACCTGTCATCTGGAACAGGAATGACTTGGAACTAAAGAAAAAAGAATTCAAGGACTAAAGCTCTTGCCCGAGAATTGAAAAACTTCAAGATCGGAGAAGATGAAGTATTGTACAGAGTCACTAGCCTACATGGATTTGAGCGAAAACAGATTGTCCTGCCGTCCAAGTACAATGATACAGTACTTAAGGAACTTCACAACAAGATGGGACATTGTGGAATAGAGAGAGTGGTCTCACTTGCGAGAGATCGTTTATACTGGCCCAAAATGTATGAAGACATAGAGACTTATGTAACAAAGAGGTGTACATGTATCAAAGACAAGAAACCACATCTCAAGACATGTGCACCGATGAAATCGATAGAGACCTCAGAACCATTTGAACTTGTGGGCATAGACTTTGTTCACCTGGAAAAGAGCAAGGGAGGATATGAGTATATCCTAGTTGTGATGGATCACTTTACGAGATTTGCACAAGCATATCCCACTCGTAATAAATCAGCACGCACAGCAGCAGACAAGATATTCAACGAATACATCCCAAGATTTGGATTCCCAGGTACCATACATCATGACAGGGGAGGAGAATTCAAAAATCAGCTCTTCAATCGTCTGCACAAGTTGAGTGGTGTGACAGCCTCTAGAACTACACCTTATCACCCGCAAGGCAATGGTCAGACTGAGAGATTTAACAGGACTCTACTCGGTATGTTGCGCACACTAGGAAAAGACCAGAAGTCAAATTGGAAGGACCAGGTTCACAAAGTTGTACATGCCTACAATTGTACGAAGAATGAAAGTACAGGTTATTCGCCGTTCTACCTGGTATTCGGTCGCAGTCCTCGCTTGCCAGTCGATCTCATGTTTGGCATTGACAAGAAATCAGCTGAAACATCATTGCCAGAATATGTATCCAATTGGAAACAAGGCATGGAACAAGCTTACAGTAATGCCAGAGAAAATTCTTTCAAATCAAGCCAAAAGCAGAAAGAACTCTATGATAAGAAGGTTCGCAGTAGTCTACTTGTGCCGGGAGACCGCGTGATGGTACGAAATGTGAAAGAACGAGGTGGACCAGGCAAATTGAGGTCTTACTTGGAAGATCAAGTGTATGTTGTCACTAGAAAGTTTGAAGATTCTCCTGTCTATGAAGTAAAGCCAGAAAAGGGAAAGGGACAGAAAAGAATGCTTCATCGCAACATGTTGTTGCAATGTGACAGTGTATTCACTCTACCAGAAAAAGATGACAAGAAAATTCAGAAAGAAGGACCAAGAGAAGCCTACTCAAGAATCAGAAACTCATTCGGTTGAGGACAGTGATTCAGATGACGATTTAACTCTGATCTTGATTGATGCAGACAAACCAAGAAATGATGGTGAAAAACCGGTCATAGACATTCAAAATGAAGATGGGTTAGAAGTTATGACGGAAACTGCTTCAGAGGGACAAAACGTTGCATATGAAGAGCCTCATATGTCAGATTATCTGTCTGAAAAATCTGATGAAGTTGATGATGTTTCTGAAAGTACAGAAACAGTTGAGGAATCAGGAAGTGAGTCTGTGAGTACAGAGACTGCCGATGAAGTAGACGCTGAAGAAGAGCAGGACAGCACGGACTCTCAGAATGATAGTGCGGACTCTCAGAACGATAGTGCGGAATCTGAAAGACGACCAAGACGTCCTGAAAGTAAGCCACCTCAGAGATTTACATATGATGTGCTTGGTAACCCAAGTCTAAACATGATGTTTGTGAGACCACAGTATGTCAGTTCTCCAGTAGTGTGGAATTACCCTCCTGTGTACTTCCAGCAATCGCAAATTCAGCCTTGGTTCTACCAGACAGCTGGAATGCAAAACCTGTGACTAGTGAATAGTCAGTGAGAATGAAAGTGTAGAATTGGGAGATAAGTAGTTAAAATGTGTGGTGATATGAATGTGACAAAGAAGTGCTTTGTGCAAAAAGTATAAGTAACTAAGTAAAGTGTGCCTGGAGTCTGTTGCTAACTGTGCATAATGAATGAAGTTTATGTACACATTTCGAAGGAGAATAGAAGTGTCGAAAGGTGTAAAGTGTAATGACTGCTGAATTATCTTGTGAATATCACAAGGAAGTATCAATCTGACTTGTTACAGGGTAACGGGAACTGTCTGAGGACTGATCAACCTCCAAGATAGTTAAAGGACTGTTTGCCAACTGGAAATGAAGGGTAAACAGTATGTCATCTCTGAGACATAATTGATATCTTATGAGACTTTCCATTCAGCCTGAAGTAGTGTCACATTTATTTATTCCAGATGGACTTGTTCACCCACTGACTGTTCAAGTATTCAAAGTTAATTTCAAGGAATGGGATATTGTATTGATGTTTATTGAGTGTTTGGAATGTTTTCAATCTTGTTAAAATGAAAAGATATTTCAGTGTTAAGTTCAAGTTCAAGGTGTAAATGTCGAGACGACATTTTAGTTTCCCGGGGTGAGAGTGTAAAAGGTGCATTAATCATAAGCATAAATATTTCTTATTTTAATATTCTCTGTAGCAGTACGTAATTGCTTACAGTTATTCCCCTTTGTTCCTTTAATCGGAAGTATTGACAGGTTACGCATGTGCACTTGACTTGATGCAAATATGCGTTTTGAAAGAATACACTGGCTCAAAATTAAAACTTTGTTTTATTGTTTATTCAGGTAGGAACAAAGCACCAAAACACATTCCCTTGCCCCATTACATCTTTGTATATATGTTTGCCAAATGTTATGTGTAGACATGTGTTTTAGAAGTAGTTTTTAACACTTTTAGTGGTAACAAGGTTGCGGGTCCTTGAATCGAGACAGGTCACGTTGTCGATTTCCATGTTTTGCCTAATTTCTATAATGTAAGCCTTTTTCATGATTGAATTTGTAAGTAAATACATGCTAGGTAATTCAGGTAACACTTTGGTAGCGTGTAAAGCGCAACAAGTATTTTAACCAGTATTTTCAGTGTTTTCTGATTATTTTCCCACATGGTTGGAAGAGTTATGTCCCTTTTCAAGATGGCTGCGCCCATGGTTCATGTACACCGTCGTGTTGATAGTGTTTTTCGCGTAATGGAAAGATGTATTTTTAATAACAATTCTTTTGGTTTATCCAACTGTAATAGTTATTGTTTATATATTTAATTACTTGTAAGGCAAAAGTAGTGATATTTAAGAGTAAAATAGGGAAATTAGCGTTTTATAGAAAGGTTACTTTGACTGTTTTCATAAATTGAAGCATTAAAAAAATATCTGTTTCTGGCTGTATTTCAGTTATTTTGCAGCGGTATTTACAATTCATTTATATTTTCTGAAATCATTATTATTATTCTTTTATTAATTATAAAAGTAGAAGTAGGTAGTAGTAGTAAGTAGTATATTTCTATTTGAATCTGTATTTTTGAAAATGTAAACTCTGAAGTATTTTATTGAAATAATTGTTTTATTTTAATTGTCATTTTACATTAGGATATATCTTAAATATTTTATGCAAGCTTTAATGTTAAATACTTATTAAAGCAAATGTATGTCAGGTTTCATGTTTGTCAAGTTTCAAGTATTTTGACATTTGATTCATGTATAAGAATAGCAGTCAGAGAAATGTCTTAACAGTTTTAAGATAAAGGTTTTAGCAGCTTTAAGCTCAAGTATTAATGATGTAATAATAGTATCATGTAGTGCAGGTTTGTTTCAAGTTATGTTCATTGTTCAGGCTAAATTGTTCAAGTTATTATTGTTGTTGAAGTATATCTAAGTTGTAAGCTTTGTAAAGTTGAAAGTCAATTATGGATATGTAACTGGTAACCTTTAGCCTTAAAGGGTTGATGTGTTTAAGCTTAAAGGCACTGATGATTGTCAGACCCAAGTTATAATCCTTGGCGCATGCGCACTTGACTTAATGCAAACATGCGTTTTGAAAGAATACACTGGCTCAACATTAAAACTTTGTTTTATTGTTTATTCAGGTGTTACACTTATTTGGGGCACCACAGGGTCACCATATCTACAATTTAGAATCCCCATTGGCTAAAGAGTATGCACACAATATTACAGCCTTCTAGGTCTCTTTGTTTTGGAGGAGAATAAGAAAATATATAGTTTAGGTCATGGCCTGTGAGGCCTTTATTTGGGGTCCCAGGCGAGGGTCACCAAATATACAATTTAGAATCCCCATTGACCAAGGAGTCTGCACACAACTTTTCAGCTCTCTAGACCTTTTGGAACTGGAGAAGAAGATGAAAATAGGTTTTTAAGGATGTGACCCCGGTCTCCCCATTTGGGGTCATGGGGTCACGAAATCTACAATTTAGAATCCCCATTGGCCAAGGAGTCTGCACACAACTTTTCAGCTCTCTAGACCTTTTGGAACTGGAGAAGAAGATGAAAATAGCTTTTTAAGGATGTGACCCCGGTCTCCCCATTTGAGGTCATGGGGTCACGAAATCTACAATTTAGAATCCCCATTGGCCAAGGAGTCTGCACACAACTTTTCAGCTCTTTAGACCTTTTGGAACTGGAGAGGAAGATGAAAATAGCTTTTGAAGGATGTGACCCCAGTCTCCTCCAACTTTTCAGCTTTGTGGAGTCATTGGTTCTGGAGAAGAAGTCGAAAAAGTGAAAAGTTTACGGACAGACGGACGCCGGACGCCGGACGCCATGCCATGCCATAAGCCCATCGGGCCTTTCAGGCCTGATGAGCTAAAAAAAAGTTTAAAACTCAGATGTATTTATCATTTGTATAATTTTCAGTGTCAAATTTCTCGTGTTTCCGACGTCGTATTAAACAACTTACTAGTTACTGGGAAATCAGTTCAAAAAATTAAATAACTCAAAGAATACTTGAAAAAGAATAAAACACAACGGTTCATCGACATATAACATTATATTCTATGTGAAAATCAATGAACGTGCCTCGCCCTTCACACATTTACAACATTTTAAACATGGTAGGGTCATGTTGGTGTAAATTCCATTTCCTTCCCTGTCTGAATGAAATAATCATACATACATAAATACAACAGTCACAAATTAAGTCATGAACACTACTGCCGAAAGGTGCCATAATTAAACGCATCTCATTTCTTATCTTGAATAAACCGAAAACAAGTGAGTGTTATACTCTCTTTTGCTCGTTAGTTTAGTTAATGCTGTAATGACCCACATTGTAGTAACATTAATTGAACATCACTGGTGGCTATATGGATTTATCAAAACAATAATTTGATATGGATTAACACATTTTTAAAGATTTTGATATGTTTGTGGACAGATTTGTCACTTTTAAAGAAAACTGATAAATACCGTAAATAACAAAATGACAAATCATTCTAAATCTGATCTGAATCAGTAGGTATTTTCTAAAGGTATGCAACATGAATGGTCAATTCAAGCGGTCGGTAAATATCGTAGTTTCTCTACCAACTCTTGGTCCATCGTCAGGCGGCAATAACAAATGTTTCTCTATAAGGCCCGTATTTACCATGTAACTCAAACAAACAGATTGTATAAAAGCATTAAGCACCGGGTCTATTCTATGCATCATATATAAGGGTATCTAAATTCATAAACTCGCAAATACAAAAACCTATTCTTTAACATCTCCATTGTATTCACATTCTAATCATCTTGTCCATTTTCATTCTATCAGAATCGTTCACGTTGTCCAGTTGGTATGCAGTTTTACTGATTGACTCAACGTCCGAGGACTTTAAGGCACCGAGGAAATCATATTTCCTGTTGAGAACATTCTTCTCGAAGAGAACCTTCATCAAGGAAGACACAAGGATCAGCGCAAGCAAAGACACAACAAACGCAAACGTCCTGAAGGGAAAAAGCTGTTCTGATGTTGCAAAATCATAGTATGGGTAGAAAATGAAGGGGGGCAAGTCAATGAAGTTTTCTCCAGCACCAATTCTCAATACAGTTCCTGCAATGAATCCCACAATCCCTCCATATCCGTTTGTGACCGGAAGGAAGAGCGCGCATGTCAACTGAGGGAGGACGATGACGAAGACGATGTCTGCAGCAAGAACAAACAGCCCCCAGACGGTCCTCACAAGGATCGAGATGATGGTTGAGATTCCTCCGATAACCAAAATGGATGACCTTTGAACCCACAGAAGCTCCTGGTCGGACGCCTGTGAAAAATGTATTCTTTGGTTGTCATTCACCTACGTATGTATGTGTATCTTAGTGCAAATATCGTGTAAATTGACGTCCAATAAAATAACACCACATACAATGACAATGCAGCACCATATATCATTGAGTGAAATAATCATTCTCAAACGTATCCTGCAATCGTCATGTTAATGGTCCATGTTTATGAAATTTGGCATAATGAAAAAGGGGTCAAATTTTTGAAAATTCCAAGTTCATTAATTTTCAAATAAAAGTTTTCATATCGAGTAAATGACAAATCACAAATTAATTAAATGAGTAAAATAACGATTATGTGATTTATGTTTGACCCAGTTGATCACATATTGAATATTTCAAAGAAGAAAAAGAAAAACTGTAGTTTTGGAAACATTGACCACTGGTCACTTCAAACAGCTGCCCAAAATGTAACTGTTTTCTCTGATTATGTATTTCTCAGATTATGCTGCGGAACACTCAACGTCTTCTTGTAATGCAAAATGCAAAGTGATCGATCTTTTTTTCGCGTTGATGCGATGCTTCAAATTACGTGATATTTGCAAAAAATAGACAAGCAGGTGGACACACATTCAGTATGTCGCTGTAGATTTAATTCAGGAAATGGTAAAGATAGGGCAGACACACATATCAGGAGGTATGATCTCAGTGAAAAATGGTATACATATTTTCTAGGTTGATTTATGGTAGGACTTTACTCTTGTCCGAGTCCTAAAAGAACTCATATCTGAGCCATTATTTCGAAAGAATGAAAATAGAGATATCTTGAGGAAATCGAAAGCAGTAATTGAACAGTTTATAGAAATGTAACTGGAACTTAAGTTCGAAGGTAGAGTTTACCATCAATAGAAGTTCATTATCTTTGGATATCAGCGACTTCAAGCTCTATCAGTGCTAAGAAAAAATAATCTCTGTTAGCTAAGCGAAGAAGTGGTGTATGGATACCTGTTGTCTGATGGCGGTCTTGTAGACGTTGTGTGTAAACATGGAGCTGGATCCAAGGACGGAGCTGTCCATAGACGACATGACAGCTGCAGATACTGCACCTAGACCTGTATGTACAGCGGTATGGGTAGGGTGAGTGGTACAGTGTCGATCATGCATATGACTAATGACTCTAGGATTGATGTTTTATCTACGGTGCTATTATATGATAGAATTAATGATACACCAAGTCATGGTATGGTCACATGAATAAATGCCATGGCCAAAAATAAATAACATGGCCAAACGAATAAATGACATGGACACACGAATAAATGCCATTGCCAAACGAATAAATGACATGGACACACGAATTGACAAATAACATGGTCACATTAATAAATGGGTACACGAATACATACAGTGGCCACGTGCACATATAGGCAACTGCACTTCAACACTATTGGAGATCTGCTAATCGAATAACACGTTTAATAGGATAAGGTATCGACTTCCCTGAATAAAGGGGCTTTCACATTTAATTCACACAATGTTCGCATAAACAGTCATTCTGCACAAAACGTACCTTAAATTGAACAAGTGTTGCTGCACCTGCAACTTTGGCTTATTGGATATTGTTGAGAACAATAATGGTTTACAGTGGCAGATCTGGGGGGGGGGGGGGGTGCTTTCAAAATTGTTTGCATTGGCTGGTATGGGACCGCCCCCCCCCCCCCCCCCCCCCTTTTCAATTGGTGGACCCCCCCCCCCCCCCCCCCCTTTCAAAATTCCTGGATTCGCCACTGGTGTATAATATCGCAAAGTTAGATTGAGTATTTGGGACGAGATGATGCAGTTAGAGATGTTTTTAATAACACTTATAAACATTAGCTATCAGACATTACATAAAATGGTACTCACACCTTACCACTACCACTGAATATTCACATAGTTTTTAATTGTGTTAAATAGGTTGATGAGTGTGACTTGATGTGGAATTTGTGCATGGACAAAGAACAAGCATCTGGAACTCTTGCAGCCTGCCTACAGCTGCAGTTTAGGATGTGGACTACTTTATGATAGTTGTAACCTGTGAGGGGCTGAAATTTTGCAGCATGCCTTACAATGATAGCTACAGTGAGGTGTGAACTCGTGCAACATGCTTACCCCTACTAGCTACAGGTTAGGGGCTAAATTCTTGGCATGTTGTGAACTCCATTGAGGTGAGGTGAGGTGAGGTGAGGTGGGGTTTAACACCGCTTTCAAGAGTATTTCACCTATCGCGGCTACTAGTATTATGGCAGGGAGAAAGCCCGCAACGTCATGTGGCTATACATTGCGGTGAAACCTGCGAGCATCGGCTGGAACTAGCGAACCATGGATGGTACTATGCCGTGATTCCATGTAGAATTGCACACAAACCCTACTGCGTGTAGAACAGTTCTCTACTGCAGACAAAGTTGCCGTGCCCCTGGCGGGATTTCAACCCCGGACCTCTTGATCCGAAGCCGAACGCGCTTACCACTGCGCTATCCCGCCTTCTTCCCATGATAGCTACCGTGAGGTGTGAATTCGTGCAACATGCTTACCCCTACTAGCTACAGGTTAGGGGCTAAACTCTTGGCAGGTTGTAAACTCCTTTGAACTTTGAGAAGTGGTAGGTAATTATGTCTGCCTGGAATCAGTCAAAATATGAAGTTTGTAATAAGAATACTGGTTTGGGACCGAGCTCTTATTAGCTCTGATAACTGCACGTTAGGGTGTGAGCTCTTGCAGCATTCCTACCTATGAGCTCGAGGAAAAGGGTGGCACGCCAGCAAGATACCTACCTATGATAGCTACCGGTGAGGGGGTGAACTCCTTCATCATGAGAGGTAGGATCATACTGCTCATGTTGGCGGTCACAGGATCCAGGCCCCCTGTCAGGCTCGAGTTCGTCCAGTCTGGTCAACACGAAGGGAAAGATCGATAAGCAATTGGTTGAAACGTTTACTCTTAACAAGACAGATTAGTGAGTATTGCTTATATCTATATACCAAATACTATAATAATTGTAAATAATTTTCAAGAGAAAAACATCTTATGCTATAACATTCATATATTGATCTGGAAGATACATTAATTATCAATAAATACTTGATTATAATTTTCATTTCAGAAATCACCACTGTACATGAAAGTGTTTACTCTATTGGATGAACTGTTTAAGTTCTATGGGAAGAGCCCAAAACAAATGTCTGGTCTGAAGGCATCCTTTGAAGACATCAATCAACAGCAGATTCTTCCCACACGTGTTGGTGGTACTCGTTGGATTGGGCACCTTCAAACAGCACTCCGGTCTATGTTTAAAGGCTACAAAGGATACATTGTTCATCTGGAAAAGGTATTATTTACATTTTTAATCCATTTTCAAATTGATAAAGAACCTGCTTGATAATTCTAATTGGTAACTAATAAATTAATCAAAGATATCAAAATATCTATCTTTACTATGCTAAGGTTGAATAACATGGATGAAATATTTATTTATTTTTAAGATTTAATCACTGAGCATTATGTTTTGATTGTTTTATGCAGGTGGCTGCAGTGAGAAGTGGAAGCTCTGCAACCCAGTCGAAGGCCAAGTACCTTTTGAAGCAGATGAAAGCAAAAGATGTGATGATGTTTGCTCATTTTGTGAAAGATGTCGTCAATGTCCTGTCAAAACTGTCAAAATTCATGCAGGCTAGAACAACAGGTGTCTACCAAGTCCACCGTGAGCTTCATAACACAATCACAACTCTTGAAAAAATGGAAACAAAGTGAGTTGAATTGTATTTTCTAACAACTGAATGGTGTCTTTTGTAATCCATGCTTAGTAAATGTTTGTAGTACTGCACTAAGACTATGCACTCACTCACGGTGACTCACCAGCTCTCTTTATTCTGTAGAATTTAGAAACTGCATAAATCACATTATCTTTTCTTGCTTGCTTTATACATATAATCATATCTTGCTGTCTGTGCTCAGTAGCTTAGTTCATTCTAATAACAAGATAATCTTTTCAGCAGTTTTCTGCTTCACAATGCTAGTAGTACTAGTCTGCTTTCCATTGTTCTTGCTTTATGATGCATGATGACATTGAATTTCAGACCTGGACCAGAGTTGAGATTGTTTCAGCAAGAGCTACAAACAGAACAGTCTTTTCAGGGATACATACTCGAAGGCAGTAATGTCAAGTGCCCAGAACACATTTCAAAAGTATTAGCAGCATTGGTTTCAAGTATGTCTGGCCGTTTCAATGACATTGACAGCGACATACTTGAAGCTACCAGAATAGCTGATCTTGGGTCATGGCCTGCTTCTTTTACAGAAGCTTCGGGTACACTGAATAGACTAGTTCAGTAGTTGATATTTAAATTTAATTTTGTAAATATAACATGTACTGTCAAAATAGCAGTTAATACTAACTATACTCATTATTTATTGACATTTACCAGCAAAACATCCTGATGTGAACTGATTGAAATGAATGTATCTATACATTAGAAATTGTAAATAGCTTAATATCTGGATTTTGATATATTTTTTTATATATACAGATTTTCCCTGTTTCATGTTCCTAATAATTTACCAACTTAGTCCATTTATGTTATTTAGCTTAATCTTATACTTATTTCATTTTCAGATTTTGGAGATGAATGGGTAGCAGTTCTGGTGAACCATTTCAGAACCAATTTGGATGCTCAGGATGTTGATGTAGGCTTAATTGAGCCGGAGTGGACAGAGCTGAAGAGCAATCTGTATCTTGAGTAAGTATTTCAAACCGTTTATTTGATGAATGTAAAAAGAACAAACAAGTAGCATTTTTGATAATAGCTGTAATATGTGCATGTCTGTCATACTTTATCACAATTAATCTATAATTTTAAGTTGTATTTCTCAAATTGTATGACAAAAGTATGTTTTGCCAGTGATATATAGTCATTAGTACATTACATGTTTTTGGTAAGAGTATTATACATTATTCTTTTGGTTGCTTTATTTGTTAACTTATTTCTTTCTCTTTCTCAGTCATGTTGGAAGTGGAACTGATGTCTACCAACTAAGCTGGCCATACATTCATCAGAGGTATGCTGTGAAGTGCAGCAACATCCTTCACTTGATGGATCTGGTTATGTCACTGCCTTCTGGATCCCCTGAATGTGAAAGAGGATTTTCCCAAATGGCCTTAATGAAGACAAAGTATAGGAACAAACTCAGGAGTTCTACAATGACACTCTTGATGACCATCCAGCTTCATTCTGATGGAATATCATCTTTCAACCCTCAGCCAGCAATTGATAAGTGGGCATCTGCTCAATTCAGGAAGCCAGCCTTCTTGAAGAAGTGCCGTGCTAAAAAACAGGTTCATGTTGTTGAAATGTTTGATGACATGTACGAGGAAGTGAGGGAACACTCCGAACAGGATGCTGCTGCTGGTGATGGGGCTTCTGCCAGTGTTGAAGCTTCTAAAGATGAAGATTCAGATTATGATTCTGATTTTTCAGACCTGTGCCTTGATGATGAGCTCTCTGAATAAACTTTGAACTGTAACTTGATATTGTTAACACAAGTAACTCTCAGCATTTTGCCTCTATGTGCATTCCACAAGTTGACTTTAAGTTGATAACTGATTAAATACAAACAAACCAACTTTAATGTGTTTTAATACTTTTTATTTGTTCTGATAGAAGGACTGGCTGAATTTTGGCAGGACTGGTAACTAATTTAAGTAGCCAGTCCTGTGGACAGGCTGAATTTCCTACATCTTTCCTACACTGCAAATAGGCTACGAAACCCTTTTTATCATCTCCCTGATCAACTCTAATCATCTCATAACGTTGATCTATATATGGCCCCAAAAAAGTAAAATTGTTTTTGGTCAGTACATGACAAAAATGATTTGTTTAACTTTCTTTTTCGAATGTGGAAATTAATTCCATTTTATACAAACTTCTCACCGGTTAAAAAACAAAATGTACACAATTATTAATATAAATAAGGCACACACCTTCATAAATATGTGTTACTATTCCAAATGGTCAATAATCTCACCCCTGCAATTCATCTCAATGCGCAATGTTTTCTGAGGTTAAAGAATAACAGTTATCTGCCCCTTACTTTTGTTAAAACCTAGAAACAAAAGATATGAGGCGTGGATATGAAACTGACTTGGGCGGAAACCAGAAACAAATTTATGTTGGGCCTATTACGATGATGATAAATGATTTGAACCGCATGGACAATGTTAACAGCAAAGTTCAGATGACCTTGACTTTCAAATTTTATAGTTGGCCTGGTTTCATGCTCTTACGTTTTCTCACTGATGATAAGATAGAATTAACTACAGCTACAAGTAAGCACTAACCCCCGCACCCTACCTCACTACAGACATGAATTCGCTTCTTCAACACTGGTTATAGTCCTTTCCGATAAGGTCATTTGAGTAACAGTTGTCTCGCTTGCGTTACTCTTCAAACGTTGAGGGGCATTTGCCAACTAGCGTTGACTTCCGGAGATGATTACGTCAAAAATAAATTCGCCATGTTTGATAAAATAATCTCCGGAAGTTGCCTTGCGTCAAGGGAGTTAATCTTGTAAAGGGAGACAATCACTTTATCGGAAATGACTATAGATTGAGGTTCTATATAGACAATGCCACCTCTGGTATAGATATATTAGACTAAAGCAACGACCTCTTCTTTCCTGAATACCTCGGCCGAGAGATAGTTTGATAAATATAACTATGATACTAAGGCTATAAGGTAACGTTGATACGAGGAAAAGCATTATATGTTTTTCTACCAGGGTTTAAAACGTTACCATATCAGAGGTTGAGGTGTTTCTGTACATTATCAACCATTTTTTAGTCGAAAAGACGTTTTGGTTGAATATCGCGTTAAGAACATCCCTCGTAAATAGAGTCGCTCATAAAATCATGATCATATGAGGGTCCGTTTAGTTGCTATTGAAGCCTAAATCATCCATGTGTCTCGGTGGCGCAGTAGATTAAAGCAATATATTGCTCACCCGTTGAAAATATCACGGTTTAATAACATCGATTGACGTGAAAACATGACGTCACAATATCAGCGCCGCGGTCGCAATGAAGTTTGTCCCTTTTATTTAAGAGTTCGTGCAACTTAACCAGCGCGTAATAAATTAAATACTTAACTCGGTTCCATTTAATGACATATTTATGAAACTCGTGAATGGTATCGGTATCTAACTCGTTTTCGCTCGTTAAATACCAAACCACTCACTCGTTTCATAAATATATTATTAAACGGGACTAAGTCTCTGAGATAGTTTCTTCTGAGGGGATATTTCAATCATAGGGATTTGTAATTCCTCCTAACAAGGTTTACAATAGTCCTTGTAAATCGCCCTGGGGTGACTAACCATCTTGCAAGTCCCTCGAGCCGGGTGATTAGGTTTAGACAGGTCGTTTCAAGCATCACGTTATATTGCTGGTAGATAATGACAGAAGTAATCTCCAGTGCCACTGATAAGTGTCATAACACCTACCCGCTGCAGTACTGAGGACACCGACCACGAAGGGAGGAACAGCGAGTATTAGAGCACCGGCTCCACCCACTACAGACAGGAACCTCGCCTCCCCCACACGTCTCACCGACAGCACCCGCTGGAAGTACGACTGCCAGGGTATCGTCCCGAATATCTACAAGGAGCAGGGAAAGTGTTACTTTAAAGGGGCTGTAGCATGTTTTTCGCAAATTGTCAAATTTCCCATTTATAATGATAGTTTATGTCATTTATATCTACTTTAGAGGGTAAAACATCTTATTACACAAACCAATTACCCGTAGTGGTAATAACGGTGTTGCGTATAAAGCAAACATTGCATGGCGGCCATTTTAATTTGAACACATTTTATTATTTCGAATTATAAAGGCGATTGCCATGGCCTTACCGAATCATGTACACTAATTTTTTAATTTGATTTTCCGAAGAGAAGGGTGGTTTACTATAAGTGACATAATTTTTCCAATACATTTCATTTACTTATTTGAGCGAAAAAACGTGTTACTGCCTCTTTAATATATATGTTTGTGGAATTTTATGTAAATTATTCTGCCTCCCCACTTCTGCAGGCAGAGTGTGACTTAAGCAGTGAAACGGATTTACGACTGATTTACTGGACAAATATGGTACAAACATGGCTGAAGTTAGTTCAAATTTGGTTCGTGAACAAAAATACTTTAAATAAAGTTAAGAAAACGTTGCTAATGCCTCACCATTGCAATAGCTAGATCCACCCAGGCAACTCCATGCTTCGCATCTAGAGATCCCAACCATGTGTCTGACGTCATCGTGACGTCACCAACCTTCTCATTGGTCACCAGGAACGGAATAGCTAATACCTTCAAATGATAAACTTATTGTTAAGTATTCATTCTCATTGTATTTATTCAAAGCATTTCACTGGAAGTGTGCCTAGCATACCACATCATACGTACAGGTCCTCCGGTCATTGCTATTTTCGTACAAAACAGATAATAAAAACAGAGCCATTGGCTCTGTAGCTCATCAGGCTTTAAACAATAGACTATTTAAGTTTCAAGATGAACATTTATAACAAATTTTAATATGTATGTAATGGAGAATAGGATGAAGATATGTTTTAGGTCGCGGTATCTGTGACCCATAATAAATTAAAAATCGCAATTGACCAAGGATTCTGCTCTCTAGAGGCACTGGTTCTTGAGAAGAAATCAAAAGTCAAAAGTTTACAATAGACGGACGCCAGACACCATGCCATGCCAAAAGCCCATCAGGGCTGATGAGCTTAACAGTTTCGACGACCCAGATTTGAATAGCTTCAGAATGGATTTGCAAGGGTCCAAGGGCATGTGATCATATGATCATTTGATGTTTAGATATTAGACTTATTTTCGGACAACAAGGTATGGAATATGAAGATGAACATTTATATAATTGAGTAATGTGTTAGCAGTTCATAATGACTTTATTTTTGTGTGATTTGCGATGGTCTGAGAAGCGTTTAGAGTTGCCGCACACCTTTATTTAAAGATTTTGGACTTTTTCGCTTGCGCATGGGCTATCTCATTAAGTAAATTCGACAACATTTTGGGGTTAATTTGTTTTTATATGTGCAGCTATTTCGACCCAAGACATGTACCACATTGGGTCTTACTTCGCTACTTCACAAAGAAGTTGACAAGCCAATTGTAATATGATCATTTTCGTTTTAGAGTAGGAAGGTGGGTTACGATTCGTTTCCATTCCGTTTGTTTGTGTATGTACTTATGATGTTTCCGGGTATAGGTAAGTGTTCAGATGTTCGAGGTAGGTGCTTAGAGATGAGATGAGGTGAGTTGGGGTTTAACGCCGCTTTCAAGAGTATTTCACTTATAGCGCGGATGCTAGTATTATGGCAGGGGGAAAGCCCGCAACGCCATGTGGCTATGCATTGCGGTGAAACCTGCGAGCAGCGGCTGGAACTAGCGGTGGTACTACGCTGAGTAACAGTGTAGCATTGCACCCAAACCTTACTGCGTGTAGAACAGTTCTCTACTGCAGACAAAGTTGCTGTGCCCCAGGCGGGATTCGAACCCCTAGGTGCTTAGACCTGAACAAGTTTCCCGGTCATGTATGGAACGTTTTCAACAAATCTGCATGCAACTAATCAGTTTTAAAAAGGCTGCGCCTTTACGCAACTAAAGTGGACTTTAATTATATACTAAACACGCTCCCAATTGATTCTTTAACCCCGTGGAACATCCTGAACTTAAATGAGAGATCTCTGTAAGCCCATATACCCTGATATTAACGTTTACACGGTCCACTCAGCAGGGAAACTCTCTTGGAATGTCCATCTTCAAATACTTATGTTTTAACGCCGAGTTGCTTACTTAAGGGCAAAGTTAGTGTGAAATGGCTAAAAAAAATGTAAATTACCCCAACAAAAACCAATCTTGAAATGACAGACCGTTTCGAACCCGAAATCTTTTTACTACTGCACACTAAATCCATCAGCGGTTAAGCTGAATGATGTGGATTTCGTAAGCCCTTTTAAAATTACGACTTGCATTTACGGACGACTCTTCTGCTTTGTATGAAGAAAGTTAGGCAAGCAATGTATAAAAGTGAATATATGTTGTGTCGGTATATAAGGCAGGAAAGTACCTCTCCCTCGGAGTTGAGCCCTCGTGAACGGTATTTAACAGTCTGTAGCATAAGAGCTACATCATATCTTATCTTATACCCTGTATATTATCAGAGTAGTGTTAATGCATGTAGATACTCTCTCATAACCATTCTTCACACGGCGGATCTTCATTGTTTTAATGTACTATCTAATAATTGTAATTTTACTGAAATTTTGCGGTGAGACTCAAATAAATAAACTGTCTGTATGTCTGTCTTACCAGACCGAGTGTGATGAAGAAGAGCTGCACAACATCAGTGTAAGCCACAGAGATCATCTGACCAATCATAGTGTAGATGACAGTGATGCTCGCGGAGAGGATAATGGCCGTCTCGACATTGATGCCCAGGATGATGCTTAGACTTGTACCTGGAACATCAACCTTGCTGCATATACACGGCATTAAAAGTTAAGGGCCACACCAATATTCAATATATAATCGTTGTATTGGTCATAATACGAACTATTAAATATAGAGTATTTGGATTGGTGAGTATATTTCAATCAAAAGAATCAATAATCTTGAACAAATCCTTTTTTTCCAGATCAGTAAAGGAATGAAGGATATGCCTCGATATCCGATATATATCTAGACGTCCATAGAGTTACTATAAAAGATGCTGCTTTGATGCTATGCCAATTTGTTGGCTTTGTTGAAATCAGTCAGTGATATACTTATGCATAATGCTTTACCGTCGATGGTTCAAAATATTAGTCTAACTATCAGCATGTGAAATGATACCATCAAATATCCTCAAAAAATATTAAGGGTCACTCTAAAATTCAACATTTAAATATTCTATGGATATACTCTCAAGTTTTTAAAACTTCAAACTTGAAAATGTGAATGTTCTGTGAGTTGAATTTGAATATATTTCCCTTTATTCGTAACGAAAACGAAATGAGGTGTTTACGTTACCGAGAGCGTTGAGTATTGAAGCTGTCCAGAAGACGTCCCCACAGAGCGAGGCGAGGTACACGAGACATGTGACCACCCGTCCGTAACGCTCCTGGATTGGCTGCAGCATAGTGAGGTACTTTCTCTCCCGCATCCGTCCAGCATAGATTATACCTCCTGTAGGAGTGAGTGAGTTATTGCTTAACGCCGCTTCGGCAGTATCGTAGCCACTTGCGGCTTGCAAAAGCAAGCATGAAAAGACACGAAGGTCGTAAAAACACCAGCGAATAACCTTTTGTAGGAACATCATTATCATCAGCAGCAGCATCAGCATCAGCATCATCATCATCAACATCATCATAATGCGCTGACCACAGACCATGCTCAAAGCGCACATGTCAACAGTCATACAATGTAGGTGGAAAGCCATCAATAGGAAATACGGTTTTAGCGTAAATGTGAAGATGGGAAAGTCACTATAGTTTCTGAGGTTTTGTGGAAGTTCGTTTCAGGCCAGGCATAGATAGGCAAAGGACATGTTTCCGTACTGTTCGATCGGGATCTAAGGACCACAAACAGATATATGTCTCGAAAACGGAGCGAACGGGAGGCTTATACACAGAAAGAAAACTGGACATATAGGGGTCGTTCGAGAGAGACAGCGGAAGACAAGGCAGATATGTTTAAACCGAATTCTAAATCCACGGGCAACCAGTGTAGAAAGTAGATGATTGGAGTGTTGTGATCAATGCGGGCTGCTACATTCTGAACTCTCTGTAGTTTCTGTATCTGAGACATACTTAACGATACCAGTGAACCTAGATATATTACTAGCTGTACATCTATGAACTTGTGAAGCAAGATCACCCGTCTCTAAACATCTGGTGTGGGATTCATCATTGTCATGGTCTCCCGAACGCTGAAGTGAAACCATCCAAAACTCTTTTATCTATCAAGTGGTAAGGTAACCAACATGTAAACTTTGAAATTCCAAAGCACGACACCCATTCCTTGGTTTTTTGGACGGGACACATCATGGGAATGGCATCCCTGGGACCCTGACTAGGTTGCAGATTGGCGCTGATCAATGTCTAGCTGAACTCATTGAAAATCTACTATGTTATCTGTTCTGAGAGGCATTCTAGAAGTTGGTGTTATGAAGAAGACCGGGATATTCATGGATTTTCAACTTCTTTACCGAATACGTCTATATATACCGAAACAGTCACAATTGTTAAATAAAGAGTTAATCATCCATAAATATTATTGTCTTCTACCATAATATTTCTTATTATAAGCAACATTTAAGTATTTGCAATTAACGCTGTTGGATTATTGATGGAGTTTAACATTGTGTTCTCTTGCTCGCATGCATCCAGTGTAGAAATGGGTAGTAATTATGTTAATAGTATTTACTATGAAATGACGTAAAGATTTTCAAGTTTTGAAAACAAGTGTAGTTTATCTATGGAGATAATAACTAAAACTCCCCATGTGCAAAATGTATCAAATCTAAAAATTCAACCTACCCAATACGAGTCCGAGAGATATTGCGAAAGGCGAGATTGTCCAGGCAATTCCCCATGTAGCTACAGACTCTGCCGTGCCGTTGATGAAGCCGCCTCCGACAAGGGTAGCTGCAACATTCAGATGACAGGACAGATGTCATAAAGTACAGGCTAAAGACCGATCGCGAGGTTTTCCGTCGAAAGAAATCCGCGCGCTGCTCGAAGGAAGGAGGCTTTAGTCGGACTCCGCGGCTAATCCTGAAGGTACGGGGAAATCCTGAGGGAGAAGTCTTTTTTCAAAACGCAGATTTAGCCTAAGGTTAATATAAATGAAAAAAGGTGAAATGTTTATGGGCATTTTATTTGTGCGTTGCAGCTTTTTGTTGTCATTTCAAATAAATTAAGTTTTTTTCCGCATCGTTTATAAATGTGTCTACCAAATATATGGGTCTGCATGCAGGAAAGGATGACTTGTTGTGCTTCCGTTCTGTACAGTTATACTACTTTCAAGCTATAAATTGATTGAAAAAATAAAATGTACTTCTCCCTCGTCATTAGTTTTTTCCAACAAAAAATAAAAAGAAAGTCCTACCGCCCTCATTACTTTTGAAAAAAATGTGCCCGAGAAACTTTTAACTTTTTATGCAACCTTAAATTTTACAAGCGGCTTGTCTAGCCTTCTTTAAAAATGCACAAGAGTCCTCTGTTAAATCTTGCTTTATCGTCTACGGGGATCAAAACTCAATTGAAAGAATGTTAACACAATGTATATAAAGCTGCACTTTGACCATGCAGGTACGTTCGCGGAAACATGGTTAGATTTGTAGTTTTATCAATTAACTTTATCATTTCATGGCTGGATAATCTGAGAGTTTGAAAGGTTGATTCCCTGTCCCACATAAACACACATGTTGTGAGACTTCTGGTGTTACCTTGGTTAAATAAATTTATTGTTTATTTTTTTCGCGAATGCCAGTGATTTAGTTGTACATCTTATTGTTCCCCACATATCCCCCAGGACAACTTTCTACATGAAGTTTTTAACATATTATTTTACAGTAGAACTTTACTTTTGTTTAACATACCAGTCATGGTAAGGGCTCCAACAATCCCATGTATCTGACGTCCCGCTACGGTGGATCGCTCTGTTTGCGTCCCTTCCACTATCTTCACACATCTTGCTGCAGCTATACCAACCACCAAAATGATGACGTAGAACACAATGAGTACAACCAAACCAGGAATGGACAACTCCATGCCGAACTGAAACACGCAGTTTCCATTGTGATTGTCATTTACAGGTCATTGAGTGAGTGAGTGAGTGAGTGAGTGAGTGAGTGAGTGAGTTATTGCTTAACGCCGCTTCGGCAGTATCGCAGCCATTAGCGGCGAGAAATTTATGTTAATTGATTCATTCAAAAATAATTGCAAAAGCAAAAAGTATTGACACCAGCAGATTATCACAAGTTGGTTAAATACTGATTAAGAATAGTTAAAAGCTGCATTTTGTCGAAAAGATGTACAGCTTTTAAAAAAGTCTAAAACACGATGTTCACCAAATTGGCTAAAAACTTGAGATATAGCAATATCTGGATAAAAGGTTTCTCTTATGTGCGCAGTGTCCCAACACTCACACAAGATGTGTCACAGGTCATTGAATATTTGCAAAATTATATGATACGGAATTGTCATGTGGTTTTCTCGACATTTTGATTTTCTGTAAGGCTAAGCAATTTTAACATCAGACAGTTTTATCAAAATACTCCTAGAGAAAATGCAACTCGCTTGAAACGATGCACAAGGACATTGTGAAAGTTAAATAGATCACAACGACCATGTGACAATTGTAGGTTTGATAAACAGTTACAGAAATTCGAAATCGGGACGACCATGTGTGCTTAAAATTCTATATCGATTGCACAAACCGTTAAAATACCCAGAAGGCAATCCTCATGTTGCTTGGTAGTACATCATTTCACTCTTAGCCAAACTCCATGATGTTTTGATAACGCCCCTGTCGTAGATAGATACAGAACGTTGGTGACACCTGTGTCAGATGTTTTATATTCCTTATTAATCAATCCGTCTTTCTAATACGCTATCTTTGTTAATGGTGCTATAGAAAGCTGATATTATTTACCGTAGAAAATGAAATATTTCTAACACCGGTATATTGAGTCCTCTAATTAAAATTGTGAAGGCAGTGTAAAACTCCAATTTAACAACATATGTTATTTTTATAATTATTTCGAAAAATGCATTATTATAATGGCATAAATCCTGCCATACCAACTCATTGCAATGCAGGGCGATTTACATACGCATGTTTAGCATTATAATACGCCCAGTGTAAGAGTAGGTGAAATAATTGTCAATTCGACCCTAAACCGCTGTTCTTAATTGTACAAAATGGAGAGTTATAAATATGACCCGGAATATCACGTAATCACATGCTTATGCTGCCTTAGATACAAACGAGTAAAACCTGTTTTCATGTATGTCTCCCAAATATATCAGTGTAATATGTATTTGAATGACGTATATGTCAAATATACAATATCAACAAATGACCCGACGAAAATGTTTACAGTGCGTCTGACATGTGCATTTTCGTGTACAGGGTCACTGACAGTACATGTACACGGTCTGCGAAGAATATAAATAAAAATTGACATTTAATGTGTAGTTTTCTATTCAGTTAACTGACTGTAAAAATGATAGTGATTACAATTATAGATAATGGGGTTCATCTATGAACAACTGCATTGACTAGACATGGCACGGTCTTTCTTTTAGAAGTCCTTCATTGTTCAACAATCACATTAGGTGATGTTGCACTTTGAAGCATACACAAGTAATATTCACTTAACCTTGTGACAGAGCTATTGATTTTGAAAATATCTTACCTGTTTAGTTGTTCCTGTTTTAACTTCACAACACTGGACGTACGTCGCTCTATAGTGAGGACACCGAATAACACGCTTGTAAGACTATCCAGTGACGGGTTCATTGATTTATTACCGATGTGAAATCCCGGCGCTCTCGAATAAATCTACGTGACAATAATTGTTATCTCTTCTAATGTGTGCACAGGTAGGACTGTGTGTTATAAGGAGGTAGTGTTCAACGTATGAAGCATACTAAATGTGTATACTTCACAAGCCCTGATTATCCGACGTGTGTTACGCTAACAAAGACTACTATGATGGCTGAGAGGGGCCATTTGATTTCGTGTCAACTTTCCAACACGAAATCGCGAAACAGCGACACGAAATCGCGAAACAGCGACACGAAATCGCGAAACAGCGACACGAGATCACGAAACAGCAAAACGAAATCGCGAAGGAGCGAAACATGCGCGAAACGAAATCGCGAAGGAGCGAAAAGCCCCCGAAACGAAATCGCGAAGGAAAGTTAACACGAAATAAAATGGCCCCTCTCAGCCATCATAGCATAACCCCTATACGTAAACAAGCATACATACACATTGTAAACAGGATCTTGCAGGTGTGTACATTGAATATATGAAGTATTCAAATGACGAATATTTTTTCTTCAGCATTTTACGATGTTGTTCTCTTCCAAATTCTATATCACTATATAAAGTTGAGTCATATTTTATTTGTAAAAACAAAAGTAAATAGTGAATTTATCCACCGCCATAACGAAGTTGTCGGGAAATATTGAAGTGTCCTAGCTGCGTCCCTGACACAGTGAGTATTCCTTGTCTGGCGTAGGGTGTATTTGACTTAAATCACGGCTGCTAGTATATATAATGGCAGGGAGAAAGCCGGCAGCGTCATGTGGCTATACACTGCGATGAAAACCTGCGAGCAGCGGCTGGAACTAGCGAACCATGGGTGGTACTACGCTGAAATTCAATGTAGCATTGCACCCAACAGTTCTCTACTGCAGACAAATTTGCCGTGCCCCTGACGGGATTCGAACCCCGCCGGATCACTTGATCCGAAGCTGAACGCGCTAACCACTGCGCTATAAAATTTCAGACTCAAACCTTTCAAAACATTGACCTGCTTATCTGATTAAACAAACAAAGTCAGGCATTCCTGGTCGCGAGCTGCTCACAGTGAATAATATCCCAAAGCATGATAGAACTTGCAAACTTTGTAATGTAATGACATTGGTGATGAGTTATTTATTTATCTGTTCCCATTTTACATATACAAGAATTAAATATCTAAAGCCCTATTTTTATACCAGACCAAATTTTCTTAAAATTAAGACATTATTTAACAGTAAAAAGAAAGGTACAATAAGAAGGCTAGCCTTGTTCTGTGACGTAATTATAAGTGTTTTTTTAAAATGTCGCTAATTGTAACCTCAACCTCAATAACCTAATTGTTCAAGTTAATAATGTATCTTTTTCTCATTCTTAATTTGTGTATATCATAATTTATAATACATCATTCCTGAACATTTTGTTTACCTGTATATATGACAATTTAAGATCAAATGTAAATGTATGTATGTTTGTATGTATGTTTGTATGTATGTATGTATGTTTGTATGTATGTATGTATGTATGTATGTATGTATGTATGTATGTATGTATGTTTGTATGTTTGTATTTATGTTTGTATGTATGTATGTATGTATGTATGTATGTATGTTTGTATGTATGTATGTATGTATGTATGTTTGTATGTATGTATGTATGTATGTATGTATGTTTGTATGTTTGTATGTATGTTTGTATGTATGTATGTATGTATGTATGTTTGTTTGTATGTATGTATGTTTGTATGTATGTTTGTATGTATGTTTGTATGTATGTATGTTTGTATGTATGTTTGTATGTATGATTGTATGTCTGTATGTATGTTTGTATGTATGTTTGTATGTATGTTTGTATGTTTGTATGTTTGTATGTATGTATATAATGTAAAAATGTATCCTCATATGCCGCTGCCTGCGGCCTGAGTGTAAATAAAGTTCAGTTCAGTTCAGAAAGTTCTAGAAATCGATACAACAGTGGATGCAACATCTACCTAAAAAAATACTTGATTAACATTAGGTTTGTAATGTCACAGTAGATTGAATTCCTTATGACATGAAACACATTCAAGTCTCCATATGCATGTCATTGTGAATGTGTAAGTTTAAAATTAACACAAAGTTTGAACTTTTACTACGACTAAAGGTTTTACCAATTTTTGAAATATAACTTAGCAGCTGTTTACATTTCAACCTTACCTACATTATCGATAATCCAGAGTATACGCTCAAATTATCCGAAAAATTAGCGATTATAGATTTATCGGATCGTATACATGACCTCTGGATTATCGAGAAGGCCTTACCTATTACTCGATCCGAAAACCAATATACCACCGTGGATGACTGTAGACATGTAGACTTATTATTGATATCTATTCTGCTCTCCTCGAATCTTATTTTTAATTTGCAGTTCTACACTTGAATTTCCTCATGTTAAACATTACAATTACATTCGCATCTGCCTGTAATATCCATGAAGGTAGGCCCCCAAGTGGTTTGTAAGAGAAAAATGAGTGGCAAACAGATTCTATATTTACGTCGCAGAATGAAAACTGTAAAACCTGTCTATATAGGCTACAATCAAACGTCTTGATGTAGAATCTACCGAATCCAAATCGGAGCGAACTGCTTGAGATAGTAACTCATTTCTTACCGGCGCGTTCATATATATCGTTGTCAGTTCAACTGAGCTGCTCAAAATATTGTTCAATCACAATTTAGTTGCTGGTACATATTCTATATTATAACTTGCAGATATTCATACAAAACTATTTGTTTAGTTCTGCATGCCGACAATATCAAATAGTATAATAATAGTATTATTATTACAACAATGATAATTTTAGTAATTGCTTTAATAATAAGATATTATTATATTGTATATTGTATTTATGATTGCAATTATAATTGTCTATCATTGCTAAGTATTCTTACTTAACACAATGTATTTCAGTCATCTGTTATTGGGCATTACACTACGAGGTGAGGTGAGGTGAGGTGAGTTGGGGTTTAACGCCGCTTTCAAGAGTATTTCACTTATATCGCGGCTGCTACTATCATGGCAGGGAGAAAGCCCGCAACGCTATGTAGCTATGCATTGCGGTGAAACCTGCGAGCAACGGCTGGAACTAGCGAACCATGGGTGATACTACGCTGAAATTCAGTGCAGCATTGCACCCAAACCTTACTGCGTGTAGAACAGTTCTCTACTGCAGACAAAGTTGCCGTGCCCCTGGCGGGGTTCGAACCCCGGACCCCTTGATCTGAAACCGAACGAGCTAACCACTGTGCTATCCCGCCCCCCATTACACTACGATCCTTATTTAATGAATGTACGACAGACAGGTGAGGGGGATTGGGGTTCAACGCCGCTTTCAAGAGTATTTTACTTATATCACGGCTGCTAGTATTATTGCAGGGAGAAAGACCGCAACGCCATGTGGCTATGCATTGCGGTGAAACCAGCAAGCATCGGCTGGAACTAGCGAACCATGGGTGGTACTACGCTGAAATTCAGTGTAGCATTGCACCCAAACCATACTGCGTGTAGAACAGTTATCTACTGCAGACAAAGTTGCCGTGCCCCTGGCGGGATTCGAACCCCGGATTATTACTCGTCCATGGAAGATACTGCAGAGTAATATTCATAAGACAGTAATAAACTAGTGTAATACGTGAGCAAGTATGACGTCATAATATTCTGCAGTTGTGACGTCAGAGTGGTCGAAATGCCGTCATAAAGGTACATGACTAGCAGAAATCTTACTTCCAGCACAATGTCAGCAAATTTCACTTGACTGATTTTGGCAAGTATTAAACAGAACTCCCTTCCCTTACGCTCGTTGAATACCAAATCAGTAACTATTTTTTATAAAAATCCTATTAGACCTTCTACACACATTTGCTCACTTGTTACAAAATCATACAATGTCAATATTTTTATAACAAGATTGCATAGTCTATCTGAGCGGTGGCGGACAGTACAGCTGGCGGGCCTGTTGTATTGGCATCTCTGAAACAAAACAATGTAGATGACATATGTTCTACTCTGTCATTGTGAAAACTATTGTTTGTTAATTTTGCAGGAGCGACATTTAATTCTAAAGCTGAAATAATGTCCTAAATTTCTACATGGAACAACTTTTATGAATACAATATCTTAATACTTGAGACATTACATTTTAGTTTTGCATATTACTATGATCTGTTGTTATACTGGAGAACACAATTAACGTTTTTTTAAAAAGCGTTGTGCATTTTATATTGCACTTTTTTTCTTCAGATAAAAATATGACAGGGGTGCAACGCCCAAATGGTATACGTAATTTCCATGTGTGAATAAAAAGTACAGTTTATGACGAATACAAATACAAATATTTAAAGGGACAGTAGAATTTTTTTCGCTCAAATAAATTGATGGAATGTATTTGAAAAATAATGTCACCAATAGTGAAACACATTCTCTCTTCGGAAAATCAAGTTTAAAATGAGTTTACGTGTTTCGGTAAAGCCAAGGGAATGGTTTTTGTAATGCCCTCTAAAGTAAATATAAATGACATAAACTATAATAAAGGTCAAATTTGAAAAAACTTTTTTTTTTCGAAAAACGTGCTATATCACATTTAAGACGACACTTGCTCGACACTATCTGAAGTGTATCGCTCAGTATTTCTCCAGAGTGTTTCACTATCTAAAACCGGAGAAATAATGGGCGATACACTGAGGAGTGGCGGGTACATGTACATCTAATACATTATCCTACTCTTTAAAGAGCCATTAAGAATGTTAGTGTTTCAATTTTTTTTTAATTTTGGAAAATAAACTTATCGTCAATCGCCAGAGAAATCTTTTATCTACAACATGACGTGTGATGAATAATTTTCATATCATGCACAATGTAATGAAATTTGGTTTCAAAGAGAAGTATACATTCAAGTAGCGCGCGCTAAGGGGATCTGACGTCATATAAACATAATCCCCTTTATTGTGTAAAACGTACTACACAACAGCAAACGCTTCCGAAGCGTGAAGGCTCGTCTTAAGCGCAAGTAGCAATAACAACCCATGTGATGCACGCGCTGCACGTGCTTCTCTTGCAAGTTACCCTTGTCACACATTACTGAATTTGGCGATTGCTTTATAAACAATGTTTCTAAATGTCCCGAGAATATACAAATTATAGCCTGTTTAATGTTTTTCTTATTGAGATAAGACCAGCAAATTATGACCAATTTTTACTCTCATTAATTATAAAATTCAAGCAAAATACCTAGTTGGGTAAAACAATTATTCCAAATTCTGTAGCAAATACATAATTAAATGAAATGGTAAATAAATAACCGCCAAAAATTATATATTTCAATTTCTTTCATTGCTCATAAACTTCCGTGTCTTTATAGACAGTGTGTGAGCTAGACCATAATGCTTTGCGCTTGAAAATAATAGACTGGATCTATATTTAGACTGGAAAACGCCTTTACTAATTAGTGCAATTTCTCGGCTTATTTTTAGTCGGACAAATTTGGGAAAAATAAGTGTATATATTTCACGGAGATAGAGTTTTGGCAATTTTCCTATAATTATGTTCATCAACATCCTTGGTGGCTCTTTAAAGAAAGGCAGCCATAATAACGCGACCGGAAGTAGGGTATAACTCATTTTAATGACATGGTAAATTGCCTTTTGACTTAACAACTCTTTCAACAGTGTGTATATATGATTTGCAACACCCCTCACCCTGACCCAGCTGAAGATACAGGCCTGTAGGTACACATCCTCCACAGTACCCACCGCAGCGTAGGTGTACACGTGACGCACTCTCCTTTATGACGTCAGAGTGTGGGGAGGTGCCAAAACTCTTCCAAACAACCTGCAAATACAGAGGTGTTCACTTCCGGGGTATCGACTTATTGCCAGGGGAGGTTTCTAGTGTATTTTGTGAAATGTTTTACCACAGGCCAAGTTTTTCGCAAATATGTTCCGCAACAGAGATGAACGACCAGTTTTCCCGAATTGCGACCCACGCATAGGGAGTACTGGTCGTTCAGCTCTGTTGCGGAACATATTTGCGCTAAACTTGGCCTGTGGTTATACCCATATTATGGTATTGAAAAGGCCTCCTGACAGCCCACCAGCTGGTTACTTTGGTTCGGGCTGGTAAAAGTTTTGGATTTTTCTTTATTTTTATTATCAATTTGACCTTTTATATATTTTTAGACTGGCCAATTTTCAAGATTATTTAATACACTCGATTTATTTTCAGTTGTTTGAATATTCAACTCAGTAAGGTAAATACTACATTGTCGAGGTCAACTTCCCAATGCAAAGCATAACTTTTGCCAGTCTCCATTACTAGCTGATTTAGGCCTTGCATTATTTCCTTAAAACATCTGTGCTTAGAAATTCAGGCCCACTATGCATTTCTGGTGCAGCGATTCAATATCTAGACACAACAAAGCGAGGGAAATACCGCAAGGCTTAAATCAGCCAGCAATGGAGACTGGCAAGAGTTATGCCTTGCGTTTGGAAGTTGTGTCGAGGTAAGTTTTTCACGCTCTCGGTACCAAAGAATGACTCAACCGCTATATAGTTTTTATCTTTGAGTGAGTGATCATGAGTGAGTGAATTATTGTTTAACGCCGCTTCGGCAGTATCGCAGCCATTAGCGGTGAGTTTTTCTCTTTGAACGAAAGTGCGAGGTTATTTTATTGCTCATATTAAGTTAAATTAATTAGCAAAATAGTTTGTATGAACTGTTTTCTAATCAGGACTTCACCTCGAAATTCGTCTCCACAAGTTGATTTGCTTTTTCAATTCGTATGTAAGAACACCAAACGAATTCTATACGTCTAGCAAAAATGAAAACATAATTTTTAAAAACACGATATGACGGAACTAAATACAATCGAAAGGATGTTAATGAACACTTTATATACTGATTGAAGTTATTCCTGACGTTTAAACTCACGCCAGGTTCCAACATGAGACCAGTCCCTCTGAAGTCCAAAGTGAAGTTACCCCGGGGACCACAGCTGCTGGATCCACCCCCGGGGTGAGCCGTATAACAGTCACGAGCTTCTCCATAGGGTAGCAGCAGCTCCGCCCCGTGTGCAAACGTTGTATCTTTTCTATCCACTCGTAGACTCTGGTAAGTATGTAAACTTTTATGTACGCTTCAGGTGACAGTTTGCATATAAATCCATAAAGATTGGAGTGAGTGGGTTATTGCTTATCGGCAATATCGCAGCAATTTGCGGCGAGAAATTTAAGTTAATTGCCCAATTAAAAATAAAATTTGCAAAAGCAAGTATGAAACGACACGAAGATAGTAAAAACACCAGCGAATTATCACAAGATTGTTAAAAGCTGATTTAGAAAAAGTTAAAAATTAAGAACTTGAGAAATGGAAATATTAGGGTAAAATGTTTTCCTGATATGAGGTGAGGTGAGTTGGGATTTAACGCCGCTTTCAAGAGTATTTCACTTATATCGCGGCTGCTAGTATTATGGCAGGAAGAAAGCCCGCAGCGCCATGTGGCTATGCTTTGCGGTGAAACCTGCGAGCATCGGCTGGAACTAGCGAACCATGGGTGGTACTGCACTGAAATTCAGTGTAGCATTGCACCCAAACCTGACTGCGTGTAGAACAGTTCTCTACTGCAGACAAAGTTGCCGTGCCCCTGACGGGATTCGAACCCTCCTGATATGAGCAATGTCCCAACACTCACATGAAATGTGCTTAATGGTGAGGGGACATACTGATTGGACGTACTTGTCTCATATCTAAATGTTTGTAATATGTGATTAATGACATCATCACTGTGTCCATTAAGCAGTATATAGGCCTGCACTGGCATATCATATAAGAAACGTCACCACATTTTCAACAGTGTAAAACTCGGATTCTAAAACACCATATTGAGTAGGCGCCTTTTTCAGAAATATAAACATATACTGGTTCAAAAACTTTAATTTAATTCAGTTGTCTAATGAAGAATGATTTCAGCCGTTTGTTTTATTACCCGTGGATTTTAAGTTCATGTAATGTTGCTGTTGGGGATTCAGTTTTCTAATGAAGAATGATTTCAGCCATTTGGTTTATTACCCGTGGATTTTAAGTTCATGTCATTTTGCTGTTGGGGATTCTTTTGCAATTGAGTCTATTACAAAAAAACCAATGCAACGATAATGGCTAATACAAGTTCACCTTGATGTCTATCCTGATCTTATCAAACGTTCTGGTCCCAGCATACTGTAGCAGTACAGAGTCGACCGGCCTCTCCCCCTCACAGCTCGGGTTTTCCACCCCCGGGTAGAAACCCGTGTTTGGGTAGGGCAGGGTGACGTACTCTTTGGGATGCATTGTGTCCATATTGTAACAGTACATCCTCACCCTCCGGCCCCCTAGCACAGTAGGGTAAAGCCAGTACTCCCCGTCTGGGAGACCGGGGTGACACATCTGCAGTTCCTGGCATGACGTCGGGGTACCTAAAATGCAATTTTTCGAAAAGTAGAAATTTTTATCAGTAACATTAATTTGTTTTTAGTTACATGGTTTTTTTTTTATTTTGCAAGGACAGATGCTTTTACGATTTGGTTGTAGATGAAATAAGGTTGTGAGTGTCGGGAATTGACATTCACTGACAACACCAATAACTTGCTATTGTGACATGATATGATGACTACAGTGGGAAGGAGTATTCCCTATATCAGTTCTCAGTATCAGCATTTGTCATGTACTTGTTTTTAAATAAAATTGATTGAAAGTGAGATCGATGTGTTTGAGATTGGCTTTAACGCTGTTTCAAGAGTATTTCACTTATATCGCGGCTGCAGGGAGAAGGCCCGCAGCGCCATGTGGATATGCATTGCGGTGAAACCTGCGAGCAACGGTTGGAACTAGCGAACCATGGGTTTAAATTCAGTGTAGCATTGCACCCAAACCTTACTGCGTGTAGAACAGTTCTCTACTGCAGACAAAGTTGCCGTGCCCCTGGCGGGATTCGAACCCCGGACCTCTTGATCCGAAGCCTAACGCGCTAACCACTGCGCTATCCCGCCCCCGAAAGTGAGATAGACCCTGTCTCAAGTACTGTGTCAACCATCAAGAGAGCAGATGACTTATATTAACCTATCAAAACCTGCATCAGTCAAGGGAAATTCTATACCTAACCCCGACTTGAATCTCGAACCCTAGGTACCAGAATATGATAAGGTTAATACAGGATGTGGTTGGGATCAACCCATATATGTTATAAATTACATACGTAGTGACAAATTCACAGTTTAGAAGTAAATTGTTACACAAGTTCTCAAAGAATAATCCAAGTCTGTCTTATTACTTTTCACTTAGGCCTTTACAAGTCCATGTTGATTATGGTAGTATGTACTTCTCCTCAGCTTACCTAGTTTAGTACAGGTGTATGTGTCACGCCCCGGGATGCAAATCTCGTCTTCTTTGCATTCATGATAACCACACTCTCCAAGCAGTTTCTAGTGCGTTGATTAAGATAATACGTGATCACGATAATGATAATGACACAAATTTAATTTATTTACTTGTTTAATGTGATACATTTTAAAGCATAGGGATGTTCATTAGAGAGATAATAAGCTGTTAAATTGGGTTTAATTTAATAAAACATTACATATTACCATTGAAATATTAAGCCAAACACAAAAAGAAGCATTAAAGGATGGATCAGGGGTTTGAATGCAGGAAAGAAAATCATAGGAAAAAAGGTCATAGAAATTAAATAAAAATAATAATAAGTTAGTATTTATTCATTGACAACTAAAGATATATTTGTGTATACAATTTTTTCCTAATAAGAATTTATTATATGACTTCTTTCCCTTGACGTTTTTCCCCTATGACTGTTTTCCGCGCACCAGGGGTGTGTATCCAGAGTAGAACAATGAGAAACCCCACCCTTGAAAATTCATTGATCCATTTAAGAGATGCATGGGAGAGAAATATTTACCTTCGGCCACTTATTCATATCTGCATACAAATAATCTATGCAATATATACTCTGAAAGCTTGAATGTAAGGAGTCGACCTCGAACAGATAGCACATGTTCTTTGTCTGGTGGTAGTTGAAGGAACGACAAGCTTTAAAACTGGAACAGATCTCAGCACATTTGTCGAGTCTTGATGCAGGGGTTTCAAGCAGGGGAAACCAGAGGACCTTCTTGTGTTCTTGTACATATGGAAGGTGTGATGCGTCGAAACAAGTACGTGTAGGAAGGCTTGGAATCGTGGATAAAAGCACCACCAAATGTAGGATCTCCATTTTGAATGTTTCAACACTATGTCTGGAACGAAGTAAGTATTTGAGTCGAGGTGAGGTGAATATGGGTTTAACGCCGATTTCAAGAATATTTCACTTATATCGTTGATAAGTATCGGCTGGAACTAGCGAACCATGGGTGGTACTATGCTGAAATACACTGTAGAATTGCACCCAAACCTTATTGCGTGTAGAACAGTTCTCTACTGCAGACGAAGTTGCCGTGCCCCTGGCAGGATTCAAACCCCGGACCTCTTGATCCAAAGCCGAACGCGCCAACCACGCTAAACCCAAGTTGGGGTTTAACGTCGCTTTCAAGAGTATTTCACTTATATCACGGCTAGTGTTAAGGCAGGGAGAAAGCCACTGGAACTGGCGAACCACTGGTGGTTACTACGCTGGAATTCAGTATAGCATTGCACTAAGACCTTTCTGCTTGTAGAACAGTTTTCTGCCGCAAGTTACCGTGCCCCTGGCGGGATTCGAACCCCGAACCCCTTGACCCGAAGCCGAACGCGCTAACCACTGCGCTATCTTACCCAATAAATATTTGAAAGCAACATTGTTTGTACTACAACAAAAACAGTTTCATCTGTACTCAGAACAAAATGTATCTTATATAATAGTATATACATATAATACATTGAAGTTACAACATATGAGAGATACATAAATAATCAAATTGTTCTTAATTAAACACTTTTTATACACCCTTTACCGCATATTTTGAAATTTGTTATGATCTGAAAATACATCTTTGACACCGCTATCGACTGTTTATATATTTGATGTGTGATGGCAAGATTGAGGGAAAATTGAATATACAAAATTGACCGAGTAACAAATTGCATGTTATTAAATGTCATCAATTTGGTGAGGATTTGATAAACTAACACAGAATTGAAAACAATAAAGAAATGGTAAGTATACAATAATAAACTATGTTAACGGTATTGAATATATGACTGAGTGAGAAACATAAATAAATTTTTTAAATGATCCAGGTGCGACAAACAGTGAGTGAGTGAGTGAGTTAATGTTTAACGCCGCTTCGGCAGTATTTCAGCTATTAGCGGCGAGATATTTAATTTATTTGCCTAATTTAAAAAAGAAAATTGCAATGGAAAAACAAAACACGGCACGAAGTCCGCAAAAACATCAGCATATTATCTCTACAAACAGAAGGGCGAGGATATTAATTGCAGACCTTTACATTACCTTACAAACGTGAGATTTCAAAACTTCAGCATGAAATGGAGGTAAACATTGTACCACCTGAATTCAAATTCGATACTTTGAACTACGTAACATGTACAGGTTGTATATTCTAATCACATACATTACGGGCGGTTGGTTACACGCTCTGACAAACGGTAACTCTTCATTCTACATCCTATATACTCAGTGATAGGAGAGAGCAAACAAACATGGTGATTCTGATTGTGTTATCACTTACTACGTGAGGTGAATGATAGGCGAATTATATAAAATATTGTATATTAAAAGGCACTGTAGCACACAGTTCTTATTGAAATAAAGTGCTCCCAAGAAAAGGAAAATAAGTGTTTACATTGCCTCATAAAACTTTTATATTTTTCAATAAATACAGTAATCTTCAAATAAAAAAACACTCACACTTAGTCCTCCGTGGATTTTAAACTTTGTCATTGGGGAACATTTTGCAGGTTTTTTAACAAATAAGTTTTTTCCCTTTGAGCATGAAGCTTAAACAAGTGAGTAAGTTATTGCTTAACGCCGCTTCGGCAGTATCACAACCATTAGCGGCGAAAAATTTAAGTTAATTGATTAATTTTAAAACAATTGCAAAAGCAAAAACATCCACAAGAAGGTACCTATTCCTAATCTTCTTTACATCCTTTACATCACCGGCTAGACCTTGAATGGTCTTGGCGGTCGCGAAAGGATTAAGACGGAGAGGTTTATCATCAGTGGGTGATATGATGAGAAATCGAGGAAAGGTGTTTGAATTTGAATTAGTGAGTGAGTGAGTGAGTTATTGTTTAACGCCGCTTCGGCAGTATCACAGCCATTTGCGGCGAGTTTTTCTCTTCAAACGAAAGTGCGAGGTTATTTTATTTGTCATATTTAATTAAATTAATTAGCAAAATAGTTTGTATGAAATGTTTTATAATCAGGGCTTCACCCCGAAATTACCCCGTGCGATGCCCGGGTTAGAATAGGCCCTCAATTCCTCCTGCTTGTCGTAAGAGGCGACTAAAAGGGCGCAGTCTGTTTGCCAAGGACTGCGACCTGTACGGGTGGAGGAAGGATGCCTGGTGGTTGAGGCTTGTGTGTAGCAGAATGCTACCACTGACCAATACACTGCTTCGGCCCCGACTTCATCTGGTCAATCGGCTGGTCATGCCAAGCACTTGGTTGTGCACATCTTTGCTATCCTTCTTCTTACGCTGCTACCTCTCTTTACAATTATTTTCTTTACTTTCTTGGTGCTCTCTTGCATACCTTCACCACCTTTCCACAATGATTTCCTTCCTGATGTACTATCCCTACTCTCTGCACTCTTTCTTAGTGCTCTCTTGCACACATTCATCAACTCTCCTCGGCTTCCAAGATAGCGTAGCCCATGGGCCAATCCAGTGAAACATTGGCAACGTTTTAGTGGAGTATATCATCCTGGTATCCCCGGTGCTGTCAGCAGGACACCCACTGACATACACCATTGCCCTTGTTGGTGCTCCGTGGTGGGTGGGGATCCAGGTCGATGAACATTTCGAACCTAACATGACTAGAACAGGCAACAAAAAGCGTACACTTTCAATGGATGAGAGTCGCTCTTCTGACGAAGAGGCTACTCCATCAAAATCATCTTCAAATTCAGCGTCAAACAACTGACCAAGATTTCTCGTCATATCATCTATTGATGACAAACCACTGCGCTTAAAACCTTTCGCCACCGCCAAGACCATTCAAGGTCTTGCTGGTGATGTTAAGGACGTTAAAAAAATCAGGAATTGGTACCTACTGGTGGAATGCAAATCACCACAACAATCAAAATCATTGCAAACATTAAAGCTCATTGTGGACAAACCTGTCAAGGTTTCTCCACACACAACATTAAACAGCAGCAAAGCCATCATCCGAGACAAGGATCGATGTCTCGAGGATGCCACCGAGCAAGAGCTCCTTGACAACCTCAGGAACCAGGCGGTGACAGCAGTTAAGCGCTTCATCATCAAGAGGGAGGAGAAAATCATCAAAACGCACACCTATCTTCTAACCTTTTCACTTCCTCAAACTCCTAAAATAATAAATGCAGGTTACTACAAACTCAACTGAACTCTATATCCCTAACCCCCTCCGTTGCTACCGATGTCAGAAGTTGGGCCATTGAAGCAACTCTTGCAGGGCTGATGACCGTGTTTGTCCTCAGTGTGGCAAGCTCGAGGATGAAAGTCATCCAAAGGACTGCAAAGAGTTGCCAAAGTGCGCCAACTGTTCTGGCGAACACATTGCTTCCTCCAAGGAATGCCCTCGGTGGCAACAGGAATCTAAAATCCTCAAAATTAAATATACCCAAAATATCTCCTTCCCGGAAGCTAAACGCCTGGTTACTGAGGGACCTAAACCCTCGTATTCATCCATGGTATCTTTCAGCAACTACCCCTAAATGCTCTGTCTCAACTCAGACAGACATTGAATGCATCAATGATCCACCTACAAAAACTACTCTCCGTAGTTCCACATCCTCTACAATAGGTACCATGACAATCCCTCTTCTGTCTCTTAAAGAGCCTGTCAAACTGACAGGTTCTCAAACAATCCCAAAAGGAACAAAACCATCAAATCACAACTTCAAATAATTCAAAATAAAAAAACATCTAACTGCACTCCCAAAGGCCACAGGAATGCGGTTGAGGTCTACAACAAGTATGGATCTCTTGACCTTGAGATTGATGACGTCATTATGGACGCATCAAACACAGCGTCTCTTGACAACTCGCCCAAAAAGGGGCAGAGAGGTCGGTCCTCAGACGGACGCGTTTTTCCAATAAAACTTCCAACATGAGGCTTTTAATATTTTACTATTTTATCCTCGCATTTATGGCGATTATGCAGTGGAATTGTCGAGGCTTTAAGGTCAATGTTAATGAATTGGGCTTGTTAGCCCAAAAGTACAATCCTCAAGCTATTTGCCTTCAAGAAACTCATTTTAAAGAATCTGATAAAGTTGCAATGAGACCATTCACTTTTTACAATTCTTTCTCCCCTTCTGCTGATAGGGCAAAAGGGGGTGCATCAATTTTAGTACGGGATGGCATTATCCACAGAGTAATTCCATTAAAAACACAATACAAGCTGTAGCTGTCAGCTTATCATTATTTAAAACTTTAACTCTCTGTTCTATATATATTCCACCATCTCAAGATCTTACTATAAAAGATCTTGATCAACTTGTTACTCAATTACCTAAACCTTATATCATCATGGGTGATTTTAACAGTCACAATCCCCTCTGGGGTAGCAATACTAGAGGGAAAATACTTGAAAGTTTCCTCACCCAAAATGATTTATGTCTGTTTAATGATGGCTCAAACACATATCTAAATCCTGCTACAGGAACATATACAGCTATAGATTTATCAGTTACTGATGCATCCCTTTTACATGACTTCTCATGGTCAGTCCATGAGGATACATGTGGGAGCGACCACTTCCCAATTGTATTAGAACCCTCATCACCTATTCCCGAGGAGCACAATCCTCATTGGAAATTTTCCCAGGCTGATCGGGGTACATTTTTTGCCCTATGCCGTGACCGTATTATATTTGATGAAATAGTTAATGCAACTGAACCTGTTGAGGCCTTTTCTAAAGGTCTCATTGATATAGCAACAGAAACTATCCCTAAAACCTCGGCAAATCCACGCATTCACAAGCCATGGTTTAATGAAACCTGTGATACTGCAATTAAGGCACGTTAAAAAGCTGAACGCAAGCTCAGTAAACGACCAACAAGAATAAACTTAGATAACTGTCGCAAGGCTCGAGCTAAAGCTCGACGCACAGTCAACCAACAAAAACGCGAATCTTGGAGAGGCTATGTCTCTAAGATCAATTCCAGAACACCTATAAGCAAAGTCTGGAATATGATTAGTAGAATTAAAGGCAAAGGTTCCAAATCTACAATAAAACATGTTAAGGTCAACGATGACCTTCTCACCTCAAAATCTGACATTGCCAATAAGTTGGCTGAAACAATCTCTAAAAATTCTTCATCTGCAAATTATGTCCCTGCTTTCCAAAAGTACCAAAAGGTACAGGAAAAACGACCACTTAATTTCAAATCTGACAATGGAGAGGATTATAATGAACACTTCTCCTTGTCAGAGCTTAAAACTGCACTTTCTAAAGCTCATGATACAGCAACCGGCCCTGATGAAATCCATTATCAGCTTCTAAAACATTTACCAGAACCTTGCCTTGAGGTCCTACTTCATGTATTTAATCACATTTGGGTAACTGGTGAATTTTCATCTTGTTGGCACAATGCTACTATTGTGCCTATCCCAAAACCTGGGAAGGATCATACAGACCCTTCCAACTACCGTCCTATAGCCTTAACCAGGTTGCGTATGTACAACTATGGAACGGATGATCAATGATCGTCTAATTTGGTACTTTGAAACTAATAAATTACTAACTGATATTCAATGTGGTTTCCGCAAACAACGCAGTACCACTGATCATCTTGTTCGTTTAGAATCATTTATTCGTTTTTTTTAAATTTATTTCTTTTTGTGGTACATGTACATGCTCATTATATATACAAATTTGTTTACAACGAAAAGCATACAAACACTTTGGCAGAAGCTGGTAACAAAGATGAGTATAACAATTTACTCATCATCATTAGTTCTAATCAAGCTTCAGATTCGATCGATTTTGAGAGTTTTCAGTTTAGGTGAGTGAGTGAGTGAGTGAGTTATTGTTTAACGCCGCTTCGGCAGTATTGCAGCCATTAGCGGCGAGATATTTAATTTATTAGCCTAATTTATAAAAGAAAATTGCAATTGAAAAACAGAACACGGCACGAAGGCCGTAAAAACATCAGCGTATTATCACAAGTTGAATAAAAGCTGAAAGTGAAAAGTTAAAATTTACAATTTGTCAATAAGGTGTATAGCCTTCAAAAAATCTAAAACACGATGCTCACCGAAATGAGTAAAAACTTGATTGATTGAAATAGAAGGATAAAAAGTTTCCCTGATATGTGCAGTGTCCCAACACTCACATAGAATGTGTTTGATTGTGAGAGGACACTGACAGGGTATACATACTGGGGGATCTTCCCCCTTTAAAAGATATGAGTGAGTAAGATGAGAGTGTCCAATACGACATCGTCGTAGGACACAAGCTTCCTGCCGGGTAAAAGAGGATACAGATTTGTAACCTAACTGAGGTTGAATAGTGTGAAGTTTGTTATGGTGTTGTTGGTCCCATTGGGACTTCCAACGTTGCTTAATGTAAGATTTAATAGCAGTTTTTAAATAGCAAATGACAGGTTGACCAGAATGTCATAAATTTAGAATAGTTGCAAGTTGAGTATGCGTTATATTTGTCAATATTGTAAGCTTTCTTGATGTCATTCTTGATGTAGGTTATGTTTGGTTTCAATCCATTATGCTTTGTTTTGAATAATGTGTACTTAACAGTTGTGATGATCATATTCAATACTTTGTTTCTATATTCAGGATATCCAAGGCAAATATTCCTTTTTGAGAGGTTTATGTTTGCTTGTGTGTTTGTCTCTATCCATTCCTTAACTTTATTCCAAATATTTTTGACAGTAGGACACTCAAAGAAAAGGTGACTTATGGTCTCTATTTCGTCCACACAGAAGCTACATTTATTGTCATCTTTGATTTTCATTTTATCCAGGAGATCATTTGTCGGGAGTATTCTATGTAGAATTGAATATTGAAACCATTTTGTTTTTGAACTTAGATTGGATATAAAAGGCAATTGGTTTATATATTTCCATTCAGTTTCGTTGATTTGACATTCCAAATCTCGTTCCCATTTCATTCTGTATTTGTAGCTAACCCCCGTGATTTCTGATTATTGTAATATATCATAAAATATTCGACAACCTTTTCTCTTGCCAGTAATATTTTCAATAAAATAAGGTATTAGTGGCATATCTAGTTTTTTCTCTATCCTAATGTTTGACTTTACTAAATATGATTTTATTGCATTAATGATACCAGCATGTTCAAGAAAATTTGTCTTAAATTTGTACCTGTTAACTAATTCTGTGTAGTTATAAAAGTTACCGCCACTATCGATTATATCATTTATCAGATAGATACCTGGTTTTGACATTTGCTTATAATGAATCACCTTATTGTTAATTCTGATATTATCATTATTCCATATCGGCTGAGACAGGACATCAGCTTGCGTCTTTACGAGTTCCCCCTTTTTGGTAATGAAACTTCCCCATGCTTTTAAGACGTCTTTCCAAAAATCGTTTGTTCTTGGATTACAAACATGCTTCATCACTTCTTCTGCGCTGTATTGATAAAAGTTAGTGTGTTGTGGGGATACATTTTTATGAAACAGTTTCTTCAGTTTAGAACAGCTGTCCGAATTGAAGAGTCGTTTCACCCAACTTATTTTCTGAGAACAAATTGTATTTCTTATATCAGGTGCTCTAAAACCACCTTCATTATAATTACTTGTTATTATTTTACATTTAATTTTATCTGGTTTCCCTTTCCATATAAAGGCAAAACAAAGTCTTTCAATGTCCTTCAATATGTTTTCACTAGGATTTGGAAGTATTGTAAATATCTGGTTTAATTTAGGCAGGATAAGGCTTTTTAAAACGGTCGTCCTACCAAGTGGAGTAAGATCTCTTCCCAGCCATTGGTTCATGATGATCTTTATTTGTTTTAGTTTATCTTTATAATTTCTCTCTACCATTTCTGCCAAGTTATGTGTGAATGTTATGCCAAGGATTGTGAATTCTGTTTTAGACCAGTCTAATTTGTAGTCTTTGCACAGTGTTTTTTTCGAATTCTTTAAGGAACCTATCCAGATGACTTGAGTTTTAGTTGCATTTATTTTTAGTCCCGAGAAAGAGGCGTATTGAGTTAATGTTTGTAGTGTCGCTTGTAGACAGGTTTCGGATCCATCCAGTGTCAAAGAGTGAGTGAGTTATTGTTTAACGCCGCTTCGGCAGTATTGCAGCCATTAGCGGCGATCCAGTGTCAAAGAAGTATCGTCTGCGAATTGAGTTACGAGGTACTCACTGTCACCTATTTTAATTCCTTTTATCTTTTTATTATTACGGATCATGATGCTTAGAATTTCAGCACATAAAATAAATAAATATGGCGAAAGTGGATCTCCTTGTCTACACCCGCGGGTAATTTGGAAGAAATCCGATGAGAAACCATTTACAAGAACACTAGAGTTGATATTTTTATAAAATGTACCCATCCAGTTTTTAATAGTAGGGCCAAAATTGAAAAAATCAAGAACCTTTCGTAAAAATGTCCAGTCTACTGAATCAAACGCTTTTTCAAAATCTATGAGCAGGAGTAAACCCGGTATTTCCAAACACTCTGCATATTCCATGATGTCATAAATCTGTCTCGTACATTCTCCGATGTATCTATTTGCCATAAAACCTCGTTGGTCTTCGTTTATTATTTTCGGAAGTACTTTATTCTATTGGCAATTGTTGCTGATGCTATTTTATAAGATACATTTAGTAGGGATATCGGTCTCCAATTTTTTAAAAACTGTTTCGGTTTATTCTTTTTGGGTATACATGTTATTTGACCCTGTTTCTGGCTAATGGATAACTCTCCTGATTTATAAGCGAAGTTTAATGATCGAATCAAGTAGGCATGCAAGTCCAACCAACAAAATTTGAAAAATTCTACAGTAAAGCCTGACGGGCCGGGACTTTTTTCGTTTTTCATATTTTTGAGCGATTCCAGAACTTCGTCATACTTTAGTTCTCCTTCGAGTGTATCTCTGTCTAAGTCACTGAGTTTTTGGACCTTACAGTTTTGAAAGAGCTCATATAAATTGACCGGCGAACATGTTTGTTTTGTGTAGATGTTTTTATAATAATATTTGGTTTCGTTGACTATTTCTTTTGTGTTAGTTATGATTTTATTATCTTCTGTTTGAAGTTTTGATATAGCTTTATTGACATAATTTCGTTTCTCTAGTGATAAAAAGTACTTCGTAGGTTTTCCCCTTTTTCTTTCCATTCGCATTTGGATCTTATTATCACTCCTTCAGCTTTTACACTATTTATCTTTTCTAATTTAAGATTAGCGTCATTTATTTCATTTACTATTAACTGCTTTTCGACAGTGTTGTTGGCCTCGTCCAGGTTTCTGTTTAAATCCTCGAGGGTTTTGCAAAGTTCCTTTTCGTTTTTTTCCCGCTCTCGTTTGCGCTCCGATGAATATTTAATTGTAAAACCTCTTATCATGACTAGTAAGGTTTTGAAAAACAGTTGATCATTAATTTCCAACAACACGTTTCCTTTATCATCTGATCCTATTTGGTATTGTTTTTTTGTGTTATGTATTATGTTATTAACTTCTTCAACATATATTTTATCATACAGTAGTGAGTTGTTGAATTTCCAAAAACCTTTACCTCTTTCAACATCCTTTAGTTTCAAATTGACCCAGGTTACTGAGTGGTCTGATTTGTATGCAGGTTCAATATCTGCATTTTCAATGGATGGTTCTAGGTCTCTAGACAATAGGAAAAAATCTAATCTAGACTGTTTTATAGGTTTTGTTTGTCTCCAAGTATATCGCTTTCTGTCCGGATTTAAATAACGCCACCGATCAATAGTATTGTATTCTTCGATAAATGCTAGTATAACCTCTCTTGCTTTTGGGTTATTTATGTTTTTGTAATTAAAATAGTCTATGTCTGGGTTTTGAACAAGGTTCCAGTCTCCACAAATAGAAAAGTGATCAGAGTCGAATTCTGTTACGATTTTGAATAAATTTTCATAAAAAGAAGGGCTATCTGTATTTGGTCCATACAAAGTTATCAAGGTAAGGGTTTTCTCACAAATTTCAATTTTAAGAGCAAGGTAGTTTCCACTGGTTTCATCTTGTTTTATATCTATCATTTTAAAATCAATTTCCTCGTTAATGATAATAGCTACGCCCCGAGCGTTGCTTTTAAAACAGCTAAAGTAACATTTTGACGAACCCCATTCAATTTGGATATCTTTTGCAAGATTTGGTGTGAAATGAGTGTCTTGTAAACAATAGATGTCGGCTTTCTTTGTTTAAGATTTGAAAAAACATCTACGCGTTTTTTCTTGTTATTGAGTCCTTGGCAATTTGAAGTGATAATTTTCAATTCACCGTTCATGTTTAGATTTTACATTAAATGTATATTTTTCAGACAAGTAAATGAAAAAAAGGTATGTACATGTACCATTGTAAGTAGAAAGGAAAAACAGTAACAGAATAGAAGAAAGATACAGAGGGATATATACAAAAGGGGAGGGAAAAACATTGGCCATTGCAGAGAGACTGTTGGGATGCGTTTCTTATTGATTTTTTACTAAGAGCCGTTTGTAACAGGTGAATGCTCGTGCTTGCAGGCGTGAGTTTTGTGGTGTGCGTGTTTTGCATGGAAAGCATGCAGTGTATTCGAGGTAGATTTCGTTGTATTAACCTGTCGTTGTCGAAAGGAGCGGTTTCGGAATATAAATTTTTGAAAAGGTCAGTTTGCTTTATCTATTATATTATAAAGTATTATGATGATATTTCCTTTGTTAACAATTACTTACAGATCAATACAGGTATCATAATTAGTTTGGTATATATACATACACACATACATAAATAAACATACATACGTAAAATACATATGATATACACATATATATACCCATACATATATATCATTTATTCGTGATGCATTTATTACTAAACTGCATGCTGTATCTATCTTTTTCGATATAGAAAAAGCTTATGACACTACATGGAAGCATGGCATCCTGAAAGATTTATTTGAATTTGGCTTGCGAGGTCGTATGGCTCATTTTATATCTAATTTTTTACATGACCGCCAATTTAAAGTGCGTGCAGGTTACACCTTTTCTGATTTCTTTGATCAAGAAATGGGTGTCCCACAAGGTAGCATTTTATCTGTCACATTATTTAGCATCAAAATCAACAGCTTGGCTAAAGTCTTAAATGACCATACAGATGGTTCACTTTTTGTGGACGATTTAGGAGTTTCCTGTAGAGGCAAAAATATGCCATCAATCGAGCGCCAATTGCAGCTCTGCCTCAACAAAATACACAAATGGTCGTTGGAAAACGGCTTCAAATTTTCCAAAGCCAAAACATCTTGTTTGCATTCTTGCAATATGCGCAAAATGCACCAAGATCCAGAACTATTTTCTGGATAAAACTCCAATCAAAGTCGTTCCTGAGGCCAAGTTTCTTGGTCTCACATTTGATAGTAAATTATCATTTATCCCACACATTAAAAGCCTTAAAGCTAAATCCTTAAAGGCATTAGACCTTTTACAGGTCGTTTCAAATAATAAATGGGGTGGAGATGAAGAAACTCTTCTTCATCTCTATCGATCACTCATCCGCTCCAAACTTGATTATGGATCCATAATATATGGATCTGCCCGCCCCTCATATATCAAAATGCTAGATACAATCCACCACCAGGGTCTCAAGCTTTGTCTTGGGGCCTTCAGAACTTCACCTGTTGAAAGCCTATACGTTGAAGCTGATGAGCCATCTCTTGAAGATCGGCGCATCAAGCTAGCACTACAATATATCACCAAACTTAAATCCAACCCTTGTAATCCTGCATACAACTGCGTATTCAATCCAGAATACCAGCATTTGTATAACTTAAAACCTAAAGCAATTCCACCACTCGGTATCAGACTTCAACAACATGTTGAAGATTCTAATATCGACCTAACAACAATAGCAGAGCACGGTCTGCTTGCCGCTCCGCCATGACCATGACCAATTAATATTTCAACAGGCATTTTTTTAATTACGTGATTTTTTCGCAGATTATAAACCAATTTACACTGACGGTTCTAAGGATGGACCCATAGTAGCAGCAGCAGCAACTGTGACTCCTTCAACAACATATGCTTCAAGGCTGCATGATGGCAGCAGCATCTTTACTGCAGAAGCTAAGGCCATCCTTAAGGCCGTCCATCACATTAAAAACCCCTAATAATTACATTATTTTTTCTGATTCACTTTCTTGCCTACAAGCAATTAAAAACTGTAAGAGTGATCACCCAATTATCAGGGATATTTTATTACTTCATAATTCTTGTATCCAATGCCACATCGTTTTCTGCTGGCTTCCTAGCCATATGGGTATAAGAGGTAATAACAAAGCTGATTCGGTAGCTAAATCAGCATTAAACCTCAAACATATTTCTCCTACTAAAGTTCCATATACGGATTCTAAACCTGCTATTAGATCTTACATTAAACAACGTTGGAAGTCCCAATGGGACCAACAACAGTATAACAAACTTCAACCTCATTTAGGTTACAAATCTTTATCTTCTTTTACCCGGCATGAAGCTTGTGTTCTACGACGATGTCGTATTGGACACACTCACTCTTTTCTTTTAAAGGGAGAAGACCCCCCAATGTGTATTCCCTGCCAGTGTCCTCTCACAGTAAAACACATTCTATGTGAGTGTTGGGACGATGCGAACTTTGGACACATCTTACTTGTGGTACAAATCTGTCTGTATCACGGTACATCTGCCAACGATGATGCCATGTGTTACATACAGCAGGGATTCATTTGACCTGGGGGCCGTTACACTAACCGATCTTAGCCTTAAGATCAATCGTAAGCCCATTCTTTATCATTAGTTAAGATTGTTCTTAGGGCTAAGATCGGTTAATGAAACAGTAACCAGGTCATGGATACAGTCAACTTTGACCTGACACTAAACTCTGAAGATACCGTGCCTATAAACGAAGATGTGATGGACGTCTATGACGAAGCCCGGGTTCCTGACCTATCCTATATCCACATTCCACAGCTTCAATACCGGTACAGACAAATGAACTGGAGAGATGGATTGCAGATGCAACCTTCCTTGACCCCTAACTACAGAGATACCCGAGTCAACTAGTCAACACCGGATCACAGAAGAGAAAGATGAAAAAAGACCCTTATGGATTTTCATAGGTCATTAGAGTAAGTTGTCACATGTTATGGTCTATGTTATGATTTACAGATATTATTTTCAAGGAATGGCTAACACCTGTTGATGCCAATCGTAGGTCATTCACTCAGACTTTGAATCAAGAATTCTGTTGGTTTTCATGAGGGTTTCTAACTGTCCTTACAGTCATCTCCATATTATTTATACTTCAATGACAAGTTTCGGTATTTTCCGAACAAAGTTTTTTGGCATACTTAGACAGCTGTATGAAGAACAAACGCAATATTTGGTTATTTTATTATTATCTTAAGCCATTTGATATAATGTTCTGCAGAGCACCATGTTTGATCAAACTTAATCATGAATTCCCTTGCAGAAAGATCCGAAATCTTGTTAATAGGCGATTGCCTCACCAGGGGTATTGAAATATCTGGGTGTCAAGTCGCCTGTTTTCCGGAAAAACACAATCTAGGTGAGGTGAGGTGAGTTGATGTTTAACGCCGCTTTCAAGAGTATTTCACTTATAATGCGGCTGCTAGTATTATGGCAGGGAGAAAGCCTGCAACGCCATGTGGCTATGTATTGCGGTGAAACATGCGAGCATCGGCTGGAACTAGCGAGTGAGTGAGTTAGTTAGGGTTTAACGCCGCTTTCAAGAGTATTTCACTTATATCACGGCTGCTAGTATTATGGCAGGGAGAAAGCCCTCAACGCCTTGTGCATTGCGGCGGAACTAGCGAACCATGGGTGATACTACGCTGAGATTCAGTGCAGCATTGCACCAAAACCTTACTGCATGTAGAACAGTTCTCTACTGCAGACAAAGTTGCCGTGCACCTGGTGGGATTCGAGCCCCGGACCTCTTGATCCTAAGCCGAACACGCTAACCATTGCGCTATCCCGCCCCCCTGAAATTCAGTGAAGCATTGCACCTAAACCTTTCTGCGTGTAGAACTGTTCTCTACTGCAGACAAAGTTGCCGTGCACCTGGCGGGATTCGAACCCCGGATCTCTTGATCCAAAGCCAAACGCGCTATCCGCCAACTTTTAGGAAAGAAGACGGTGTTAAGTTTGTTAACACTGCAAAACAATTCATTCACAAAAGGACATTAACGGCTACATGTAAAACGAAAATATTTTCAAGGGATGGATTATATCGGTCAGATGCCGATCAATAACACCTTAAAAGGTCATTCACCCAGGCTTTGAATCGAGGATTCTGTTCATTTTTATTAATGATGCAAGATATAAGTTAAATGTTGTTAAACGTTTTTAAGAAACTGATAGACTCTTATGGAATTTCATACATCATTAGAGTAAGTTGTGGCATGTTATGTTATATGTTACGATACGGATATTATTTTTCAAGGGATGGATAACATCTGTCAGATACTGATCGGTACAACCTTAAAAGGTCAATCACCAAGGCTTTGAATAGAGAATTATGTTGATTTTCATTAATGAGGGTTTCTTTCTATCCATATAGTCATGATCTCCATATCATGTATATAGTTCAATGACAAGTTTCGATAGTTTCAGAACACATTTATGTGTGGATACTTAGAGAGCAGTATGTAGAAATATGAAAATATTTGGTTATTTTAATATTATCTTAAGTCATTTCATTGTTCTTTAATATTCTGCAAAGCACCATTTTGAATCAAACTAAATCATGAGTTCTCTTAAAAAAGATTGGTAATAGGCCATTGCCTCACCAGGGGTATTTAGATACCTGGGTGTAGAATCGCCTGTTTTCCAGGAACAACACCGGCTACCTTTACAAAAAAGTTGGAATCGATTTTAAAACTTGATGGCTACAAGGCAGTTGTAGTTCACGTGGGGACCAACACCATAGACTTCTTCAGAGAGAAAATTCATCAGGTCGTATAGCAAGCTGGAGAAAACCTTGGTATTTTCAGAACCCATTTATGTGTGGACATTTAGAGAGGTGTATGAAAAATATATGCAAATGTTTGGTCATTTTAAGCCATTTTATAAATTGTTCTTTTGTGTACTGCAGAACACCATGTTGGATCAAACTAAATCATGATTTTTCTTGCAGAAAGATTTGTAATAGGTGATTGCCTCACCAGGGGTATTGAGATACCTGGGTGTAGAGTCGCCTGTTTTCCAGGAACAACACTGACTACCTTGACAAACAAGTTTGGAGTCTATTTCCAACCCTGATGGCTACAAGGCAGTTGTAGTTCACGTGGAGACCAACACCGTAGACTTCTTCAGAGAGAAAGTTCATCGAGTCGTATAGCAAGCTTGTGGAAACATTAAAGAAGAGAAATCCAATGATAAAGATTCTTCTAACTAGCATACTGCCAAGACCAAGAGACTCTTTAAAAAAGATAGTTGCAAATAAAGAGTAACAAGCAGACAGAGTCGGTCATATCCCCCGCCATGTAGGAATTTTGAATATATTTATGCATTTACTTTCTTGAAAATTGTTATAACTCATAACTGATAGTTCTAACCTGAACACGTTGATAGTCTGATTGAACTCAGTTTTACGATTTCCAGTTGTCCTAGAAATACATGTTTTTGCCCATGCCAAGATTCATTGAGTGAGTGAGTTGGGGTTTAACGACGCTTTCAAGAGTATTTCACTTATATCGCGGCTGCTAGTATTATGGCAGGGAGAAAGCCCGCAGTGCCATGTGGCTATGCACTGCGGCGAAACCTGCGAGCAGCGACTGGAACTAGCGAACCATGGGTGGTACTACGCTGAAATTCAGTGTATCATTGCACCCAAACCTTACTGCGTGTAGAACAGTTCTCTACTACAGAGAAAGTTGCCGTGCCCCTGGCGGGATTCGAACCCCGGACCTCTTGATCCGAAGCCGAAAGCGCTAACCACTGCGCTATCCTGCCCCCAAGATTCATTGACCTTAATCATACATCTTTAATTGAAATGTATGGGGATACTAATCCTATCACGACCCCAATATTGGTATATGTATTGTATCGCAACCGCTCTGTATCGTTACACCCCTAGACGTCGCTCAGGAAGCATATTGAATAGTTTTGAGTGAGTGAGTGAGTTATTGTTTAACGCCGATTCGGCAGTATTGCAGCCATTAGCGGCGAGATATTGAGTGAGTGAGTGAGTTATTGTTTAACGCCGCTTCGGCAGTATTGCAGCCATTAGCGGCGAGATATTGAATTTATTTGCCCAATTTAAAAAAGAAAATTGCAATTGAAAAACGGAACACGGCACGAAGGTCGCAAAAACATCAGCAAATTATCACAAGTTGAATAAAAGCTGATAATGAAAAGTTAAAATTTACAATTTGTCAATAAGGTGTATAGCCTTTAGAAAATCTAAAACACGATGCTCACCGAAATGAGTAAAAACTTGATTGATTGACCAAGAAGAGGGAAAACTAAGTCCAGACTGTTTGCATTCGTAAAAAAAATATATATATTCTCAAATTTCTATATAGCAAAAGGCAAATCTAGACTACTTGGTTGACACCTGTACAAAGTTTCAGCAAAATATATTGAATAGTTTTGAAGTTTGAGGCCGGAATGGAAAAGCCTGGACGCACAGACGGACAGACGGACGGAGCTCATTTCTATATCCCCCGCCAACTTCGTTGTGAGGTGAGGGATAATATGAGAATGCAACTTCAATGAGAGAAGACGGCGTTAGTTAACAAGGCAAAACGATTCATTCACAAAAGGATATTGACGCAAATAGGGGAATTATTTTCAAGGGATGGATTACATCTGTCAAATGCCGATCGATATCACCTTAAAAGGTCATTCACCCATTTTTTTATTCAAGGATTCTGTTGATTTTCATTAATGAGGGTTTCTTACTGTCCATACAGTCATCTCAATGTCATTTATACTTTAATGACAAGTTCCAGTATTTTCAGAACTCACTTATGTGTGGATATTTAGAGAGGTGTATGAAAAATATATGCAAATGATTGGTTACTTTACAATTTTAAGCCATTTTATTAATTGTTCTTTCGTGTTCTGCAGAACTCCATGTTGGATCAAACTAAATCATGAGTTATCTTGCAGAAAGATTGGTAATAGGCGTTTGCCTCACCAGGGGTATTGAGATACCTGGGTGTAGAGTCGCCTGTTTTCCAGGAACAACACCTGCTACCTTGACAAACAAGTTAGAGTCGATTTCAAGCCTTGAGTGAGTGAGTGAGTAACTTATTGCTTAACGCCGCTTCGGCAGTATCGCAGCCATTAGCGGCGAGAAATTTAAGTTAATTGATAAATCTAAAAATAATTACAAAAGCAAAAAGTAATGACACAGAGGTCATAGAAAACATCAGCAAAATATCACAATTTTGTTTAAAGCTGAAAGAAAAGATAAAATTTACAATTTGTCAAATATATTGACTGCTTTCAAAAAGTCTAAAATGCGGTGTTTCAAGCCTTCAGATGGAGACCAACACCGTAGATTTCTTCAGAGAGAAAGTTCATTCGCTATCCCGCCCCCCTGAAATTCAGTGAAGCATTGCACCCAAACCTTACTGCGTGTAGAACAGATCTCTACTGTAGACAAAGTTGCCGTGCACCTGGCGGGATTCGAACCCCGGACCTCTTGATCCGAAGCCAAACGCGCTAACCACTGCACTATTCTGCCAACTTTTAGGAAAGAAGACGGTGTTAAGTTTGTTAACACTGCAAAACGATTCATTCACAAAAGGACATTAACGGCTACATGTAAAACGAAAATATTTTCAAGGGAAGGATTATATCTGTCAGATGCCGATCAATAACACCTTAAAAGGTCATTCACCCAGGCTTTGAATCGAGGATTCTGTTCATTTTTATTAATGATGCAAGATATTAGTAAATTGTTGTTTAACGTTTTTAAGGAACTGATAGACTTATGGAATTTCATACGTCATTAGAGCAAGTTGTGGCATGTTATGTTATATGTTACGATACGGATATTATTTTTCAAGGGATGGATAACATCTGTCAGATACTGATCTGTACTACCCTAAAACGGTCATTCACCCAGGCTTTGAATAGAGAATTATGTTGATTTTCATTAATGAGGGTTTCTTTCTATCCATATAGTCATGATCTCCATATCATTTATATACTTCAATGACAAGTTTCGATAGTTTCAGAACCCAATAATGTGTGGATACTTAGAAAGCAGTATGTAGAAATATGAAAACATTTGGTTATTTTAATATTATCTTAAGTCAGTTCATTGTTCTTTAATGTTCTGCAAAGCACCATGTTGAATCAAACTAAATCATGAGTTCTCTTGAAAAAAGATTGGTAATAGGCGATTGCCTCACCAGGGGTATTGAGATACCTGGGTGAAGAGTCGCCCGTTTTCCAGGAACAACACTGACTACCTTGACAAACAAGTTTGGAGTCGATTTCCAACCCTGATGGCTACAAGGCAGTTGTAGTTCACGTGGAGACCAACACCGTAGACTTCAGAGAGAAAGTTCATCGAGGCGTATAGCAAGCTTGTGGAAACATTAAAGAAGAAAAATCCAATGATAAAGATTCGTCTAACTTGCATACTGCCAAGACTGAGAGACTTTAAAATGATAGTTGCAAATAAAGCGTAATAAGAGATTGCAACTTCAAGGAGAGAAGACGGCGTTAGTTAACACTGCAAAACGATTCATTCACAAAAGGACATTGACGCAAATTGGGGAATTATTTTCAAGAGATGGATTACATCTGTCAGATGCCGATCGATATCACCTTAAAAGGTCATTAACCATTTTTTTTAATCGAGGATTCTGTTTATTTATATTAATTAGGGTTTCTTACTGTCCATACTGTCATATCAATGTCATTAACACTTCAATGACAAGTTTCGGTATTTTAAGATCCAATTTATTTGTGAATACTAAGATAGCTGTATGACAAATATATGCAATTGTTAGGTTATTTTATTATCATGTTTAGCCCTTTTATTAATGTTCTTTCTTGTTCTGCAGAACACCATGTTGGATCAAACTAAATCATGAGTTCTCTTACAGAAAGATTGGCAATAGGCGATTGCCTCACAGGTGTATTTAGATACCTGGGTGTAGAGTCGCCTGTTTTCCAGGAACAACACTGGCTACCTTGACAAACAAGTTGGAATCGATCTCAAACTCGGATGACTACAAGGCAGTTGTTCACGTGGGGACCAACACCGTAGACTTCTTCAGAGAGAAAATTCATCGAGTCGTATAGCAAGCTGGAGAAAACTTGGTATTTTCAGAACCCATTTATGTGTGGATATTTAGAGAGGTGTATGAAAAATATATGCAAATGTTTGGTTATTTTATTATCATTTTAAGCCATTTTATAAATTGTTCTTTCGTGTTCTGCAGAACACCATGTTGGATCAAACTAAATCATGATTTTTCTTGCAGAAAGATTGGTAATAGGCGATTGCCTCACCAGGGGTATTGAGATACCTGGGTGTAGAGTCGCCTGTTTTCCAGGAACAACACTGACTACCGTGACAAACAAGTTGGAATCGTTTTCCAACCCTGATGGCTACAAGGCAGTTTTAGCTCACGTGGAGACCAACACCGTAGACTTCTTCAGAGAGAAAAGTTCATCGAGTCGTATAGCAAGCTTGTGGAAACATTAAAGAAGAAAAATCCAATGAAAAAGATTCCTCTTACAAGCATACTGCCAAGACCGAGAGACTCTCAAAAAATGACAGTTGCAAATAAAGAGTAATAAGAGACAATCAACTTCAATGAGAGAAGACGGCGTTAGTTAACACAGCAAAACGATTAATTCATAAAAGGACATTGACGCAAATAGGGAAATTATTTTCAAGGGATGGAGTATATCTGTCAGACGCCGATCATTACCACCTTATAAGGTCATTCACCCAGGCTTTGAATATAGGATTCTGTTTATTTATATTAATGGGGGTTTCTTACTGTCCAATAAGTCATCTCCATATCATTTATACTTTAATGACAAGTTTCGGTATTTTCAGAACCCATTTACGTGTGGATATTTAGAGTGAGTGAGTGAGTTATTGTTTAACGCCGCTTCGGCAGTATTGCAGCCATTAGCGGCGAGATATTTAATTTATTAGCCTAATTTGAATATTTAGAGAGGTGGATGATATATATAAGCAAATGTTTGGATATTTTATTATCATTTTAAGCCATTTCATTAATTGTTCTTTCGTATTCTGCAAAACACCATGTTGGGTCAAACTAAATCACGAGTTCTCTTGCAGAAAGATTGGTAATAGGCGATTAGATACCTGGGTGTAGAGTCGCCTGTTTTCCTGGAACAACACCGGCTACCTTGACAAACAAGTTGGACTCGATCTCCAAACGTGATGGCTACAAGGCAGTTGTAGTTCACGTGGGGACCAACACCGTAGACTTCTCCCGAGAGAACGTTCATCGAGTCGTATAGCAAGCTGGTGGAAACATTAAAGAAGAAAAATCCAATGGTAAAGATTCTTCTAACTACCATATTGCAAAGACCGAGAGACTCTTAAAAAATCATAGATCAGTTAATGAGTGAGTGAGTTAGGGTGTAACGCCGCTTTCAAGAGTATTTCACTTATATCGCGGCTGCTAGTATTATGGCAGGGAGAAAGCCCGCAACGCCATGTGGCTATGCCCTGCGGTGAAACCTGCGTGCAGCGGCTGGAACTAGCGAACCATTGGTGGTACGGCACTGAAATTCAGTGAAGTATTGCATCCAAACCTTACCTTACAGTTCTCTGCTACAGACAAAGTTACCGAACAGGGGACCCCTTGAGTGAGTGAGTGAGTTATTGTTTAACGCCGCTTCGGCAGTATTGCAGCCATTAGCGGCGAGGGACCCCTTGAATGGAACGCACAAATAACTGCGATATCCTGCCCCCCAAGAGAGGGTAGAAAATTACGTTTTATGTTAAATTATACGTCAACCATAAACACCGAATGTGTGATTCTTTCAAAATATGCTATGAGAGAGAAATTAGGAAGTCTTCTCCGACAATGACCTATACGATTTAAATTAATGTATTTCTAAATGTCCAAGAGATTTACAAACTAGCAACATGTGTTTGTCTGTTGATAGGCAGCCGCCATGAAGTGCGACTGCCTCCGACCAAGCTCAGATCCAAAGTGAGGACGTCACGTGCTTCTTAACATATGCAACAGCAAGATCGTGTCCATTTCATGTTGCGTTTTGGCGAATGTTTTTTTCAAACAAGTAAGGGAAGGAAAATCCTTCAGTCCACATATCACCTTCCTTATTGTTCTAGCCTTACACTCGAACTCGGAACAAGATATTTATGAAAAGGAGCCAATGAGAAAATGATTTTAGAAAATAGAGGCCAATTTTCGATATTTTTCAGCGTCTAACTGTTAGAGTACTATAGACCCACCCCATCGTTTCTTTCCTACTCGGCACTCCCCCCCCCCCCCCCCCCCCCCCCCCCCCCCCCCCATTCATTTATTATCGTGATTTAACGGAATGTCTTCTCTTCAAGTAAAGGGAGATCACTCCTCCATGATTTGAGGAGATTCAAAACAGAGAATGAAAGTCCTGTTGGCATAGTGGACACGTTACGAACCTTTCTCTAAGAAATGACTTCTAGGTTATAACGCTTGGAAACTATAACTTTTACATTACATCAACATGTAAAACAAGATTGTTTTTAAAACTAATTACCCTATATGGTTGAAAATAACTTAGTCAATATTTTCGATACGAGGACATATCACGTTTGCCCAGCAACCATTATTTCAGCGTGACTACGTCGCCTGTGACATGATAAAAAAAAGTCATGAGGTCACTTAGCTTGCCGTCTCCTGGCTATTTTTCTATTCAAATGGAATAGAATTGGTAATAAAAAAAACCCGTCCTTGTTGAACGTTTCTACATGCAGGTTTCTTATTTTGAACTTCATACGTGTATATCTATACATTGATCACATCAAAAACTGATTATGTATGCCGATTCGAAACGCAATCATTTATAAACTTTATTATTTTACTTGACAAGCAAAAGGGAGTTAACTCTTCCTGGGCTAAATTGAAGCAAAACAGTATTGGGATCTAATTATAAAATATTCGAGATCGGAACCGGAATTCTCTATTTTTAATTATATAATCTATTTTTGCATTGATGCAAGTTTATTAATAGTCAAAATGATGAACTGAAAAATTAAAGTGGTGAGTGGGTTCGGTATTACGGCATTATGACGTCACTATCGTTGAATAACTTTCAACTAGTTACACAACACTTGTTTCAAATAACCAAATTATCTCATAACGATATTCAGAACACGTATGTAATAATACACTGTCATGTAGATGATGTTTTTTTAATATTACACTGTCATGTAGTTCATGGTATTGAATGTGACTCTGTCATGTAGCTGATGGTATTGAATATAACACTGTCATGTAGATGATGTTTTTTAATATTACACTGTCATGTAGTTGATGGTATTGAATGTGACTCTGTCATGTAGATGATGGTATTGAATATAACACTGTCATGTAGATGATGTTTTTTTATTATTACACTGAAATGTAGCTGATGGTATTGAATATTACAGTGTCATGTAGTTGATGTTATTGAATATTACCCTGACATGTAGCTGATGGTTTTGAATATTACACTGTCATGTTTATGGAGATGCCGGGACATTGTACTTCATTTTACTCACACCACTACACTGAGTAGGGTAAAAACGACATAATCTGCGTTTGAAATAAATTGAAGCGGGAGAAGGGTAACTGATTTCGTGGGACATGGGTAATCTGTTGAGAGAAAGGAACACGGAGAAGGGTAACTTTAACGAACTTCTTCAAAGGCGATGCAATGGAACACAGCTATTGTATTATATCATTTATACTTGCAGTGAGAATCAATCTAGAACTACGAAGCAATACATTACAGATAACTGTTAAATTACAAATCAATGTCCCCTTGATAGAGCGTTGTCTATTTCATTGTCGCACGTACCCCTTGAATCAAAGAACAAGAAAAATACCAATTTAAGATGTTTCTTTATGGACACGTTTGGTATTGTCAATTAAGGATTGAACAATCTTAAATATATCCACATTTTGACAACTGACAAGTGCTTAAATGATGACATAAGTTTTACTCTGAAGTTATTGTACACTGGACATTAACAAATTGGTAAACTTTTTTAACAAAAGCGTCACACATACAGCTTGGATTAGATTTAATTCCAATTGGTTTAAAAGTGTTTGAAGTCTTAATTTTCGGCGAAGGATCATGTCACCTTAGTGACACTTGCTTATTATTATAAGAAACACAATTATCTTGCAACGATTTAAATTACCGGGGGCGGGATAGCGCAGTGGTTAGCGCGTTCGGCTTCGGATCAAGAGGTCCGGGGTTCGAATCCCGCCAGGGGCACAACAACTTTGTCTACAGTAGAGAACCGTTCTACACGCAGTAAGGTTTGGGTCTAGTTCCAGTCGCTGCTTGCAGGTTTCACCGCAGTACACAGCCACATGGCGTTGCGGGCTTTCTCTCTTCCATAATACTAGCAGCCGCGATGTAAGTGAAATACTCTTGAAAGCGGCGTTAAACCCTAACTCACTTCACATCACCTAATATAGGTGTAAATATCCGCTTAAAACGTACATTCATGTTATTTTCTTAAAAATGTAAACCGATCATAACAAATATAACTAATTGGACTATTTTACCAAAGGATTTGCTATTTGGCACAATGTGCTCGGAACATTTCAGAAGCGTCTAACGCAAGAGTGACAAAAATGACACTTACGCAAAAATAATTGCTTAAATGGACCTTTGAAGTAGTCTTATTTCGGTTTTGTAAATGAATTGTGTCCGCAGGCCTTCAGAAATTTTGAAGTTTTAAATCCTGCGTGTAGAACTTGATCCATGGCTGCATAAATATAAATATGATTTACATGTACATCTTTGAAAGATTCTGATCTCGCTGTAGTTGGCCACTTCTGAAAGAATTATCTATACATTGAGCAATCGGGGAAACTCCAATTCATCTGAGAATGTATCATTTCAGGATAGGATGTATGGGATAAGTCAAGAGCCGTTAACAGGATTATCTTGATATCTTTCTCACAGCTTTTCCTATAAGGAGGACAAAGGGCTGATTAGAGTTTGGTCACCTTGACATTATTCTCAAGGTCAATAGAAGGTTTTAATTTTCGGCATGTTAATTTGCATGTTAAGCTTGTCAGCGGGAAATCTCAAGAACCATTCTCTGGATTATCTTCATATCTTACACAAGTGTGTTCTTTGAAGAGACAAAGCACTGATTTTGGTGACATTGGCATTGTTCTCACTGTAAAACTTTTCGGCACGTCATATGCTTTCAGATGGATACCTCAAGAGTTGTTGGGGTGGGATAGCGCAGTGGTTAGCGCGTTCAGCTTCGGATCAAGAGGTCCGGGGTTCGAATCCCGCCAGGATCACGGCAACTTTGTCTGCAGTAGAGAAATGTTCTACACGCAGTAAGGTTTGGGTGCAATGCTATTGCAATGCTATATGCTACACTGAATTTCAGCCATGATTCGCTAGTTCCAGCCGATGCTCGCAGGTTTCACCGCAATGCACAGCCACATGGCGTTGCGGGCTTTCTCCCTGCCATAATACTAGCTGCCGCGATATAAGTGAAATACTCTTGAAAGCGGCGTTAAACCCCACCTCACCTCATCTTTAAACTACCAAAGAATTCGACAGAATGTATAGTTTGGACATTTCTTGTTATTGTTAAGTTTAGATTTAATGTTTACAGGACTCCATCGATATGAAAAGAAGCGTCTTTATACATGTAAACTGTTCTTATTAAATAAATAAGAATTTGTCGATCAGAATTTGTGCCGAGGAAAAATAAATTGAAGGAAAAAATAATTACTGAATTTGAACGCTTGAACCAATCCTTATATTGTTTTGCTCAAAATAGCGAATCAACTAATCCTCAATTTTTCCCCAAAGCACAAAGTGGTGCGTCAGTTGGAGGGATGACTCATGCTCATGAGACACAGTTATTGGGAAACAGAACCTGGTACTGACGTCATCTTGTCATGTACAGTATTACCTTTGTGTTTGAAATAAAAGAGAGAGTAACTTGTTCAACATAGTTTCAAACGATAACACAATGAAAAAAATCAGGCTATTTGCAATTAGAACATGAAGATTTTCTGGATAACAACTTCTTTAATGTGAAAATACACGACGTTTCGGAGTACATACTCACTCCTTCATCAGGTGGAATGTAAGGGAATAACAAAATATGGTACATTTATATTGCAAACAAAACAATGGCGAGGAAACTCAATCAGGGGGGATTAACATGCATGAACATGGTATACAATGGGGAATGATGAGGATTTTCAATACATACTTTAATTAGATAAACAAACAATGACCTGTATACTTTATTGAAGATATACATAAACACACATGATGAAACGAGGGAGGCAAATTGGGTTTATTGAAATTGTTATTTACAATTAATAAAATTTGAAAAAATTGATAAATTACACACCATGGAACCCAAATTGACCTCAACCTCTTCTCCCCTCTTGGGCTTTAAATCGATGACGCATCGTAGCTAGGATGTTATATAAACAGCAAGAAAAATGTATTTTACTTTCTCGTCTGGTTACGGAACTTTCAAAACGACTTTTTTTTAATAAAACACGTGTCTTTGAGAAAAGCGAACTGATTATATTTCAGATATTTCGCAAATATTATTGTTAGTACACTGAAAGCACAAGGGTTCGCCTCATAAAATTGCGTGTGTTCCTCAGAAATATGAAAGATAATGTTTTGAAATTTTACGTTTAGTTTAGTTGGCTTTTGAGGACATAAATGTATCTCTGTTTCAGTCGTGTTTATCAATCATGGATTGAATTATTTTGTATTTTGTATGGCGACGTACTTTTTGCGTGTAATATCAGGCAATCCGGAGAATGGATGGCAACAATTCATACAGTCCCTGTAACGGAAGTCAAGCAGTGTTGGCAGACAGGGATGGTCATTATAGGTTTTGAAATTTTCAAAATGAATCCACTATTTTCAATTTCATTTATGTAGACATGTCTTCGCCTTTAATTTCAATCACTTTATGTATTGGTCAAATATTCAAAATAAACATGTTATAATTTATTTTCAAAAATATATATTGGGAAAATATTGCAATGTAGATAGCACGACATGTGATTATCAACGCAAAAATACAGCTCATCTCACAAAGAGGCATCCGATTACCTAAATAATATGTTTTTATTTAATACTTTAAAGGGCCAGTAGCACATTTTTCTCGCTCCAATAACTTGATGATATTTACTCTTCTCTCTTGGGAAAAACAAGTTGCAAAATGAGTATACATGGTTCCGTAAAATGGGAATGGGGAATCGTTTTTGTAATTCGAAATATGAAAAATGTGTTCACATTAAAATGGCCGCCATACAATTATGGCTTTATACGCAACACCGTTATTACCACTGTGGATAATGTGTTTGTGTAATAAGATATTTTACCCCCTAAAGTAAATATAATTGACATAACTATTAATATGAATGAGAAATTTGAAAAAAAAAATCAAATGCTCCAATGAATTAAAGGACCGATTGCACAAGACAGGCAAACGTGATTGAAAATGTCATCTTCTTCATTGTTTCAGAAAGAATCTATCATTACTAGCACTGTCCAATGTAATAAAAACAAAAACAATCGTAATCACTGTTGAGATATTATCTATGTTGGAAAGACATATTTTTACTATTTGGGTATGAGCAAATTCACAAGCCTATGTGGGGATGAAAGGAAGATATACATGTCCATTATGATTTCTTCGTCGTTCTCTTTGAAGCCGCTGCATTCGTCAATTTTCATAAAAAGATCTGTAGACTCATTTAAATCTATGCAATGCATGACAGACATGTCCCGCTTTGATAAGAGAAAGTTTTACAATGCATATTCTCGTGTGACAAACATTCCCAATGCTAATTCCCCCTCCCTGAAACCCCCGCCCCCAATTCCCAGTAGCGATTGAAGCCGGGCTGAGGTGACAGGTGAGTGACACAAGCTGTACACGGGAGAGGTTTGACAGAGATGGAGAGGCATATGTCTGATTTATCGTCATCAGGAGTTGTCTTTTCTTACCTTCCTTTCTTTCTGACGTCATGTTAAACACTAGGTAATTTCATCAAAAATTGGAATGGAAAACTAAATTCCCAAAGGCTGTAGACTCATTCCAGAAAGAAATCCACAAAAAAAGTAAGTATTGCTTTTGAGTCTTTGGGGGAATCTATGGTACGATTATGTCAATATAAACCAACCTGTTGTCAGTTGATTTGCACGCGACGGCCAGGGAGTCTCTGTTTTGACGTTGGTCTTCTCAATAGCTTACATTAATGAATATGTATCGTACAATGTTATTGAAATTTATTTATCGATGGTCTACTAAATACCAATGAAATTGTGTTTGAAAGGAATTTTACACATAAATCAGTTATGAACGTATGATGAATCATAAGTTAAATGCATGTTTTTGATTGGAAAGTGAATTGTTATGGAAAGACGAATGAAAATATTTGACAATAAATTCAACCACATGTTAGCTATTAATACCATTTGATATTGATGCTTTATTTGAGCAAAAGTTTGAAGTTACGGAACGATTTTTTTTCTTTTCAATTTTCATTACTTTTCTTCAACAAGCGATTTGTTGCATTAAATGACTATATATTTCTCAGAGAACTTAGCGACTTATTAACACGACTTGAAAGATGTCATAACAACGGATTGAATTCGATAACAATTTCATCGTAAACGGCATAATATGCTTAAAATGAAATATATGAACAATTCATAAAAACTTATACGTATCACGCCCTCTAGAAAGAAAGAAAATCCTAACGAAGGTTATCGGATCACGAATGTAATCTAGATATATTTACGAAATTGGTATGATGGGGAGAGAGCTAAAGAGAGAGATAAATTGATATGATGAAGAGAGTGATAAATTGGTATGATGAAGAGAGAGATAAATTGGTATGATGAAGAGAGAGATAAAATGGTATGATGAAGAGAGATATACATGGGTATGATGCAGAGAGACATAAATTGGTATGATGAAGAGAGAGATAAATTGGTATGATGAAGAGAGAGATAAATTGGTATGATGAAGAGAGACATAAAATGGTATGATGAAGAGAGAGATAAATTGGTATGATGAAGAGACAGATAAATTATAGTGTTACTAGTGTTGCTCTATTAGTTGTTCTCTATCTAGTGTAATAGCATGTAGGTGTTGATATACAATATCTGTACGCGGTCTCTGGTCTACAACTTTGGTTTATGTCATAAATGAATGAATGAGCGATTGGTAACTTTATAGCAAAATATATGTAGGCTATAAATTATGTTATTTATAGCTAATGAAGCTTATATGTATCATGTTATTGTCAAAGTGTTATATTTTCACGAATTCGGTCTTAGTCTTATATCAGGGATGTGATATGTAAATGTATACATATATATGTGTAGGGGCGATATAAAGATTCATAATTTAGAGATTATAACAATAACAGGTAATTTAAAACTTCTCATTGTTTATAAAATAATGCATATGTACATTATATGTGAACTAATATTTGTTGAAACGTTTCAATTTGATAAGATTAGAGTAAACATTCCCTTTCAGAGTGAGCAAACGATTATATATGAAAGCGTCAGAAAGACGTATATCAAATGACAGGGAACTCAATATTTGGGTTGAAATTTTTAAATATGTTTGACTTTGACTTCAATATTTATAGATATGATGTGAATGATGTCACTTTAGATTCTTATATAGATGCATATATTTCAATAGATTGTGACACCCATCATGCAATTTGAGTGAAAACAAACAGAAACTATGTCACTGTACATTGTGGTGTGATTAAAGTATAAGTCATTTCTTAGAGGGCGTGGATTTATGCAGTCATGATATCATATTAACAAACTAGTCATGATATCATATTAACAAACTATCTGGTTTGTTTGAGAACTATGCTACTTAACAAAACTCTCATTGACAACTAAATATTGTTCTCTGCAAAGAAACGTATGCATTTATGTAATATCACACTATTTGAAAACTTAAGATTTTCCTGCATGAACAATATTCATAAGAAATGCAATTAAACAGAAAAGTTTGAAAGATATTATTTCCTTTCATCCCCATATCAGCTGTTACATGTATGTGTATTCACCAAAATAACTCAATTGTTTTATAAGCTTATTTTCTTTGCCTTTTTATCTCAGAATGTTTGTAACTATCTAACTATGGAAAAAATAAATATTTAGCACACTTGAACACTTCTCTTTCGGAAGCTTTTCACTTGTTATTGTCGGCATATCCAATCACGATTTGACGAATATTGCAAACAGGATTTCCTCTTAACAAAACGTTAGGTGATTGGAGGCACACCCAACGTACATGCGTAATTCTTCTATTATCTGACATGTTTACACGGAATCTATCCGTATTTCGCATGTTGATCCCATTCCAAACGATTCTTTCAAAATTGTACACTTTTCAAGTGTTTATCATAAAATATTCAAACCGTCCAACAGAGTTCGCCAGGGTTGCATTCTTTGTCCTCTTGTTTCCTTTTATCGAGGTAATTCAAGTCCTTTGGATTAAGTATATATTTTTGAGATAAAGAACTGATGATATCCTTTTTATGTGTTTAGTTTGTTAAAAACGTGCTGTGATTAATGGGTTGTACCATGATTTGTCATATTTCGAGGTTACTTTAACAAAACCGGAAAAATGGCGTTTGGTTTAAAAAGTTATGTTTGATGTTTCATCTTATAAATAGTTAGGTACAGTCTTAACATCAAAGTCATCAACATCAAAGGCATGTGAATCATTAGCTATTCAAGTCAAACAGACGTCATAAAACAAAACAAGAAAATCCCTTTTTGACTCTCATATCCCGTCTAGTTAAGGAGATTAGAAAACGGCGATTTTTTAAACGTGTGTTTCTCAGAGATTTTACAAGATAATTCTTTAAAATTTCAAATTTAATTAGTTTGCTTCTGAAGACATGTATGTCACATTCAGATTTCAGATTCAGATTCAGTTTATTCAGTATTTCGGGCCATAAGGCCTATAGTACAAGTACAGAGGCAGATGATAGTTTATATCACGTGGTAACGTTTCGATAATAGAAAACATATTTTAAATACATTGCTATAGCTTTGATAACATCAGTATTTTTGGAATTTGAAATATTGGTCAATATTTGTTTATCTCTTACAGGAAACGATACAAATGCTAAGTATTTTTTACGCAGATGAAAATATTTTGAGCATTCAAACAATACATGGAATTCGTCTTCAATGTGACCAGAATTACAATGTTTACATAAATATATTCACAAAAATCACTAGGAATGTCCTTTTTTCTACGCAAAGCATTAACTTTAAAATCATGGAAACCAATTCGAAATTTACAAAATACCCGTATTAGCGCCTTATCGTTCAAGTTCAAAATATATAACTCTGGCACTAGTAAAGATTTATGCTTTGAGTAATAATTAAGATATTGAGAGTTATGTGTGGAAATAGACCATTCTTGTACAGAAATATCAAGAAGACATGTATGTCTGTTTCAGTCGTGTCTATCACTCATGGAGCGAATTGAATTGAGTTGAATTATCTTATATCTTGTATGTTGACGTTTTATTTGCGATAGAGTGTAGTTGTATATTTCTACATTTATACTGTTCATAAAATATGCAGCTAAATTCACAATATCGTATTATAATCAATTAATGAAACAACAATCTAACAAATCGAAACATAGAGTTATCTGCCCCTGTTTTGATGATTGGCACAGCCATCAATCAAAAGGGCGTGACATCGACATCAGTCTCATCATCACCGTGTCTGTAGACAATGAACGCGTTCTATCATGCCCTGGTTCAAACACACGTGCGGTGTGGAACATTTGCCTTTATTGCGATATCTACATCCAGATCGGGCGTTGACCTATCGCAACCTCGTTATGGAACAAGATTGATCACTTCCGGTGTGTTGAAAGCACTGTGCTGAGTTTGAACTAGGTTATTGCATGATAGCGAATACATGTCCGTTTAGTAAAATGAGTATATTATTTCCCTCGTATTCAGTTTGAGAAACAATTAAGATACATCATTTATTGCACATCTCCGACGTATTTGTAATTGCCTTTTTTAGACTTACCAAAATATATTGTTATGTAACTGGTTTTTAAAAAAGTAATGTGTAAAATAAATGTACATATGAACAATGGTATTGCCTCTTTTAAACGAATAGAAATCGTTTCTCTTTCAACAATTGTTTTAAGTCCATTTAGAAGCGGAATAATTATCAAGATTGTGAGCATGAATGTTCACAATAAAGAAGTGCGAATTCTGTAAGTATGTAAAAAGTCTCATGTACAGAGCCTCAAGGTCAGCATCATTGCTATATAACAGGCTTTAGAAACAAAGAGTAGAGCATTCAACTCGTTCATTATAGACCTAGATTAAAGAGAAATACAGTGATTTATAGTCGTTATGTATATATAGAGCGGCTCAATGACAACCAGGTATTCAACACATCTGCCTTCTATCCATCATTAATGATTTCTACCTGACATTTACGGTCCTAGAACAAGATAGACAATGATTAGCTTTCCCATAAAGCATTATAAAATACCTTTGAGTATATGACTATTTAGAAGGAATTTACCCTTTAAAGGTGCATCCATTGTGTTTCATAAAATTTTATTTGGCTTTAATACGTTCCAACTCACCAAATGTGCTGTTTACAATACAAATAAATTCACTCAGCTTGAATATTTATCCCCAATTGCCAAATATATCATAATTAATAGTTTTAAATTAAAATGTAGTAACATCATTATGCATGTGCAGAAACCTAAACTGCACGTCCCATTTACATGCACAGTAGTTATATTACCTATTTAACAATATCAACTCAAATTTGTCTTTTTGTCTGTTATAAATAAGATTCCAAAAGTACGTTTGACTCATTTGGCGCTCGCCACACGCCATGCATGTTTTCGATCAGAACTCACTACTTTTACCTTCATATCATCAATATGCTAAGTCTACTATCATCAAAATGGTATTTTTCGGTAACAGCCGGTACTTCTCGATACAGTAACTCCATTTATAACGTTTGCAATATGTGACCAAAAACAACACAATGGATGTACCTTTAATCTTAGGGTGGTTGACCCGTTGCCACTCCGTAGTTTTATCATTACATTAATACAGTTAAATCTGCTAAATTTTAAAAACAAGTATTGATTCTGTCATCTCAGTAAATCAATAAAACCCCATTTCGAAGGAGCTGTAATTTCAGTCAGATCACTTGAACTACCTTCGAGCGGCAATTTTAAAGTGAACACCTCAACATGACCTCTTGAAGGGAAATAGACTCGCCTGACTTAACCGGACAATGTACATTCGTTTAGAACTATTTTTTATTGATTCAGGAGTATTAGTTAGCTATTGGTAAAACTTATTTAGCTTTTCGTGAGATCACTTTATTTCAGTAAGAAAAACGTGCTACAGCGCGTTTAACGAACTCTGGTATAAGGTCTATATCATTCACATGTTTTATACAGATTTAAGATAAAATGAATCATGTTAATGTAATTTATTAGTGTCAGATAATTGCATGCCTTCCTTTTTTATTTTTATTTACTGTCGGGTCATCAAAATGTACATAAATGTTCACAGCTTTAAGGCATACATATTTTATTAAGTGTATTTGAAAGATATTACTCATTTTATCAATACTATTTAAATCACGTTGGGTATGTGGTGAAACGTGGATTAAAACATCCTTTATGGTACGTATGAGACCGTGCAAGTCAATATGTTATACACTGAGGGGCATAAGAAACGTTACTAATTTTTTTGCAGTCAAACAAAATATTCCTGCCTATTATTAGTCAATTTTTCATTCATGAGACGATACTGAATATTTGATACCTGTTCAAACATACATGGGATGCTGAAATTGCTATTTCAAAGGGGTTTCTGGTATTCAAGGTAACATTTTATTAAATATGGAAATCATGTTAGTATAAGATGTTGTTGGCATAATGGACTCAAATTTGTTGACGTATGATTACTATAGGACATCATAAAACAGAAACTGTTTGAGAGGCATTCTAGAAGTTGGTGTCATGATATTTGTCTTCTCCATCATAAAACAGGCCATTAAGCCCCTTTTCCCTCTTCAAGGGGGCGGGATAGCGCAGTGGTTAGCGCATTCGGCTTCGGATCAAGAGGTCCGGGGTTCGAATCCCTCCAGGGGCACGGTAACTTTGTCTGCAGTAGAGAACTGTTCTACACGCAGTAAGGTTTGGATGCAATGCTACACTGAATTTCAGCGTAGTGCCACCCATGGTTAGCTAGTTCCAGCCGATGCTCGCAGGTTTCACCGCAATGCATAGTCACATGGCGGTGCGGGCTTTCTCCCTGCCATAATACTAGCAGCCGCGATAAAAGTGAAATACTCTTGAAAGCGGCGTTGAAGCCCAACTCACCTCACCTCCCTCTCCTATCTCTATTTTTTGAATGTTTGTTTCTCAGAAATATGAACAGATAATGTTTTGAATTTATAATCTAATTTAGCTGGCTTCAAAAGATATGATGTGGCTCAATTTCCGTTGTATGTATTGGGTTGAAATAGTTTGCAGATTGAATGTATGATTTTTTTGCCCATGGGTGTATGTATGCCCACATCATATATAGGCATATGTTTATGTATACATTTTACAATGTGCATAAACGCATGAGAGCAATAAACCGCTTAATACAGATCATGAATATTTTTTAAATCTAAATGCAACAGTTGTTCTTCATGTCAGATGCACGCCATGTCCAGAGGCTAGGGTGTGGAGACGTTGTTTTATCGTTACGTCAGAGACACGCAGCATCGTTAGGCAGTCTCATAGGTGTGCCTCTATACTTCAAATGTCAAAAATCATACATGCCCCTCATCAATCATGCTATGATTATTCAATTTATAATTTCACATGTTTTGACACTTCTGCCTTGTTGACTTGTCACACCTTAAAGGGGCAGTAGCACTTTTTTTTCAAATTTTATTTTTTCAAATTTCCTATTTATATTGATAGTTTATGTCATTTATATTAACTTTAGAGGGTAAAACATCTTATTTCACAAACCAATTATCCATAGTGGTAATAACTGTGTTGCGTATAGAGCAAAAATTGCATGGCGGCCATTTTTTGTGAACACAATTTAATCTTTTCGCATAACAAAAACGATTCCCATGGCTTTATCGAACCATGTACAATCATTTTTAACTTGATTTTCCGAAGATAAAATGGTCTTTTCTTATTGGTAACATTATTTTTCAAATACATTTCATCGACTTATTTGAGCGAAAAAACGTGCTGCCCTTTTAAATTGTATGTAAATTAGCCCCATCACTTCGTAGAGGACATATGTACAATTGAATATGTAATTGTATTTCAGAACAACTAAACTCATTTGCAAAAAAAGGCCACCAATAAAAATACATGATAATTAAATCCACGGGTAATACAAACGACTGAAATAGGACTTTATCATTCTCCATAAGTCAACTGAATTTGAATTGAAGTTTTTGAAATATTATCTGTTCATGTTTCTGAAAACACGCTTTCTAACAAAATGTAATTTTGGAATCTTCTTAAAGGGGCAGTAGCACGTTTTTTGCAACAAAAATGTTCGCAAATTTCCCATTTATAATGATAGTTTATGTCATTTATATTTACTTTAGAGGGTAAAATATCTTATTACACAAACCAAGTTCCCGTAGTGGTAAAAACAGTGTTGCGTATAAAGCCAAAATTGCATGGCGGCCATTTTATTGTGACAAAAAACGATTCCCATCGCTTTCCGGAACCGCGTACACTCATTTTTTAGCTTGATTTTCCAAAGAGGGAAGGGTGTTTTACTTTTGGTGACATTATTTTTCAATTACATTTCATCGACTTATTTCACCGGGAAAACGTGCTACTGCTCCTTTAACAAGGAGAGGTAAGAGACTGAAAAGGGACATTTTGGCTTTTTTTAATGACGGCATACAGTAATGATGCGACATCGAAGTAAAGTTCAAAGAGATAAATGATGTCGTTAAAGGGGTAACAGCACGTTTTTTGCTAAATTTATTTTTTCAAATTTCCTATTTTTAATTATAGTTTGTGCCATTTAAATGTACTGTAGAGGGTAAAACTTCCTATAACACGAACCAATTATCCGTAGTAGTGATAACGGTGTTGCGTATAAAGCAAAAATTGCATGGCGGCCATTTCATTGTGAACACATTTTATTATTTCGAATGACAAAAACTATCCCCGTGGCTTTACTGAGTCATGTACACTCATTTTTAACTTGATTTTCTGAAGAGAGAAGTGTGTTTTACGATTTGTGAAATTATTTTTCAAATACATTTCATCGACTTCATTTAAGATCTTGTATTAATTTCTTGTCCATATTTTATAACTTTTTAACATACTTGCCAAACATTCTGACCACAATCTATATTAAAAATCGATTTTAGCACATGTATTTTTGAGCAGATAAAAATAAAATTATCATACCCCGATGAATGAAGTTTTGAGTGATTTTTAACAAAACATATACTTATTAAAGGCATTCAACATCAACTTTATCCAACAGCAGCATTTCGATTTGTACTCTGTTGTAAATGTCGGCATTTCTTTTGCAAGTGAGTGTAATTTAGAAGTAAACAGATTGAACTGTCTCAATGACAATACCGAATGCAAAGTTCTATGCTATGAATAATTATGATATACATATTGACAGTTCAACACAGATTAATATCAATAATAAAGTGCCCAGCGAACACGCTTTAATTGAGAAAATAGATTGATAGAAACATTAATTGATTTTAATAACTTACAATAAATATTGGTTAAATATGTATAATTCAAGCATTAATGAAATCGTTTGTCACATTTCACAATTGACTGAAATTACATAACTTCGGTTGCTAATTAATTTTATTACCTCAATATGGTAAAACAATGTATCTACATTGGTATACTCGATGAATAGATCACACACCTTCCAAATATATGGGTTCACTTACTTCCTAAATGTATATATGGACACGGAAGTTTTTTGTTTAGAAAACTTACAAGGTACGTCACTGAAAAAGGACAATGAAAGCTCTGTTAAAGCTGGGTAATAAAGGTTGTGTTTAGGGCAATCCATCATCTTGCGATCAAGATTGAAATTTAGACTTAATCATGGTGTTACGTACATCTCTTTCGAGTCAGTGTTCCCTTGGTGTTATCAATCACGACACAATTCAAGTACAAAAGGTTTTTTTTAATTTCATACTCGACATACCTTTTCGTTGTATGTTTCAAAAGCATATTTTAAATGTTTATATCATAATTTCATTTTAATGACAATGAACCTTATTTGGTGAATGATAGAAGTTATAATAATGTGTTATCAATCACGACAAAAGTCAAGTAAAAATTTTTTTTAATTTCATACTCGACATACCTTTTCGTTATATCTTTCAAAAGCATATTTTAAATGTTTATATCATAATTTCATTTTAATGACAATGAATCTTATTTGATGAATGATAGAAATTATAATAATGTGTTATCAATCACGACAAAAGTCAAGTACAACAGTTTAAAAATCCGCATAATCGACATACCTTATTTTTATATCCTTCAAAAGCTTATTTTAAATGTGTATATCATAATTTCATTGACAATTAATCTTATTTGATGAATGATAGAAATTATAATAAAGTGTTATCAATTATGACACAAATGAAGTACAAACGTTTTTAAAATTCGCATAATCGACATACCTTTTCGTTATATCTTTCAAAAGCCAATTTCTAACGTTTATATCATAATTTCATTTCAATGGACAATTATTCTTATTTGATGACTATTAGTAATTATAATAATATGTTATCAATCACGACATAAGTCAAGTAAAAAAGTTAAAGTTTTCGTATAATCGAAATACCTTTTTGTTATATCTTTCAAAAGCATGCTTTTAATCCTTTATATCATAATTTCATTGTAATGGTCTTACTTCATTGATGATGGTAATATAATAGCATTGTGTTAAGTATCAAATAAAAAACATGCTTTAATGATGTAAAAGTTTTTAATTTAATACCATATAGTGTATTGGATGATTGATACTGGTATTATTTTCGAAACTAAAGTTTTAATAAAAAAAAAAACATTATTTTTTTTAATCTATTCTATTAATCTGGACGTTAACATACATATGCTTCCCTATATAAAATTTGCCCTTATAAGACTACTTTCACTTTGTTTCAGAATGCAAGTAACAACACTAAGAGCTTTATTCACCATTTTCGTCACATGCCTACCATATGTTAACGCTTTAACCAAAGGACGACAGGAACACCTAGACTACCTATGTGGGGATGAACTCAAGTACACAGTTCTACCCTGGGACTGCAAAGGATACTTGCAGTGCTCGTTTGAACACCATGATTGGACCGCTTTCTGGATGGACTGTCCCATCTATCAGTACTGGGACGACATCGCCAAAACCTGCACAACGTCTTCACATGCTTGTCTGGATCCAAGAAGTAATGGTTTAATCTCTCACAGTTAAACATTACTGATATATAGAATACTAAACGATGTCCCGTTTGATAACATGTTTATGAAACGAGTGGGTGGTTTGGTATTTTAACGAGCGAGTTTTTAACCAAATTGTGATAATTTGCCTTGTGTTTTTTACGGCCTTTGTGTCGTTATTTTTTGCTTTTGCAATTATTTTTTAAATTAATCAATTAACCTAAATTTCTAGCCGCTAATGGCTGTGATACTGCCGAAGCGGCGTTAAAAAATAACTCACTCACTTTAACGAGCGAAAGCGAGTTAAATGCCGATGCCATTCACGAGTTTCATAAACATGTTATCAAACGGGACCGAGATTAGTATTTTATTTATTACTCAATGTTGTTAGTGACACTCACTTGTAAATAAGCCACTCGCTATTGCAGTCGCGTGGCTAACATTGTGACGTCAACCAAACTCGACTATGACGTCACGCGCTGATTTTGACGTTACGGCAGCTCGCGGTGGTATCACACATGTGTGTAACCAACTCATTGTTATATAATGAGTGATCTCACCAGGGTTGAGTAATAAATGTATTTTATTTAACACACGACATGTGTGCATTCACTCATTTTGTCACAATGCAGCGATCCATCCTTAGATCAACCTCCCTCGCATTCCATAACTCGCGCCAGTTTCAAACACTGGGTAACTTTTCTAGTGTAGCAAAGCCATTTTGAAGTCAAATGCAAAACAAGCACAGAGAAGTTAATGAAATGCAGCCAGTGATGGGAACTGTTGGGAGTTATTGACTGTAAGGACTATAAGGGCGTCTACCAAGGTATCAATAACTATTCACTAACCAGCTATCACTGATCCAAGTGACACACTCATTTAACACACTCATATCTTTTAAAGGGGGAAGATCCCCCGACATTTATCCCCTGCCAGTGACCCCTCACAGTAAAACACATTTTGTGTGAGTGTTGGGACACTGCACATATCAGGGAAACATTTTACCCCAATATTTCCATATTTCAAGTTTTTAGTCACTTCGGTGAACATAGAATTTTAGACTTCTTAAAAGGCAGTTAACTTTTTTGATAAACTATAATTTGTATATATTCTATATCAGCTTTTAACCAAATTGTGCTGGTGTTTTTACGGCCTTCGAGTCGTTCTTGTATGCTTTTGCTATTATTTCAAATATCTAATTTAATCAAATTTCTCGCCGCTAATGGCTGCAATATTGCCCAAGTGGCGTTAAACAATAACTCACTCACTCACCCATTTTACCCACAGAGGTTGCAAGAACGGTTTGTCCCACAAACCGTGCGTTGACGTTCCCAAACCCCGATTCGTGTGCCATGTACTATTCCTGTAGCGAGACGAACCCCATGTATGGACTAAGGATGTATGTGAGAGAATGTCCCTACGCTATGGTGTATGATGACCTAGAGGAGAGGTGTAAACCAAGCAACATGGTCAACTGCGGAAAACGACCCAAACCTTTTTCTAAAGGTAAAACTGATGTTTTAGTAGTTTACTTGTAAAAAGTTGATTTTCTTATATCTAAACGATAAAGGTTTTTGGCAGTGTTTTTTATTTGTGTATTACCATTTTTACTCATTTGTTGAAACATAATAAGTATTATATATTTTATTTATGTATTTTGTCTAGCATACATTGTTTTGTTTTTCACGTGTTCCCGTATTTCGTCGTCTGTGACGTCATCATCAATTAACGAAACTCGTTATCGCTCAGATAATACAAACCATTCATTCTAATTTCGTAAAAACCGACACATTTGCTCCATCTATTTCATTAATGTTTGTTTAAAAATTTCAAATATATATTGTTGATTTCAGTTTTTACGAGATATAGCTGAAATATGTACAAATCTCATCACATGTTTTGTAATCTATTGTTATTCGGACACGTCAGTACACAAATGCCTAAAACAGCGTTTAGTGTGTACCTCGTCATTAAAGAGATATATTTCAAAATGAACCTGTTCTGAAGGATCAATCTTGTTAACACTAGATGCAATAGTTACGTTCCATAAGCCAGACAAAGCCTCCAGGGAGTTAAACGTCTGTTTTGTATCCGTCCTGTTCCCTTGGTCTGTTACGCTTCCGTCTAGCGCAGACACGAAAATCAACCAATCAGAATAGAGCTCATATTATTACGTTATTACCACTTCGGATAATTGGTTTGTGTAATAATATGTGTTACGCTCTAAAGTAAATATAAATGACATAGACTATCATTATAATGGGAAATTTGAAAAAATAAAATTTGCAAAAAACGTAATACAGCCCCTTTAACATGAACCCATCCAGTATTTCCCTAGATGTGGTAACGGACTTAAGGGATGTACGATATTGCATCTAGTTTTAATTTGTGGCTAGAAGGGTACTGTTTACTCTTTGAGGTATTTCTTCTGCTTTTACAAAAGTAAATATCCTTACCAGTGTGCTCTTTAGATCTTTAGACATCTATACCTGTGTCCAGATCACAGGGGTTCGAATCGCTGTTTTGACAATATTTTCAAAATTCAAAATCTATATTTTTGCAATCATTTCCTGTTTAAATACGATATGGTGAGCTTATGTTCCAAATTTGAGCGAAATCGGTTAAGAAATAAAGATCTCAAACAGCGATTCGAACCCCTGTGGTCGAGATACCATTCTTCAAACCGTTTCTTACTTTAACATTTTTTAAGTCTGTACAAGCATTTAAATATTAAGTTTGTTAATTGGCATAGCAAGAAATGAATAAAATAGTGATGAGTGTTTTTTTTCCCATGTGAATGCGTTGTAACCCAAGTGAACCAGTGTTATATGTTCAATGTATTTTGGGAATGATCTAAGGGTCGTTGGTCTACATACGTGATTAGGCCAAGATGGAGTGGTGGCGATGAATTACCTCCAATATTGACGAAACACTGTCAATCTGGTTGTTAACATAATCCAAATTATAAAAAGTTCACATGTTTCTTGAGTACCTAACCCTAGTTGAGTGACACGTGTACCGGAGATGTCAACACTACATGTAAAACTGCATGATTTATGATACGGCCAGGAGGTAGAAATCTCTGACAGTCTGTAGCGATGCTTGTCACTTCCTTATACAAAGAAAATTAGAAAAAAGAAAAACATTTATTTGCATTGTTTAACATTTGTTTTGACATCTGTAGAATTGACGTAGTATGTAAGATATAAACGTACAACCTTGACAAGTACGGGGCGGGATAGCGCAGTGGTTAGCGCTTCGGATCAAGAGGTCCGGGCTCGAATCCCGCCAGGGGCACGGCAACTTTGTCTGCAGTAGAGAACTGTTCTAAACGCAGTAAGGTTTGGGTGCAATGCTACACTGAATTTCAGCGTGGTACCACCCATGGTTCGCTAGTTCCAGCCGATGCTCGCAGGTTTCATTGCAGTGCATAGCCACATGGCGTTGCGGGCTTTCTCCCTGCCATAATACCAGCAGCCGCGATATAAGTGAAATACTCTTGAAAGCGGCGTTAAACCCCAACTCACCCCACCTCACCTCACCTCACCTCACCTCACCTCACCTCACCTCACCTCACCTCACCTCACCTCACCTCACCTCACCTCACCTCACCTTGACAAGTAGAGATGGAAAGGAGCTTATATCAATATTTAATAATATGTAGAAGAGGATATCTTTTTAGATGATCAACTTCTTTAGTTCACAAAAGCCAGAAATATGTAAACTACCGGGCAAAAGAAAGTACTCACCTCAGTTGGTTTCGACTAATTCAATATGAAAATGAAATAAGATGCATTTGACTATGGCACGATACAATAAATATACTTATCTGCAGTAGTTTGAATGAATTAAGTGGTGACTGTGGTTTATAAATTATTATATGTCGATGAACAGTAGTGTATCATAATCATTGTTTTGCAGAAATTTAAAATTTAATGTTTTTAAACAAAATTTAAAAAAACCATGTAGAAGTATTCTTTGACTGCTGACTAAACACCTATAAATTTCAGTTTTAGATTATGACATCGAATACTTGAGATATCTGCAATTGAAATTCATAGATGTGATAAAATCAACAGAAGTGAGTACTTTTTTTGCCTAGTAGTTTAGTACCAGCGGGTTGTACAGGATATCTTTTAAGAAAGCCTTGTTGAATTTAAAACATCATTTTTATTTTAATAAGCTAAATAATACATACTACACTTACTTTGTTTATAATTGTGTTATGAACAGACAGGTTTTGTCAAGTGAGCATGTGTTACTGAAATGCTATAATATCTATTCAAAATGCGTATGCTACCGATTGCTAGAAAGTTTGAAATTTCAGTAGTGCGAAAATTATTGTTCACATCTTCGTGGAACATGACACCTCATAATGTATGTAACAAGAAGTTCATAATAATATTATGTGGATAAAAAATTGTCATTGGGGAAATATTGTTAACGTAATGTAAGTCGCATGTCCTGTCAAGGTCTTGCTTAACAGTCAGTCACTGGGTGTAAAAGTACATGAGGTTCATTCTACATTCTGAACTGTGATCAAACATTCTATTATTATGATAACATGACTGTGAGTAGTAATTATACGAAAAGGGTGAAATAGTGAACATGTGCAAAATATTTGCAAAGTTTGCAAAAAACACTTTTGCATAGCTCGATGAAATTCATTCTGTAAAACAAACCAAAAGGGGAAAACATTCATTTCTCCAAATATACACTGTTATTGGTGTATTATTAGTTATCACAATATCAACAATTTCGTCACCATAACTACAATTATCATATAATTGAGGGTGTTATCGATGCAATAAAGCAATCTGATAAACTTGGTATCCAAATCTGATAAATATGCAAAACAGGTCAAAGGTCAAATACACGAACTACTTTCGCAAAATTTCACTCTTTCCATGCGAATCCTAAAACTGTTTACGAATCATTGAAAAGCGTAACCGTGAGTTTACCCGCGTATTTCCGCTTGAATGAATGGATATTCGAAAACGCGAAATCATCTGATATGGTACACTATGTGCATTTATAGTGTTAACAAAGTCAAGATAATTGTAGATTTGTTTTAAAAATCATTCAAAACTTCAGTGCGCTAACCAACAGCATCAACAAGTAGCTGCAGTGTCCTGTGTACAAAATGAATCTTAACGTGTCAGTGTGTGACCTACCGACGCGCCTCGTCGATCGCACTTGCATTTTGGCAGTTCTTGAGGGCTGAGCATACGGTATTAGGTACTTTAATAGGTACTTATTGTCATAAACAAAGGAAACAACCCCACCTCACAAATAATTACCGTTTAAGTGCGAAAGATACTGTTATGCAGCAATCCGAATCAACTTGGCACCGCAGCTTCCAAAACGTTGAAACTAGAGTTACTTCCCTTGTTCTAGCAACGTGACCAAATTATTTATGAGTGCTTTGGATAGACGCTTATGAACTGATTGAAAATATCTCCATGAACAAGAAACCAGGGACCAACTGTTGATTTTTTAAAGAATCGCGCACATGTGTTTTTAAATTGTTTTAATTAAGAACTATTTAAGGCACTTCACAGCCGATGTCGTGACCATCACTTTGATGTACCGTCTGTGATATTACTCCGCTAAAACTAGGTCAATTCTCTTTCCACTTTTATTACAAAAACACGCTTATTGTAATAATGATATATATGATAAAAAGATTATTAACCTCGTGTGTTTCCGTATCATTAATATCATATATTTGGAATAAAAAATAATGTATTATGCTCGCCAAAGGCTCGCATTATACAATTTTTATTCCAAAAATATGATATTAATGATACGGAAACACACTTGGTTAATAATCTCTATATATCCCATTACATTTTTATTAATCGTACATGCCCGTGCATCGGTATTAATAATTAGTTTTGACTTATGCCATTTATCCTATTAAAATACAAACATGAAATAATGTTGTTTAAAATTAATATCATTTTGCCGATATAAATCCCTTTAGCTCTGAAATCCAGCCAATTTAACACTCAAATTTATTGTGTGTTTATTCATAAATAAATATCGACAAGTGTATGGATTAGAACTTCTTTATTCTGAGGGTGAGACGGTTAAGAATGTGAACAGTCGCACTCTTAGACTAAAGTTGTCATCCACACTCGTCCATATTCGTATAATATGAATAAAATACGGTAAAATCAATCAAATAATACGTTACATCGTTTTGTAATTTCAGCTGACTACGTACTAGAGAACGGTCCCTGTAGGAACAGAGCGGATGGGGTAATACTGTACCCAACCAACCCTTCATCAAGAAAACATATAATACGTTAAATCGTATTGTAATTTCAGCTGACTACATGTATGTTCTAGAGAACGGCCCCTGTAGGAACAGAGCGGACGGGGTGAATTCTGTCCCCAACCAGCCCTTCATCAAGAAAACATATAATACGTTAAATCGTTTTGCAATTTCAGCTGACTACGTGCTTGAGAACGGTCCCTGTAGAAACAGAGCTGACGGAGTGATTCCTGTCCCCAACCAGCCCTTCACCAACATGTTCTTGGTGTGCAGTAGAGGGGAGACACTCCCACCCAGACGCTGCCACCTCCCCAACCAAGTGGTCGATCCTTTGACAATGAAGTGTACCGCTGACTATGCAGGTAAATGGCATACCACAAAATAAATGCATGGAATACACTCAACCGCAAAATAAATGTATGGACTACGCTCAAACGCAAAAGAAACGTCACCATACAAAATAGAAGATAATTCAATCCGCGCGTAATAAAGACCACTGAAACAGAGATACATCATTCGTCTGTTCCATAACAGTGAGCGATTAATTCGCTCAATTGAGCGCTCATTGCCTCCTGAACGACAAGGAACGATACCTCGAAGCTTGCGCCCTTTGCTACGTAGCGCTACATTGAGTAATCGCGTTCAAGAGAGGTTTAAAAGTAATCGCCCAATGACTACATGGCCCTGGTCTACAGAATCCAACTAAACTAGATTTAAAATTTCAAAACATTATCGGTTCATATTTCTGTGAAACCAACATTTTAAGAAGTCATCGTTTTGAATCTCTATAACTGGGCGAGATAAGGGAGTCAAAAACGGCTTTCTTAGCCTGTTTAATGACGTCCTACAGTAAAGACGCGTCAACCAATTTAAGTCCAATAAGGTTATTTATGTCGCTAACATCTTTTATTAATTCAATTTCTACATTTTAAAATTAAATGCAAAACATTCTGGCAAACATTTTGAAAAAACGATTTCAACACCCCATGTGTACTTGAAGAGACATGAAAATAATAGTATTACACCCTGACGTATAAAAGGGTACCTCTTTACAAATAATGTCCCTATGAAAATCATTAAAAATCTCCGGCAGCAATCGTTGAAACATCGTTGAAAATGTGGTGACGTTTCTTTTGCGGTTGAGTATATATAGTAGAGTAGACTATAAAGGAGATACCTTAAAATATATATTTAGAGTATCGGTAAAATTTATAGGGGTTTGACTCAAACTAATTGTATCGATTATAAATCAATGACTATCAGGTATGTGTCAGGGCGATGTGTGTTATGAACGCCATTCACCTTATAAAATCAACCTGGCAAGATTCTCTTCTACTAGAATCTGTTAAACACATCTAAGTGTTCACTAAATCAAACTTCATAATTTACAACCTCATTTAGGCTTTAAATCTCTTTCTTCTTTTACCCGACAGGAAGCCTGTGTCCTACGACGATGTCGTATTGGACACAGTCATCTTACCCATTCATACCTTTTAAAGGGGGAAGACCCCCCAGTATGTATTCCCTGCCAGTGCCCCATCACAATTAGACACATATTGTGTGGGTATTGAGACACTGCGCACATAAGGGAAACCTTTTATCCAGACATTGCTATATCTCAAGTTTTTAGCCAATTTGGCGAACATCGTGTTTTAGACTTTTTTAAACCTGTAAATCTTTTCGACAAATTCTAACTGTTAACTATTCTAAATCAGTTTTTAACCGAATTGTGATAATTTGCTGGTGTTTTTTACGGCCTTTGTGTCGTTATTCTTTGCTTTTGCAATTATTTTTAAATCAATGAATTAACTTAAATTTCTCGCCGCTAATGGCTGCGATATTGCCGAAGCGGCGTTAAGCAATAACTCACTCACTCACTCACTAAATCAATGAGTCCAGTTATGTTTCAGGGAGTATAAGGACCTATTGCAGTGCGAATCCACAGTCTGTTTTCCCGGCTGCCGACAACTGTGCTCAGTTCTACAACTGCAGCAGACAGGTGCACTCGGTCAAGCTGGACATGTTCAAGTCAGAATGCAAATATCTAGAGCTTTTCGACGCTTTTTCGGGCACCTGTCAACCGTATGCGGACGTCTACTGTCGGGACAGATTCGAACCCAAGTCACCATGTGAGTAACATAACAATGTTTTTAAGAGTGCTGTATCTATTCTATATGCTCAAAGTGCAAGTGATGTAACAGGCAAAGATCCTGTAAACGCAGAAATCTAGCAAAAACCTCATAAAAACAACTCACAACATAGTTATCGATCAGATTTGCCAATTTTTCATCCTAATAAGTTCTTAATTTAAGCATCATCACGAGCAAATAACTTAAAATATTCAAAAGATAAACTGTAAGTTAGAATTCCCATTTGCTATATATTGAACAGTCCACGGTATCGCTTTGAATCGGGGCTAGTAATAGTGGTTCTGATTGGCTAATTCATCATTGTCATTGTTATTAATATGTCTAAACAGACTTGAGTAAATCTACATCAAGGTTACCAATTTGTTATTAATATGTCAACACAGACTTGAGTAAATCTGCATCAAGGTTACCAATTTGTTATTTATATGTCAAAACAGACTTGAGTAAATCTACATCAAGGTTGCCAATTTGTTATTAATATGTCAAAACAGACTTGAGTAAATCTGCATCAAGGTTACCAATTTGTTATTAATATGTCAAAACAGACTTGAGTAAATCTACATCAAGGTTACCAATTTGTTATTAATATGTCAAAACAGACTTGAGTAAATCTACATCAAGGTTACCAATTTGTTATTAATATGTCAAAACAGACTTGAGTAAATCTCCATCAAGGTTACCAATTTGTTATTAATATGTCAAAACAGACTTGAGTAAATCTGCATCAAGGTTACCAATTTGTTATTAATATGTCAAAACAGACTTGAGTAAATCTGCATCAAGGTTACCAATTTGTTATTAATATGTCAAAACAGACTTGAGTAAATCTACATCAAGGTTACCAATTTGTTATTAATATGTCAAAACAGACTTGAGTAAATCTACATCAAGGTTGCCAATTTGTTATTAATATGTCAAAACAGACTTGAGTAAATCTACATCAAGGTTACCAATTTGTTATTAATATGTCAAAACAGACTTGAGTAAATCTACATCAAGGTTGCCAATTTGTTATTAATATGTCAAAACAGACTTGAGTAAATCTACATCAAGGTTACCAATTTGTTATTAATATGTCAAAACAGACTTGAGTAAATCTACATCAAGGTTACCAATTTGTTATTAATATGTCAAAACAGACTTGAGTAAATCTACATCAAGGTTGCCAATTTGTTATTAATATGTCAAAACAGACTTGAGTAAATCTACATCAAGGTTACCAATTTGTTACTAATATGTCAAAACAGACTTGAGTTAATCTACATCACGGTAACCAATTTGTTATTGAGTATATCAGACACGGTTCAATGCTCTTCTGATAAATTCTGAAATATGTCATAAAGTTACCTGCTGTGAACATCTATAAAATGGCAATTTTGCGAACTTTTTTCACTGTCTTATGTTCACAGATCTATCCAACGAATCCCTCTTATGTTACATTAAAATCAATTTCAGGCAAATTAAGTCTACAGGAAATAAAAGAAACGTGTATTGTATTACATAAATTTCTCTCAAAACATAATAAGGTAAATTGATAAGGGCAATTGATAAAAACAGAGACCCACATGTATGTCAAATTTGACACAATGTTGGTACAAGCTAATAAATCCATGATCATTAAGTATATGTCAGGGCGGTGTGTTATGGCCACCGTTCACCTTCACCTGGCAATATTCACTTCTACTAGATTCCGTTCAACACATCTAAGTGTTCACTAAATCAATCGACTGGCAGTTGACCTGAATTCCCAGACTGGAGTACAAGGATTGTAGCAATGACTGTCCCCTCCGGCTTAACACGTGTTCAGAGGTGACACGGACAATGTTATACATAGTAGAATGTCTCACCACAAGTACAGTGGCAGTAGCTGAGAGGGGTCGTTCAGGAGTATAATTTAGCCATTGATAACACTTATTTATATTTTTGAGAGCAATATTTTGTAAAACTCTACTCTTAGTGTTAAGGTATCGCTACATCAGTCAGATCACTTGAACTACCTTCGAGCGTTCATTTTAATGTGAACACATTAAAATAACCACTGGATGGGAAATGGACTGGCATGACTTAACCGAACCATGTACATTCGTTTTATAACCTTTTTTGTTGATTTAGATGTATTATTCATCCATTTATAACACTTATTTTTATTTTTGTGAGAGCACTTTATTTCATTAGGAAAATCGTGCTACAGCGTCTTTAATTGTCCTTATTCTCTGTTAGCAGTACATAAAGCCCTTTTTACCAATATAATATCCCAATCATGTCGTTATTAACATTTGCCACACAATGCCCTAGGGCCAAATATCACTTTGGCATCGCGACATGACGTCATAAACAATGTTATGATATCTATGACGTTGCGTTCTAAATGCAGCGACTTACGCTTGAAATAATATTTCAGCTTATATTCCTCAATTTCATGACTTGGATGATAAATAGAACATTATATTCGTGTCCATAGTATACTAGATAACTATTGCCTGAATATCGGTATATCTCTCGCTCTCGCTCGAGACATTATAATAATCAATTGTTCGTGTCGTCACCTTAGTATGACATAGACGCAGATATCCTCTATCCACTTCAGGCTGAGTATAGACACATATATACTATCCCGTATCATTAATTAACTGTCAATGTTATGGCACGTATACGGTATTTACGGCCTAGACCATAAGATTCGACAACTAGGCCGATACGAGGAAACTGGGTCTATTCAGGAAAACAGGGCCAATACGAGAAAATCTGGGCCAATATGAGCCGTCGCACAGTTGGTGAAAGCCCGCAGTTGTCGCTTCACAACTTTGACCCATGATATCTGTTCACCAATCTTGTTTATAATTATTACTTCAATATAAATGAGTTGTTTAAAGTTGTGCAAATAGTAAGAAAAGAGATTTATTAATAAAATTGTTATCAATTTAGTATTTCCGTATTGGCCGAGTTACAATTCCTCGGTCCGTTGTATTGTACAGTACAACGGACCTCCGACCTGTAACTTGGCTAATACGGAAATACTTAAATAATAACATGATATTATTATTTTTTCTCTGGTGAAATACGGCATTTATCGGTTAAAATAAAAGTCGTATTTTCACAGAGTGAAATAACATGTTAGTCTACTCAGTGAAATAACACTTTCAATCATATGACGTCATCGTAACAATAGGATGACGTCATGGTAAGAGCACGTAAGGCGACCATGGGTACTCCATTCATGAAATGAACGTCATTTACGAACTATGCATAATTTATTAAATCTAATAAATAGAACATTTGACATTTCTCGTCGAATACCATGTATATATCATCTCATGAAGTAGAAATAATATATTTACACTCGTGGCTGCGCCACTCGTGAAAATAATCATTTCTATTTCACGAGATGAAATATACATGGTATTCGACGACAAATGTCAAATATCCTCTATGTATGTACCTGTACCTATCCACTTCCAGGTGAGTACAGTACCAGCAGGTGTACATCAGCAGGTGTGTGTTTGGAGTGTACAGCAGACTGCAAGCACCTGCCTGACGGACTACACGACAACGCGGCTACATCAAACCCCAGGGACTACCTTGAGTGTCGAGACGGGAGGACCACAGCAGTGCACACCTGTCCTGATGGATTCACCTTCTCCTTTGATCAGTGCGTCGATAGGGCAGGTGCTTGTCGTATATTCACTTTGTTCCGTATTCACCTTCCTTCACCTTTAACTTTCTTATCATAGAAATTGCTTCACATTCACCCTGCTTCAATTTAACTTTCTTATCATAGAAATTGCTTCACATTCACCTTGCTTCAATATAACTTTCTTATCATAGAAATTGCTTCAGATTCACCTTCCTTCACATTTAACTTTCTTATCATAGAAATTGCTTCACATTCATCTTTCTTCACATTTAACTTTCTTATCATAGTAATTGCTTCACATTCACCTTTCTTCACATTTAACTTTCTTATCATAGAAATTGCTTCACATTCACCTTGCTTCACATTTAACTTTCTTATCATAGAAATTGCTTCACTTTCACCTTGCTTCAATTTAACTTTCTTATCATAGAAATTGCTTCACTTTCACCTTGCTTCAATTTAACTTTCTTATCATAGAAATTGCTTCACTTTCACCTTGCTTCAATTTAACTTTCGTATCATAGAAATTGCTTCATATTCACCTTTCTTCACATTTAACTTTCTTATCATAGTAATTGCTTCACATTCACCTTTCTTCACATTTAACTTTCTTATCATAGAAATTGCTTCACATTCACCTTTCTTCACATTTAACTTTCTTATCATAGTAATTGCTTCACATTCACCTTTCTTCACATTTAACTTTCTTATCATAGAAATTGCTTCACATTCACCTTGCTTCAATTTAACTTTCTTATCATAGATATTGCTTCACATTCACCTTGCTTCAATATAACTTTCTTATCATAGAAATTGCTTCACATTCACCTTGCTTCACATTTAACTTTCTTATCATAGATATTGCTTCACATTCACCTTGCTTCAATTTAACTTTCTTATCATAAAAATTGCTTCACATTCACCTTTCTTCACATTTAACTTTCTGATCATAGTAATTGCTTCACATTCACCTTGCTTCAATATAACTTTCTTATCATAGAAATTGCTTCACATTCATCTTGCTTCACATTTAACTTTCTTGCCATAGATATTGCTTCACATTCACCTCGCTTTAATTTAACTTTCTTATCATAGAAATTGCTTCACATTCACCTTTGTTCACATTTAACTTTCTTATCATAGAAATTGCTTCACTTTCACCTTGCTTCAATTTAACTTTCGTATCATAGAAATTTCTTCACTTTCACCTTTCTTCACATTTAACTTTCTTATCATAGTAATTGCTTCACATTCACCTTTCTTCACATTTAACTTTCTTATCATAGAAATTGCTTCACATTCACCCTGCTTCAATTTAACTTTCTTATCATAGTAATTGCTTCACATTCACCTTTCTTCACATTTAACTTTCTTATCGCAGTAATTGCTTCACATTCACCTTCCTTCACATTTAACTTTCCAGTCATAGTAATTGCTCCACATTCATATTTATTCATGGTCTCATTTACTTTGCTACAGAACATTTGTCACGTTATCTTTGATGCACACTCACACAGCCTTCCCTTCACATTAGGTTTGTATTCACCTGGCGTCACATTCACTTTGCCTCACACTCACCAAACGTTCTTCCTACTCACCCTGTTTCACATTCAGCTTGCTTTACATTTGCTATTGCTTAAACTTCTCTCAATATTTACTTCGTTCACATTCACGTTGCTTCTTATTCACCTTGCTTCACATCAACGTGCGCCGTGCTTCATTATGAAATTGCTCAGCATTCATATTCACCTTTCCTCACACTCACAAACTGTCAAATTGTCTCAGCGAATTTAATGTGAGTTAAAATGTCTGTTTGCCAAATAGTCGATTTTGGAAACACCTTACTACCTTAAATCTTTAACTAGACAAACAAATCATTTCAAAAGTAGTAAAATGATTTTGAACAAGGCAATATTCACATTTTCATTCAATCAAAGAATGAGGGACCGTTTATTTCAGTATGATAAATAACAATGTAAATGTAAATGCAAATGTATCATTGATTAAAGTGTAAATAGCCAGTAGCCAAACTCTTACAGTTTTACCACAAGGCCTTTTGTGTAAGGTTATACGAAGATTCACGCAATGTATCATTTCTGCAAACAATTATATCGTTGTAATTGCAGGTAAAACTATGGCAAGTAACCTTGTTCAGCAGAATGCTGTCCAGCCCGTCAATGATGTTTCAAATGCAGGTTTCCAGTCTACATGGAACACTGAAGGCTGGTCAAATGATCTGGGAAGCAATGCTGGCGTGGTGATAGGTCGGGGTGATCTGTTCATATCACCAGATAGATTGGGCACACAAACTGATGGAACGAATACATGGAATACGAATACAGTTGGAACCACTGCAGGGGGAGCTAACCCAATAGACAACACTATAGGAGGAGACACGAACATAGGGAGCATGGGTATAGTAGGATCTAATTCATGGAATACCAACACAGGAGGCACCAACATGGTAGGCACGAACACAGGAGGTACAAGTCTAGGTACATCTAACCCTTGGGGTACAAACACAGGAGGCACAAACACGGGGGGAACAATTTCATTAGGTTCTAATCCGTGGAATACTAACACAGGAGGGACAAGTACAGGAGGATCTAATCCACGGAATACTAACACAGGGAGCACAAGTACAGGAGGCACGAATACAGACGGATCAAACCCTTGGAATACTAACACAGGAGGCACAAGTACAGGAGGCACAAGTACAGGAGTATCTAATCCATGGAATACTAACACAGGAGGCATAAGCACAGGAGGCACAAGTACAGGAGGCACGAATACAGGAGGAACGAATACAGGCGGATCAAACCCTTGGAATACTAACACAGGAGGCACAAGTACAGGAGGCACGAATACAGGAGGCATAAGTACAGGAGGATCTAATCCATGGAATACTAACACAGGAGGCACAAGTACAGGAGGCACGAAAACAGACGGATCAAACCCCTGGAATACTAACACAGGAGGCACGAATACAGACGGATCAAACTCTTTGAATACTAACACAGGAGGCACGAATACAGGAGGCACAAGTACAGGAGGCACGAATACAGACGGATCAAACCCTTGGAATACTAACACAGGAGGCACGAATACAGACGGATCAAACCCTATGAATACAAACACAGGAAGCACGAATACAGGAGGCACAAGTACAGGAGGCACGAATGCAGGCGGATCAAACCCTTGGAATACTAACACAGGAGGCACAAGTACAGGAGGCACGAATACAGGAGGCGCGAATACAGACGGATCAAACACTTGGAATGCTAACACAAGAGGCACGAATACAGGAGGCACGAATACAGACGGATCAAACCCTTTGAATGCTAACACAGGGGGCACGACTTCAGGAGGCACAAGTACAGGAAGCACGAATACAGGAGAATCTAACCCTTGGAATACTAACACAGGAGGCATAAGCACAGGAGGCACAAGTACAGGAGGCACGAATACAGGAGGATCTAACCTATCGAGTACTAACACGGGTACAAACACAGTATCCGATACAGGAACAAACACGGGAGTTGCGAATACGGGATTAAACACAGGAGGCACAGCCACTGGAGATACAGCCACAGGAGGTACAAACACAGGAGATACAAAAACAGGAGATACAAACACAGGAACAAACACAGGAACAAACACAGGATCTGATCCAGGAACGAACACAGGAGGCACAACCACAGGAGGCACAAACACTGGAACAAACACAGGAACAAATACAGGAACAAACACAGGGTCTGATCCAGGAACGAACACAGGAGGCACAAACACAGGAGATACGAACACTGGAACAAACACTGGAACAAACACAGGAACAAATACAGGAACAAACACAGGATCTGATCCAGGAACGAACACAGGAGGCACAACCACAGGAGGCACAAACACAGGAAATACAAACACCGGAACAAATACAGGAACGAACACAGGAACTGATCCAGGAGGAAACACAGGAGGCACAAACACAGGAGATACAAACACTGGAACAAATACAGGATCTGATCCAGGAACGAACACAGGAGGCACAAACACTGGAACAAACACAGGAACAAATACAGGAACAAACACAGGAACAAACACAGGATCTGATCCAGGAACGAACACAGGAGGCACAAACACAGGAGATACGAACACCGGAACAAATACAGGAGGCACAAACACTGGAACAAACACAGGAACAAACACAGGAACAAACACAGGAACTGATCCAGGAACGAACACAGGAGGCACAAACACTGGAACAAACACAGGAACAAATACAGGAACAAACACAGGAACAAACACAGGATCTGATCCAGGAACGAACACAGGAGGCACAAACACAGGAGATACGAACACCGGAACAAACACAGGAGGCACAAACACTGGAACAAACACAGGAACAAACACAGGAACAAACACAGGAACTGATCCAGGAACGAACACAGGAGGCACAAACACTGGAACAAACACAGGAACAAACACAGGAACAAACACAGGATCTGAGCCAGGAACGAACACAGGAGGCACAAACACAGGAGGCACAAACACTGGAACAAATACAGGATCTGATCCAGGAACTAATACAGGAACAAACACAGGAGATACAAATACAGGAACAAACACAGGAACTGATCCAGGAACGAACACAGGAGGCACAAACACTGGAGGCACAAACACTGGAACAAATACAGGATCTGATCCAGGAACTAATACAGGAACAAACACAGGAGATACAAACACAGGAACAAACACTGGAGATACAAACGCAGGAGGCACAAACACAGGTGAAACAAACACTGGAGGCACAAACACAGGAGGCACAAACACTGGAACAAACACCGGAACAAACACAGGATCTGATCCAGGAACGAACACAGGAGGCACAAACACAGGAGATACAAACACTGGAACAAACACTGGAACAAACAACGGAACAAACACAGGATCTGAGCCAGGAACGAACACAGGATCTGATCCAGGAACGAACACAGGGGATACAAACACAGGAATATCAGACCCGGGCGGTACGAATGCATGCGCACCGGTTGGTGTCAGTACAGGGGTGTGTCCTGCATCGGCTCCACAGATTCAATACGTATGCAACTGTACAGATGAAGTAGGCGCGGCAATTACCAAGATAAAAGCACTTGAAGATTTCGTTGATTTACAAAAACAGCTAAACGGTAAGATTAATTTTGATTTGGTTTTGAGTAAAATTTAACGATTAATTTTTTTAATGTATTACTTAGTACCAATGGACATCTGTTCTTTTTGTGCAAACCTATAAGTCAGTAAATTTGCAAACTTCAAATATATAACAATACAAAAATAAATGTGGCTTTAAAACTTTATGTTCTTAAAGTTATCAGTCTTGTTGATATATTCTCCTTTGCAGCCCTGGCGGCACTAGAGTGCAAGAACCCGCCCACACTGGCCCGGGCACGGACTGCCTTCCACCACACTGTGGACGGGGCCGAGGCCACCTACACCTGCGACTCTGGCTACGCATTCTGTGGGGCTCGGGCTCTCAGCGCCTGTGCTGGGAATGGAGTATGGGACGTCGTGGACGGCATCTGTGTGCAGTCTGTGTGGAATTATCCGGTACTGCCTCTTCACGACTATTCACGCTTTTTGATTTGTTATTACAACTTGTGCCATCCATCCGTCAAGTTGTAACGTTACGAGATGAATTATACTACACGTGGTTCGAATCCCGCCAGGGGCACGGCAACTTTGTCTGCAGTAGAGAACTGTTCTACACGCAGTAAGGTTTGGGTGCAATGCTACACTGAATTTCAGTGTAGTACCACCCATGGTTCGCTAGTTCCAGCCGATGCTCCCAGGTTTCACCGCAAAGCATAGCCAAATGGCGTTGCGGGCTTTCTCCCTGCCATAATACTAGTAGCCGCGATATAAGTGAAATACTCTTGAAAGCGGCGTTAAGCCCCAACTCACCTCACCTCACCTCACCTCACCTCACCTGTACTACACGTGATAATTCGTTCTTTGAGTACAGACTCATGTACAGATAGTCAGTGTTTCGTCATCGTGGCAGACCAATTAGCTAAAACACTGAGCAAAAGGGACGATGCCAACACGTTTTACACTAAATATCCTTAAAACATCGAGGTGTGGTGAGGTGAGTTAGGGTTTAACGCCGCTTTCAAGAGTATCACACTTATATCACGGCTGCTAGTATTTTTGCAGGGAGAAAGCCCGCAACGCCATGTGGCTATGCATTGCGGCTAAAACATCGAAACGCATACTTTATTTTGTTGACGAAAACACATGATTTGACCAAACAAGAAGTGACAAAATAAACTGCAGTAAGTAAAATAGTTGTTACCTAATCTGCCAGGCAAAAGAAAGTACTCCCCTAGTTGGTTTCGATTAATTCAATATTTAAAAGAAATCAGATACATTTGACTATGGCACGATACAATAATATATCTGCAGTGGTTTGAATGAATTAATTGGTGATTGTGCTTAAATTTTAGTTAAAATATCTTTGTTTAATGAAGATAGGGGTAAGAACTGAAATTTACACCAACAATTGACCATGTTTAAATGTTGTTATTGTGTGCGGAATCAGGCACATTCATTAATTCATATTTATATTTATTGACTTATATGTCATTGAACAGCTCTGTATCACCAACAATATTTTTGAAGAATTTTTTTTTTTTTTACAAAAACCAAGCATGTAGAAGTATTCTTCGACTGCTGACTAAACCTTGTACTTTTCAGTTTTAGATTATGACATCGAAAACTTGAGATATTTGTAATTGAAACCATACATATTATAACATCAACTGTGAGTACTTTTCATACTGTTCCAAGGTAAAACGTATCCGTTCAGCCCTTCTTTCATACCCTGGGTAACAAACCCAACTCAAAGCTGCGCGATGTGAATTATGATCAAGCCAATCATATAGTTTTGTCGCGATGGTTTGCGATAAAATTTCAGCCAACCGCAGATAGCCTTTCGCTCTTCTGAAAAAGGGCGACGATCTTAGATTAGCGAGCTGAAATGGAAAGGTTTTTTCCCTCAAATTGTCTAAGACGCAGACTTAGGTACTGGGCCATCTGTATGCTGGTGAACACGTTTTCCTATCTTTGAAAACCGGGGATGGCAAGCCTGAGAATCATATTATTCATGACTCGCCTTTCAAGCGTTGTCATTGGTTGTCTATTTTGACATTGTTCCTAGGTCATACATTGTAGGTCGCATCGTGCTACTTTGAATGGGGCTGTGACCAAAGGCATGAAATTGTAGCGGCTCGTGTACGTTTTACCCTGGGACAAGATGGTTTATATTCAGTATGAATTCTACTGTTTGTTTGTTTTCCGTAAATGTTGACACGTTTTTATGTTAATGCTATTCGGTAACATAAATATAAGTATGTAACATATATCTTAAACTGTTTATTGTCAATTTATGATATGTTAGAAACAACACGATTGAACAAATGTGCAATTATGACGTTTTCTTTCAAAACTTCAACTTTACTATATTGGTACGTTTATAAGTATGTATAATAATTATAAATTATGTATAATTATGTTCGATGCTCTTGAATTGAACATTATATGGAGCTGCCGAACAAATGAAATAGCAAAACTGGCGTTTTTTTGTAACTGTTTCGTTTCCTCGAGTATTCCTTTTCTCCGTTTCAAATCAAAAGTGCATTAAACATGACAATTTAAACGTATTTGTGGAATCAGAAAGCCGTCATACAAGAAGCCAAATTTCTGGATAGTAACCTCTTTCTTCTTAATATACACAGCGCTTCGGAGTATATGCTTACTCCTTCATCAGATGAATTGTGATCATGAAACGTCGTTTGCAATGAAGAAGTTATTATCAGAAACGCATAATATTTCATCTTATTTTTACCACACTAATTGATGAATTGTTTTCAGCGTGTCCTGTTTCGGCAGAAGTTCCTTTGTCCGTTTGCAGTGGGTACTGTTATCACTATATATGGAACACCGACAAGATACAAAAAGTGAGTGTACTTAATACCAGTGCAATTCATTGAACCTAAGATCATTAGCCGTCCAAATGATATGACATTTGATTTTGTCATGTAAGAATATTTCCAGCGATCTGATTGGTCGAGACAGATCACGTGACCGTCGACAGAAAAGCATATTAACACCAGACCGAGTCCGACTAAAAGCCGCACTACTTGAGTGACGTCAAACGATTGTTACATAACGTCATGCTAGTCTTATCATGACGCCATTTGGCCTTAGTCACATCTCTTCAAACCAAATTACATTGTTGACTACATTTCATTGTTTTCCTTTCATATCTATATTAAATACATAATAAACAAGTATGGACATTTATTTTAATGATCAATATATTACTGGTATTTATCAAATAAATAAACTGTCTATAAAGCTACAGTGACCATACATTTTATCTTCAGTGTTACCAATGACGATGTTATATATCGTCACTGGCAAGTCGCCCTGGCACTACTTTCCATTATGAAGACAAATGCAAGTTACTTTGTTATGAAAGTGCGTTTGATTACATATTATTGCTAAAATGATATGACAAATATAATACTTATAATGTCCATTAACAAGTTTATTTCATCTCATGACATGGGTAAAGTTGATAGTTCACTAGTGGCTGGATCAGTGCCTTACTAATGCATGGCACCAAATACCACATTGTGTACGCGATTGACGTTATGACGTCATAATATGCCAACGTATGTTTGCATGTGCAAATGCTTACGGAGAAATACTCGCTACTAATACAAATCTGCATTGCTATACACTATGTAATTTGCAATTTGAATAACCTCTGAAAATTTTCATCACAAGGTGACATGTTTACATCCCGTTTTTTCTCCATTCTAATTCCATATCTTGATTTTTCAAATACTGCAAAGGTTAATCCTCTAATAAACGAGGTTCTTTTTCAAATTGTTAAGCACATTTTTGTTTTTTTTATTACTTTTCAATATTAAGATGCATATTTTATATTGTCGTATGAATTTACCTTGCATTGCAGAGCGATGATCGAGCTGGAGATAGGTCAGGACAAGGCGCTCCTACTGACCATGTGTTTCCAGTGCGGAAACTCACAGAAGCAAGTCACCTTCAGTGTGGAAGAAAACAGTGTGGTAAAAAACGTAGTAAACTGGGACCAGTTTCCCTTCGAAGTGGGCAAAGAGTTCAAGGTTGTCATATCGGTGACACAAACTCATTACAAGGTGGGTTATACTGGACATTTTACATTAAAGTTATCGGAAACCATGAAGTTGATACAGCACATGCTCTAAGCGCACATACTAAAGGGGCTGTAGCAAGATTTTTTGCTCAAATAAGTTGATGAAATGTATTTGGAAAATAATGTCTTCAATAGTAAAACACCCTTCTCTCTTCGGAAAAATCAAGTAAAAAATGAGTATTCATGGTTCGGTAAAGCCAAGAGAATCGTTTTGTAATTTGAAATTTGTTCACGTTAAAATGGTCGCCATGTAATTTTTGCTTTATACGCAACACCGTTAGTATCACTAAGCATAATTTGTTGATAGAATGTTTACCCTCTAAAGTTCATTTAAATGACATAAACTATCGTTATAAATGGGAAATTTGAAAAAAAAAATTTGCAAAAAAACGTGCTACAGCGCCTTCAAGTACAGTATCAGATTGTTCAGAGCTGTTGTCGCTGAAGAGGCAAATGCTATCTTAACGAAACGTTACCATGGGAACATGTTTATTTGCGACCGTAGTTTACTGGTTTGTAGGCTTTGATCAGATTTCCTATGAAGATAGTAGAGTTATTACTGGTTTGTCAACTTCCAAACGCTAGGCATAACTCTTGCCAGTCTGCATTACTGTCTGATATAACCCTTGCGGCATTTCCCTCGCTTTGTTGTGTCAAGATAGTCAATCGCTGCACCAGAAATGCATAGCAGGCCTGGATTTCTAAACACAGATTTCTTAAAGAAATACTGCAAGGCCTAAATCAGCCAGTAATGGAGACTGGCAAGAGTTATGCCTTGCATTGGGAAGTTGCTGATTTGTAGGCTTTGGTCAGATCAAGAGATGAGTCTGACCGGACAAAGTAGACAAGGCATAGCTTGTAAGTGATGCGATGTTCTACTGGAAATCAGTATAGACCTTGGAGAACAGGAGTAATGTGCTCAAATTTCTTAGTAAATGTGACGATCCTTGATGCAGTATTTTGAACTCGTTGCAGATTGTTAAATTGTTGCTTAGTGGCTCCATGAAAGTGTGTCTGTTAAGCTTTCTATGTGTTATATCCACCACTTGCCGTCGTTCACAAACGTTTTGCTGCCGTTTTACTGGATCATATTTTATCGTTCCAGGTTTGCAGCTCATATATCTGTGTATCCTATGATTGACAGACAGCTTTTTCCAATGCAATAGTTAGATTTTCTTGGAAATCTTAATTGCTCTTTATTATATGTATAAGTAACTTATATATATATACTCCGATTTAATTGAGTATACAACTGAAGTATATGTCCTGTATACATTAAAACATTACGATAGTTAACTTAGATTAATTCGAGTCTACTTTCAGATTGAGATCGACAATGCCAGTCCCTTCAACTTCCCTCATGTGCTGCCTGTCCCTCACGTGGACTCTCTGGCCATCATTGACGAGATAGCCATTAGGAAGGTCATCATTGAACCTTCAAGTAGGTTTCCTCAAAAGATCACACACACTGTACATATGTGATGTCTTGAAAAAATATCCAATAAAGCAAATGCATGTTTTATTATAAGATCATACCAGCGACATTGAATTAAAACATACAGAATCCTTTCAAAGCTGTAAAAACAAGGTGGAACATTGTTCTGTTTGAAAGGTGTTTGAATGTGTATTTTGCAAACATTTACATTGTAAACGTTTCAAATCATAAATTATCTCAATATGATATGATAGTATAAACGAGGACATGTAACTCGATTTTATTGCAATCAATTAGCCGTTCAAATGAAAATTAGTACTAAAAAATGACCAGACAGTCAAAGCAAGGAGGATGTTAAATTATTTCTATGAAAAATTGGATGGATGTATATGATCATTTAATAATGGTATGTATTCCAATTATTGTGTTGGTTGTTTATAGTTATATTTGTTGTGAATATGGACAATTAAAGCCTGGTATGCATTGTTCAATAAGAGGTGACAACAACTCTTTCCTTATTCATATCAGCCACTAAAATACCCGTATAAAGTATTTCATATTTCAGAATGCGAAAGACATAGCTGTGAGAAAATATAATATACTATGACTCTATTGCAGATACACTACAGACCTATCTACCCGATCCAAAGGTAGCAATAGTTCCTGATCAGGTCATCAGTGTGGCGGAATCCACTTCCTTCACGTTCAAGGTCAAGGCCTGTGAGTCCGTACAGTTCAAACTGGCGTCCACGGAACTGGATACCAGTCCGAGCTACACGGTGAATATAGGGGACAGTGGGAACAACATTTCCTATATCCTGAAATGTGACACGTGTGACGACCTGGGGAAGACGTGGCATGAACCCCTGTCCTGCAAGGAGTTCAGACCTTTCTGGGCCTCTTGGGACCTGGGAAGGATCAGGGTGGGCTCAGGATACCTCCCAGGGTTCAACACCTTCATAGATGTCACTGACTCCGAGTACAAGGTCAACTTCTTCAGGATCAGCCAGTCCAATTCATCGTCGATGGAATGGATCTTAAGTGAGAACAGTCATATCATTAACTTTTGTGATTGCATTTGGGATTGATAGGAAATTTTAATTCATGTTCGCTAGTTAGTTTGTGCACTCTGTGTGCGTTATTGTTAGATCGAAATACGTATCCAAGCAAACATAGGAAATTCTGGTTTAATCACGGCAACGCCATGCATGTCTTGAATCCATCTGTGTTTAATGTCGTTACATTTGAGTCCATTGGAATTATGATTCCGTTGAACTATCCAGAATATATCATTTGATTTCTATGTGTATTCAATCCAACGTCTTACTGGCATATTATTGATTCTACGCCTATGCGAACTACTCATACCTTTATTACCCATATGGTTGAAAATAACCGAGATGATATTATTGATATGAGCACATGTGCACATATCACGTTTGTCTAGCAACCTTTGTTCCGCCGCGACTTCCCGTATTTCGTCGTCTGTAACGTCATAAAACGATTGTTCGTGACGTCACTGTAGCTTGCCATCGCAAGTGAAGTGGGCCGTTTTCAGACTAGTATTACGGGAATCAAATGGAATAGAATGGGTAATAAAGAAATTATTACACTCGAAAGTGTGTCATATGACTTTTACGAAACTCGTGCGAATTTGCGAATTTATTTCCTCGGGTAATAATCTCTATATATGACACGATGGAAAATTATGAAGAATCAAAGGACATTTTTTTTTCATTTGACTTCATGTGAGGACTATGTACATACAATCTAAATGTCAAGCACCTCTTTAAATCCAGGTACTCCTATCCAGAAGTGTGGTATACCTCCCTCCATGTACGACTCATCGGTGTTAGTCAGGGAGCGGGGGCTAGTTGCTGAGGCTGTGTACACGTGCAAAGAGAGGTACACCTTCTGCGGTGAGAGCATCATCAGCACGTGTAGCGAGGCGGGCACGTGGGAGGGCTTCAAGGGGGAGTGTCTGCAGTCTATCTGGGAGATGCTGGTAAGGATATAGAGCAAACTTCATAAAATAAATCGTTTATTATCCAGAAATCCTGTTCCATAAGTATACTCAACCGCAAGAAACATCACCATTCAACATGCAAGATAAGGCTACCAACGAGAGATAAACACGGTTGGAACAGAGTTACATCATGTCTTCACGAGCCAAATGAACCAAAATTAAAATTTTTAAATAAGTTATGTTCATATTCTCCTTAACTAGACGAGATAGGAGCGTCAAAGACGGTTGTTTTGCTTGTTTTATGACGTCCTACAGTAAAGAAGCGTCAACAAATTTAAGTTCAAGAAGGTTATATTTATGTCGGCAACATATTTTATTAGTTAAATTTCTACATATTACACATTTGAGACTGCCAAACACCCTGGCCAAAGTCATTTTCAAAAAGGCAATTTCAGCACCCCAAGTCTGTTTGAACTGACATAACAACAAAAGAATCATACCCTGATGCATAAAATTGTGACTTCTTATTAAACACGTATCTAGCGAATATATTCAACATTTTCGGGGAGCAGTATTTTGTGTTTAACACTGGTGAATCTGTGGTGACGTTTCTTTTGCTGTTGAGTGTACATTGAATTGAATTCACTTCCTTTATTCTGAGCAGACAAGGACTCTTACATTAATGTTAAATGCTGGTGTTTATAAGCATGTCTATGCAATCATTGAAGGAGGAGAGCATGATATTTTACGCAGAACCGTATTTGACTAGTGATACCGTGACCTTTTATTGCAGAGGATGCCAGCTTCAGTGAGATTTCCATGTTCATTCGACCTGGGTTCAGTCCTGTCCATACATGGTATGGCGACCGCTCCAAATGGGTGAGATAGTTTACTGGTATCATTCCTATTCATTCATGGCATGCCAAATATATGCCAGCCCGCCAAGGGCAAAGCAACTTCTTCTGCATAAGGGGGTGGGATAGCGTAGTGGTTAGCGCATTCGGCTTCGGATCAAGAGGTCCGGGGTTCGAGTCCCGCCAGAGGCACGGCAACTTTGTCTGCAGTTGAAAACTGTTCTACACGCAGTAAGGTTTGGGTGCAATGCTACACTGAATTTCAGCGTAGTACCACCCATGGTTTGCTTGTTCTTGCCGTTGCTCGCCGTTTTCACCGCAATGCATAGCCACATGGTCTTGCAGGCTTTCTCTCTGTAATAATGCTAGCAGCTGTGATATAAGTGAAATACTCTTGAAAGCGGCGTCGAATCCCAAATCACCTCACCTCACCCAATATGCCGACTCAGAGACTCAAACAATGGGCGAATTAATGTACAATGCATGGCCTGATCCTCTACTCATTATATAAAGTGAAACAAGCTGTTCCATTGTAAATTTATTTTCAACCTTCATAACCCTTCGAGACAACCGGAAACCTCCACTTACCAACAATACATAGCTTCGTATTATCAAGGCATTTTTGGAATAAAAATATTATGAATGACAAATTTCGGGTACTTCGAGATGCATCGAATAGTCTTGTTACTCGCCCATGGGAGATACTGGGTTGTGATAGTTGTTGTACAATATATCGGAGTATAATACCGCTGAATTTAGGACGTCACAATAGTTTGCAATTGTGACGTCACAATGTTGCAATGCTCTCAAAATGGTCCCTGGATTTTAGTTTCCTCACACTGTCGGCTATTTTGTTTGGTTAACGAGTACTGAACAGAATACTATACCCCCTTCCATAAAATGGACTATTTTATATACGTATTTCATATAATAATTCGATGTTTATTAAACTCGTGTATAATCTCAGACTGGTATCAAACTTGCTTTCATTTGTATGTTTGTTGGTTGATCTTATTGAATATTTATTTAGACACATTAGACACATATATAACACTGAATAAACTTCTCCTAACATATAAGTAAACAAGAACTTGACGGATCGACGCATTATAGTTCTTATTTAACAAAAACATTGAGGATACTAATCTGTAAATGATCTTCCATGTAAAACCACTCATAAAATATATATTAAATACATATTACACATACACATACATCAAATAGTATAAGGGTATGCAAAAACCTAAATGTCCCAATACCAACTGCATTTTTCTGTCAAAAACTGAGCAATTGTACTGATGTTTATATTTCCTCACTTAAATAATATATTTAGGTATATGAAAAGAGATGTGTCCCAATAAATTGTTTTGTGTACACGTGTATTTGCCAGATTCACTGAACAGTTCTACGGATATGAATTATTCTACACTTTAAACATATGCAAATGTATGTGAAAACCATTAATTTGCATGTTTTGCACTTTCAATGCCAGATTCACAGTGAAGCTGAACAGTGGTACGGATGTCTTGATGTCCATGACACCAGTCCTAAAATCCAGGGATATAACGTACAACTCGCTCATCAACAAGACAGACGGGACACCAGAGTTCAACAGTACTTACCCCTTCCAGATGATGCAGGAGTTTCATCTCACCATCACAGTGGAACACGAACACTTTAAGGTGGGTTGTCAGATAGAATAAGGGGCGGGATAGCGCAGTGGTTAGTGCGTTCGGCTTCTGATCAAGAGGTCCGGGGTTCGAATCCCGCCAGAGGCACGGCAACTTTGTCTGCAGTAGAGAACTGTTCTACACGCAGTTAGGTTTGGGTGCAATGCTACACTGAATTTCAGCGTAGTACCACCCATGGTTCCAGTCGATGCTCGCAGGTTTCACCACAATGCAACATGGCGTTGCGGGCTTCCTCCCTGGCATAATACTAGCAGCCGCGATATAAGTGAAATACTCTTGAAAGCGGCGTTAAATACCAACTCACTCAATCGGTGATGAGTAGCATTATTTGTTGAAATGTGTAGCTCTCAACCACGATCGTCCATTATGTATTGATAGTTACTTTCCTTGGCCGAACATTACTAATTAAAACAATTTATGATAAATAATGATAATATTAATGCTTTGCGAAATTTATAAACATTATGTTCAAGAATGTTACACGTATGTGAACTTTTAAACAAAAATATGACCATGCAAGTTGGTCAATACAATTGAATGTACAATTGATATTGATATTGTTTGTATAATTCTTTATTTATATACATTTTTGTAATAGCAGGTATGTACCAATATCTGTATGTATGTCTTTATTTGTGTATATGTATGTCCCTACTGTCTTGATCAATTTGTATATATATTTTGTGTATCTTTTTAAAGCTCCTCTACCACTGATGGTGGCGATATATATGAGTAATATAATGATTCTCATTCTGATTCCGGTCAACCATCAAGTTCATTACACATAGGTGCGCTATAATAATGCCATAAATTGGCCATCGTGCTTTGGGTCAAATTCACGGCTGCTCAAGGAAAGTGAAAAGTTAAGCTGACTTACCCCTTAAAATAAATTTAAGATTCCTGTTATTTAGTGATATTATCTTTATTGATCGTCACAGCTTTAGTGCATGAATTAAGAATGTGATGCAGAGGTACTGACTGCCATATCCTGAGAATAATGTGAAAATGTTTTCCTTTGTTTTCAACGTCTGGGAAACTTCCTGAAGTCTGATTTAAACAAGCAACCACATATTTTCAATGATGTTCAAGTCTGGTCTGGTTGTTACATTTTTTTAATAGTTTTTTATTCACTTCTTTTGGATACAGTCATCAATATTTCATACAATGTACAGGAACAATTGATATGGAACGATGTGCATAATAAAATTGGCATTTTCGTTACAAACCACAGTGGAATAAAACAGTACATGGAAAAGAGATGTATCGATCGTGGGTCACCTCATCGAGAGATATGACGTTCAATAACGTTGGATGATATCCTTAATAATCTCCCATTTCCTCTCAAAAGAGTTCATGTTGAGATTTGTTCGAGCAATATATTTCCAATACATCTTTTAAAATTCGTATATACAATGTGAAACGTGGAAATCCAAAAGTTTTGTGTCTTTGGTGGCTTGTCTATTTTTTTAAAATATGGTTTTCCAATATTGTCATTTAGTTCGGTATCCCATTTGTAACATACTTTTTGCCTGTAGAGTCACATATGAGATTTTCATAAAATAATCTTGACCCCTTAAAATGTGTATAAAGATCATTCCAGGGGGAACGTATTGGCAGATTTCGTATGGGTAAGAGGTCAAAAGTTCGGATGAGATCTTTCCATTTTTTGGGGATATTGAGGATCAAACGATTAAGGTCAAGCACTGTGCCCTTAACGTCATATTTTGATTTAATTTCTGCAACTGTTGGAAATTCGTGATCCTTGCAAATATCCTTAATTTAAATTATTCCTCGTTTGAGCCAGTTGTTGATTATTAAATCTGGATTACCACATTGGTGATTTAACCAGAGTCGTTATCATTCACTATATGGCCTCTATTATATCTATGCCAAGCATTAAGTGCATCCTTCCAAAATGGATTGATGAGTTTGTAAAAAAATGTTATATGTTCGCGCCTAACATACGAATATGTTCAATAGGAAAACCAGCAAGGCTATAGCAGTTCGTTTTTTAGACGTTCCTCTTTAAACAAGAATTGTTTTTATGAATCAATAAATGTTTTGATATCAACAATTCTAAGACCACCGTCTTCATACTTTCGCATTAAATTCGTTCATTTATTTTTTTATTCTTTTCGAGTCTTTTTTTTGGTATTGCTCACCACGAGGTTTTCTAAATCTGCGTTCAGTTTTATTCCAAGAACGTCGAAAGTATCTTTATGCCTGTCAAGTATAAATTCATGGGATAACACTATGCCACTGCCAGCCATAACCCCAAGCCAAACTGCTTTTGGTTTTTCCATATTAATTTTCAAGCCGGACATATTATAAAATGTCGTGAGTGTTTTCATAGTTTTATTAAGAGAGGCTTCCGAACCATCAAGGAATAATTCCGAATCGCCGGCATATTGGCCGATGCTATGTTCAATTTCGTTTAGAACAATTCCTTTTAATTGTTCATTATTTCTTATGATTATTCCTAGTATTTCCGCGACGAATAAAAATGAGTATGGGGAGATTGGATCGCCCTGTCTACACCCTCTTTCATTTTGAAAAAAATGTTGATAAATGCCCATTTTGAACAACACATGATGATGCATTTGATATAAAAATGTTTACCCATTTCTGAATGTTATTGCCAAATCCGAATTTATCGAGTACCATCATTATAAATCTTTTAGAGACTGTGTCAAACGCTTTTTCAAAGTCAATCAGAATTAATAAACCTTTTTTGTTTTGTAGTTTCGTTTCGTTTTGTTAAACGACACTCGTGACATGGCGAATTAACACCTTGGACAAGATATATGTATTTGTTTTGCTACGACATGAATAAATAAATAAATAAACAAATACTTCTCACTGCTAATTTTACCTTCAACTTGAACTACTGTATCAGCTCCGTAATAGGAAATAAACCCCAAATCCTGATATCCATCCACTTTGTTGAAAGTCGGGGCACCTGCTGCCAACAATTTATGGTTTCAATCCTCGCCATGACTTCATCAAACAGACATGTTTGTCATTTAACCAAAGAACAATTTGGTTATAATCACTAAAAACACTTTGCAACAATTACACTGACATGCAAAAGAAACGATGCATACCTTCAACAAAGTGAGAAAAGAAAAAAATACTTTTATCGGATAAGTTTATTTGTTATACATTCTCTACCATTGCAGATATCAGTGGATGGTGTCACCCTGTACAGATTCAAACACAGAGTCCAAACTTTCTCCTCACTCAACAGTGCCAGCTTTCAGAACGGCGTCTTTCTCAGAAAGGTCCAAGTATTCCCGGCAGGTTCGTGGAACTTAAATGCTCTGTAGCACGTTCTTTGCAAATTTCTCTCTCTCAAATTTGTCAATTATCATTAAAATGTATACAATATATTGTCACGTAAGAAGATAAACTATCTCAGTAGACGATCCGATAAGCCGTATCCATAGAAAACGGTTATCCGTACACGTATTGGAAGATAATGGTGCGACGTACACAATAAAGCGACAGTAGTGTTGAGCATTCAGTGATGAGAATGTTTTCCGGCGAGCTGGGTATTCAAATAATAAAAACACTATTAGCCTTTTAGTCGAGGTATCCACTCATTCATTATTGAAAATTCAAATCTACCTGTACACTCTGTTTTAATGTCAGTTGAACGTGTCTGTTACTTGCTAGCATTTCACTCGCTCCTTTTTGATGATTGGCTATGATAGGTTATTGAGATTTTAGGTCCGCTTCATATTGTCTATCGCATGAATTCGAAAAATGAAGACCGGAGGCGTGTTCAGGAGCACGAGTACTCGCTTGGCGTGTACGCGCGTACCCGCGAACGCCTCCTGAACGGAAACTGAGCTCGCGAGTACTTCCCAAGATAATTTCAGAATATCATCACCATTTTGGTAAAAGAAAGGTTCCTTGCACATAGCAATCGACAAAATTTCAATTGAGGGGGTAATAAAAGAAATAAAAATGAGGTAATCAAATTTTGTGACAAGTGACTCAATCTTAGATCGTAAATACTCGTTTGGCGAGGCTGCTCCAAAGTGTCCACGCGTGTATTCGCGAGTACGCACGAACTCTTTGCCGTTCAGAAGCGGGTACTCGCGAATACTGAACACGCCTCTGACATTAGTCAGGACCAAAATTAAATTTGGATATATGTCAAAATGTCCATGTTACGTGTCATAGAAACATTTATTTCGGTTAAAATTTTATTAAAATCCTGCCATGAATGTTTTCATGAAAAAAGACATAATTATATTCCTTATCTTGTACCATCAAATGCTATTTAAATTCTTAATTTGGGAAGATATGATCAACTTGGTTAATGGTATATCTCGTCATCAACCAGCTAACCTTTCCCCTTCCGTGTATAGAGAAACTCTCGAAGGACTGCAAGATGCCGGGTGACATACTGAACGCTGTGTTCAGTAACACGGACACTACTGTGGGCTCTGAGGTGAAGTACGAGTGTGACGTCAACCACTTCTTCTGTGGAACCAGCTCCACCATCGTGTGTGACAACACCGGCATGTGGAACGGACTGGACGGGGGTTGTACCCTGGGTACCTGGTCAAACATCGGCGAGGTCATAGGTCCCGTAAGTACTTCGATTTATACGAGATTTAGGGAATAAGGAAACAGAAAAACACGGATAGGAACTGTTTGAGAGCATTCTAGAAGTTGGTGTAGTAGAGCAACAAGAATATTTAATGAATGATCAACTTCTTCATTTCACATAAAATATCCATAAAAGATCCGTGTCGTTCATTAACGTCCCAAAGCGGGCACATGTTATTGCGTATAATTAACAAATAGATTTCATAATGAGTTTGTTCACTGGTTTATAAACGGTTTGAAAGGTGCAAGTTAAACTGGTATAAATGCCGGAGCTTGTGCTTGGCATTTATACTACAGTTTAACTTGAACTTTAAACAACTTAGAATTGATTATATCATTAACTAGTATGTCTCTATACAATGGGGGTGCATCAATCAACTTATTTGCCATCGAGTCAATATGGAAACAGTTTAGCATTTTAGGGAAATTGTATTGAGGTGTATATAATCTAAACGATGCCCTAAAGAAAATATCACTTTGACATGACGTCATAATCAAGGAGGACACATTTATTTCGTCAATGATGTATCGTTCTAAATGTTTTCAAATATATACATTGTATTTTGCTGGATTCTCCATTTCAATACTACTACTAAATAGAACATTATTGTGTGTCCATGTCCTACTCATCCATGTGTATTATTCTGATGGTCTCCAGGGTCTGGTCCAGCAGTTCCCATGTAGGTATCAGGATGGCCTGCAGATCTCTGTCAAGGGTATTCCGGTCAGCGACGCCACAACAGGGCCCTTGTAAGTTGCTTTTCCCCAACATAATGTCGTTTAATACAGGATACAAGCTATTTCTTGTTTATGCTGTTATGTTGGGAAAATAGTCACCAAAACTTCTTATTTACATATTCACAAGAATTTGTCACTTCCCCAACCCAAAATAATGTCGTTTATGCAAAGAACAACGGGACCATTGTTAGTTGTTATTTCTCATGATAATGTCTTGTTATCGTGATGACAGCATTTTCCTTGTAAGTTCTTCTTCCTCAAGATGATTTTGTTTTATACAGAGGATGACATGACCATTGTGACTTCTTTTTTTTTAACATAATATCATTTTATACAGTTGAAAATAGGAACCTGGTATTTCATTTCTTCGAGATAATTTCGTTTTATAAAGAGAATCACAAGGCGCTGGTACGTTTCTGTAGTTCAAAATAATGTCGTTTTATACACATGATAACAATAAATTTCTCTTTCTCAAACATATGTCGAGTTATCGCCTTATAGAGAAGGCACAATGGAGCCTTTCTCAACATAATGTCGTTTTATACACATGACAACAAGAACTTTCTCTTTCTCAAACATATGTCGAGTTATCGCCTTATAGAGAAGGCACAATGGAGCCTTACTTAAGATTATGTTTTTTTACACAGACGAAATGCTTACTCTAACAAAACATATCATATGAGTATTATCATATTTCATTTACCTTAAGGTCAAGTAAACCATTGTTTTAGATCAGTAATGAAAAACATTATCAATCTTTCAGACAGCGGTATAGAAGTATATCATATAAAATATATTCGCCACTTTCATTGAATGGCTCACCACACCTCTCTAACGCGTCTCTTCATCCAGCACCTCTCCAAGTCCTTTAATTTACCTTGGATCAAGTTGTAATACATACAAATAATTATTTTTCGGGAAACTAAAACATAATATAATATCATATGTTATTACTCAACCGTGGTGAGATCACTCATTAGAGAAAAATGAGTTTGTTACACACATGTGTGATACCACCGCGTGTTGCCGTAACGTCATAATCGGCGCGTGACGTCATAGTCGTTTTTGGTTGACGTCACTATGTTCGCCGCGCGACTGCAATAGCGGGTGACCTATTTCCAAGTGAGCGTCACTAAAAACGATTTCCTTGCAATTCAGCGCTATTTACATCATTGAGTAATAAATAAAATACTAAACTCGGTCCCGTTTGATAACATGTTTATGAAACTCGTGAATGGCATCGGTATTTAACTCGCTTTCGCTCGTTTAAATACCAAACCATCCACTCGTTTCATAAACATGTTATCAAACGGGACGTCGTTTAGTATTCTTTATTTTACCACCTGCATGGAATGTCTCACCACAACTTTGTAACACGTCTCATCTTCCAGCTTCACTATAGCTATAAAGGACCACTCCGAGTCTCTCATTACGTTGGAGTTTCACAAGAACGAGATACAGATGAACTCTGACCCGCCTCACGCAGGCGCACTGGAGACCCACCCGATCACTGACCTCAAGGCGGGGACAGCAGTTCATTTCAGGATCATGCTGACTGATGCTTCTTATTTGGTACGTGACCTTTCATTTTATTTTTTTTTATGTAAATATTTACTTAATAAGGATATAAACAAAATATTTATATCGCTACAAGTATACTTATATACACATATAAATATATGGACATTAACTGCATCCGGCTGCGAGGTATGTACACTGAAATAGTTTCACGAGACAAAAAGCCGGATCCCTCCGGATTCCTCTGATTTTCCCAGGATCCGCCAATTTTTGGGGATCCGGAAGATTCCGGCAAGCAGATTCCATCACTTTATGTCCTGTGTTTATTCAGTATAAAGGCCACAGGCCAATGTACACTATGCAAACTTCATATTGTTGAAATAAACAGATTTGGTGCCAAAACGGAAACATCATTATAGCGATGTATTATTAACTATCAAGCGTATGACATTTTGTCAGTCTTAACTGCCAAGACCGTTTGAGTCGGTACTGGGCCAATACGGCATAACTGGGCTAATACGGCAAAATTGGGCAAATACGAGACAAACTGGGCCAATATGAGTCTGATCATGCGCAGTCACACATTTGGTGAATGCCCGAAGCCTTATAACTTTGACCTGTACTATCTGTTCATTAATTTTTTTATAATTATGATTTCAATGGAAATGGGATTTTTAATATTGTGCAAATAGAATGAATGCCCTTAATCAAACATTTCCGTATTGGCCGAGTTACAGATCGCCGATCCGTAGTATACTCTCGAATTCGTTTCGTGTCAATACCATAGACCTCGGACCTGTAACTCGGCCAATATAGAATTACTTAATTAATAACATAATAATAACGATAATTTTGCCATCCAAGGGATGATATATTTTTGTGAAACCCTTGGCACAATTATATTATGACTATAATAGTATTCATTACATCATCCGTAACTGTACCAAAGAAGTGCATTTTACCATCCGTATGGTATAGGTGCTTTCATATTACATCATGTAACAACCATCGGCCAATATATAAACTTTTCAATTGTATACATTACTGAAGGGCTTTACAAGATTAATAAAGATGATATTTACAAAACTTGTCAACGTTATTAAAGATGATATTTACAAAACTTTTCAACGTTATTAAAGATGGTATTTACAAAGCTTTACAAACCTTTACAAATATTTACAAAATAATAAATATCTTGTAAATACCATCTTTAATAGACATTTATTATTATTAAAGAAGTAATTTTAAATTTGTAAATATCTTGTAAATACCATCTTTAATATATATTCAATCTTTTGTAAATATCATTATTTCAAGTAGAGATATCACCTCTCGAACTAAAGCTCTCATTTTGCTTTGGAGTCTCGGCCTTAAACATGATGTAATATGAAAAGACAAATATTATTTAAATCGACAAATTGTATAACGTTGACGTTACAGTGATCAGTATGTAATTACAGTAAATACTATCGTATGTTCAAAGTAAAGTAATTCAAAGTAATTTAAATGTACTTCTGTCTGGTTGGTTGGATGGCCTATTTCACAAATAAACATTGATTTTGAAGATCTATATTATATTATCTACATGAATATGTATTGTTTTCAACTGTGCTATTTGCATTCACAGGTGTACTCCGGCTTCACTCCACCCTACATGTACAAACATAGGGCACCTGTGGCACGTGCTTCTAGCGTATCCCTGTCCCCCGGGCTGGATATAACGGAACTGCAGTTTACAGTGGAGTCGTAGAATTTGGCACTGACGTGAATATATATTCAAGAAGCTTGCGTTTTGCATGTCAGCGCTTTGTGCTTTTGCGTGTAAGCGCTTTGTGCTTTTTCCTCCGTCTTGTTTCTGTGCATTGGAGTTTTAACAGTCACATATTATGTAATTTGTTCATGAATTATACCTTAAGCTATGATTTCGCTTTACATTTGTTTAGCCATGTATTTGAACTATGTCCGTCTGTATGTCAATTTTCAATGTTGGATTTTTAAAGAATGAATTTTGTATTATAAGCAATGTTTTGTTTAGTTAAAAAATTAACAACTAGAAAGTGATACAAAAAGTTTACAATAATCCCATGCACTGCGAAGCATCCCGGTGAGGTCGATTCAGTTCGAGGTGTGGATGGAAAAAAGTCTTAATATGGAAGACAGTGGATGTTGGTTATAATCGGTTCCATATGGAAATGAAGCGTGACATACTTCTCAAGCGTTGACGCTGCAATCCGTGTTATTGTGAAAAAGTGCGTCGATGGTTTGACGTCACGTCACTATAAACATGGCGCTTGATTCATTCACAATATTACAATTGTCTGTCTTATAGTTTGCCGGTAAGTTGTACATATCTGACCTTACATGTTTATTCAGTTTTATGTTTACGTATGACGTTTTAGTCAAATAAAGCATTGTCTAAAGTGTGTCCATGTTTTGTCTTGATATATGTATGTCAACCTCCCCTGTGGACATTACATGTGCAAATCGTAAGTTTGTTCATCTGCATTTGCAGGTGTACCTTAGTGCAACAATCATGTAAATTGACTTTCACTGTGAAGTCAGTTAAATTACATCACTTACAATGACAAAGAATCAACCTATATCTACACTGACGGGCGAAAGAAAGTAAATCACTCAGTTGTATTTATCATATGTACAATTTTCAAAGACAAATATCTCGAGTTTTCGACGTCGTATTCAAAAACTGACTTGTTTGGAAAATTAGTCCAAAACACTAAATCAGTTAAAAAATACCTCTACGCATTTCAATTATTTTGTTTTATTAAGCTTAAATTTTGAAATTATCCACAATCAATTTATTTTTATAAAACACAACTGTTCATCGACATATAACACATTCTCTGTGCGAAAATCAATAATTGTACCTCGTCTTGCACACATTTACACAATTTTAAACATGGTAGGGGTCATGTTGGTGTAACTTTCATTTCTTACCCCTGTTTTCTTTAAATAATGATATTTTATCTAAAAAAAAAACAGTCACCAATTAAGTCATTCAAACTACTGCCGAAAGGTGTTATTGTATCGTGCCATAATCAAATGCATCTCGTTTGTTTAAAATATTGGATTAATCGAAAACAGGTGAGTGTTATACTTTTTTTTTCCCGTCAGTTTATGAAAACAATAATCAATCTTAACCCTACCATGTAATCGTCATGTCAGTGATTCAAGGTTTCGAATTTTGGTATAATGAAATAGATGCAAAGGGTCAAAATTTGAAAATTCAAATTTCCTTAATTTGTTTAAAGTGTCCATGGCGATTAAATGAGAAAATATTCACAAGTACATCCAATAAGAGTAGGAGGAAATATATTATCAATGTTTGACTCAGTTGATCACTTATTGCATATTTAACAGAAGAAAATATTAACTGTAGTTTTGGAAATTGTGACCCCCAATCAAAATAGTGCCTGGTTGCCACACATCCTTATATATAACGGTTGTCAATTCCATTTTCCGTTGGGTCATAAATCAACCAAAACTTTCCTCAATCTACCTCTCTAAGTTCGAATCCTACCAACAGGACTCCTATTAGTAGATAATATTAAGAAATGCTGTACATCGATTAACAAGACAAAGTGTGAATTGCCGAATCGGCGTTAAACAATAACAAAGTTTGAAGTTTCTCGTCATATTCGTACAATACTTTTCACTATTGGGAGAGCGTTCTTTGAGTTTTCGGAGAGACGGTATAATTTTAAGACAATTTTTACCATATCTTTTTTATTCAAAACCTAAAGTGTTCTACGTTTACCAGGTCAATTACATGTGATAACAGGGCCTGAAAGTCTCGATTACGTACATTTCCGGTGACACGCTTCCGGTGCCAGCTATAAATTGGTTACAGGATGCGGGAAATTCGTACTACCGTAGCTTGGATACTTAGAGTCAAAGGAAATAGTATTTCGTTGTTCTTAGAACCGGCACCATTGAGAAACGTGTATTTGTAACCGGAAGTGGTTAAATGTCGCCATCCAATGAGAGTTTCTTTCGGGCCATATTGAGGTTGGATCACCAGAGAATACATCAAAGTCAGAACGAGATGAGATTGTTTATTGCACACTCATTGGAATACAATTTGTATATCTGAATGTACAAGTTCAATGTGCAAATGAAGCAGATGTTTATGCAAAAACATCACATTTGTGATCAAAGTATAATGAAATGGAACAACAGAACTGAGATGAAGTGTTTTCATAATAAAATATTTGAATCCATATACATATGACAACGATTTGATTCATAGAGAAATAAATAAGGGAATGATTTTATTCAAATTGGAAAATCAAGCAAATCCAATGAATGTTCAGTTGATGATCCCTTAGAGAGCAGTTGTTCCTGAAAAGATTGAAAACATTCGGTTTATGTTGCGTTATTTTTTAGATGCCAACATATGAAATCGAAAGGGAATATCTAATTATGTCACATTAAAGAAGCATCCAAATCCATATTTTTTCTTATATTTGCCTTTAATACGTGCCATAATATCATGTGTACTGATTTCAATCATCTTGCATAGTCATCCTCAATCGCCTAATATATAATAAATACTCGTTTCCAATGAAAACAAAGCAACATTATGACACATATGCAGAAACCGAAACTACACGTCCCATTTATATTAGTCTAAAAGTATGACAAATAATGAAAAGGAGCTCTAAAAATCCCATTTCTCATAGTCATCATTTCAATATTTAATAAAATGGTGATGTTTTCGTAATAAATACTTGTCTGAGTCGGAGTGTAAGACTAACCATTTATATATACAGTAGTTATATCAAGTGACATATAAACCATTATCAACCCAAATTTGTCTTTTTGTCTGTCGTAAATAATTTCCAAAAATGCGTTTGACTAGTTGACGCGGTGCATTGTCCGGTTTTACCTCATCGGCACTATACTGAGTCGACTATCATCAAAATGGTAGTTATCGGCAACAGTGAGTAAAGGTATATATGCTATTTAGAACAAATGATTGACGAAACCTGTTTGTTTTGCAAGTCGGCATACGTCCAGAGGGCAGAGAAGAATATTCCGATAAAAAATGTTAGTTGAGACACTTAACATTATATTTGCTTTCTTAGAGAGTTTCTGCTCATAAAAACATGCCGATATTTTCACTAGGAGGTCCAATAACCTGTGAAGCGGCGTTAACAATTTTAGAGATTTTTTTTTTTTGAACAGACAGGTTTCCATACCAACTCAAAAAATGAAATGTTACCACACTTTGAATAAACGTTTGGCAAAATAACCTCAAGATGATTATATATTTCAGTGATATATTTTAAAATGTTTCAACTTAAAAAAAAATGCAATCGTTGCTGTATCGTCCTATGAATTTTGTCAGTTTTTTTTTCATTCTAAGAAAGTTTTGAATCTAAGACAGTACCCACATATTTATATTCCGTTTCTCGTTCTATTTTATTACAATCAATAATCACAGGAATTATGGTAGACTTAGTTTTTCTGAAATTTATCACCATTTATTTGGTCCTTTGCACCTTTAATTTTTCCTTTGATTCTACAACTTTTGAATCTTTTGTTCTGTAACTCAGTTTAGATTATTTAATCAGGCAACCAATGCAGCATCGTCGGCAAATTTTATATTATTGGCAGAACTTCTTGTGCTTTGGTTATGAAGTCATTTGTGTGTAATATAAACAAAATTGGAGAAATCACGCAACCCTGGGGCACACCAGTGGATGTATTAAATATTGACGACTCCACTTGCATCAATTTTAAATTATTGGCAGAACTTCTTTTGCTTTGGTTATGAAGTCATTGGTGTGTAATATAAACAAAATTGGAGAAATCACGCAACCCTGGGGCACGCCAGTGGATGTATTTAATATTGACGACCCCACTTGGTCAACAAAATGTCTATTAACAAGGAATGCGTTTATCCATCTAAGGATGTACCTATATGACTTGTGACCTCATCTCCATACACCTCGACTTCACACAGGGTGAACACCTCGCTGCCTCCAGTAGGGAAAATAAAGGACACGTAGCGCCCCCACACATCCTCCTGACACAACACAGTGTGCACGCCTCCTGGCGGGAAGACTCCGCTGTAGTAGGCACATCGCTGAGCTAGGTCGTTGTGTGCCGACACCGGAAGGATGTCGATGGCGAAATCTCGTAGACTACCAACTGTAACGATATCACATGAAAATGTTTCAATATTTATTTTAATCACCCAATTATGTTTCAATAGTTATAGGCATAATATTAAACAAATCTGAACATACAAAATATTTAAAATGTTCATGAATAACAGCTGGAGATAGGCATGTCAAACGGTTTTCACGAAACAGTATATTTAACATTTTCACATGTCAATCTTCTTTTCAATGGGCTTGCATTGTTCACAGTGCATCATGAACGATGTTGCATCATTGACTCTTGGCAAAGTATGCGCAATTATCAAATCTCTATGCCAACTTACCACACCCGGGGCAGTCATCTCTGTTGTAGAGTTTGACCTCTCTAACGAAGAAGAACTCTTGAAGGTCGATCGTAAGCCATGGCTTGGTGTCTGCCGGACTGCTGTACCAGCAAAGCATCCCGGATTGGGATATATCCCCGTCGTTCGTGAGGTTAGCGTTCTGGTCACCAGACTCTGGGTTCGAGTACACGTTCTTGCCGATAGCAAGGTTTTGTATGATCGGGTCTGGGGTAATGGTTAAACAGGTTAAATAAATAATTGTTTTTAATATTTCAAGCAACATGGTAGACAACCTTTGTTATACAGAGAGACTGATATTTGTGATGGCTCTGCGTGTTTATTTAGTACAGTTAGTCACATTGGTCATTTGAAGGTCGGTTCTAAATTTCTATGAAACGGGAATGCGTCCAATAAGGAGCATTAGCATATCATACCATCGAGACAGGGAAATAACAATTTGCAAAATGATAACATTTTAAGGTTTAGCATCTCTGAAAACGTCAATCCTTGAGGAAAAAAGATAAGAGTATATATCCTCAGGAACAGTACTACAGTGCCATAATGATAAAAAAAAATCCACTCAAATATATGTTTGTATAGCTCGTGTACAGAATTGAACAGGTTTAACCTGCAGGAAAATCATACCTCTGTATATTCCCTCCATGTACCTTGGTATCAGCATGGACTTCCTGAGTTGAAGAGAGGGCGTGGCAAACACGTAGTCGATCATAGGAGGAGTCCCGTGTCCAACAAACTTATACAGCACGCTATCGTCCACCATGACCTGCAGGAGGAACGGTTTAGTTCAGCTGGCCATAGGCCTGAATGTGAGATTGACATACAGTTATCAAACAAAGAAAGTAACCCGATTTCGCGATATTTCGCGAAAGTCGTGAGTTTCGTGTAATTTCGCGTAACGGGGTAACTTTCTTTATTGGACAACTGTATTAAATCCGAAGCGCAAATTTACAAATGACTCATGTCAAATAATAAATGTAAGTTATTAAGGAACTTGACAAAAATACTTAAAATCAGCCAACACATCCTAATTGCTATAAAATATCCGCATGTCATTGACATCAAATTATAAGATATATAAGGAAAAACAAACACGTTTAAGAATCATCAACGCACCACAACAACTTCTGCGGCATACTCACCAGAAGCCCAGTGGAGATGAATATGATGACGACATGTGACTCCTTGTCCAGCGCAAATGGGTTGAAGGGTGGGTTGATCTTGCCCACGCTCTTCCCGTCGTAGCTGTCTGTGAGGTAGACCCCCAGGAAGTCCAGGTCGAGCTTGATCTGCAGCACGGAGTTCATACTCTCGAAGTTGTTCAGCTGCAGTTCGCCTCTGGAAGGTGGGACATGACAAAGACATTGAAAATACACTGCCAGGCAAAAGAAAGTACTCACCTCAGTTGATTTTATCATATGTATGATTTTCAATTGCAAATATCTCAAGTTTTCCATGTAATAATATACATGTGTTCAGTCGACAGTCAAAGAATACACAATGATTATGATACACAACTGTTCATCGGCATATAAGACATATTCTATGTGAAAATTCATAAATATGCCTGATTCTGCACACATGTACATTTTTTTAAATATGGTAGGGATCATGTCGATGTATATTTCGTTTATTACCCCTGTCAAAGATAGTTTAACTAAAATTAAACCACAGTCACCAATTAATTCATTCAAACTACTGCAGATAAGTAGTATTGTATCGTGCCATAGTCAAATGCATCTGATTTCTTTTAAATATTGAATTTATCGACACCAACTGAAGTGAGTACTTTCTTTTGCCTGACAGTTTATATTCCAATTATATGTATATATATATATATATATATATATATGTATATATATATATATATATATATATATATATATATATATATATATATATATATCCGACAAATGTACGAAAAACCTGAAATGATAGCTATTCTGGTTACATGGCTACTATATCTATGAGAAGGCCCTGAATTAACATATTTATCATTTTAGATTTTACTTTAATTTTCTGGCACTTTTTAATAGTAAACAAATTAACATTGTTATATTTGGGATCACACTATATTCAATAGTACAAATTATTGCAGTTTTCGGGACGTGACCCTTTCGGGATTCGAACCCTCAGAAGCACTGCTGATATACAAATAGCATGATCCCAAATATAAGAATGCTACATGAACATAAAATGTATTTTATTAGCATAATAAGACGTATATAAGTATACATGCCGTCTAGAAATAATTTCATTTTAATCTAAGTTCCTCAAATATTACAATTTCGACGAAATTTTAATGATAAAAAAAACCTAAAAAAATCGAAAATCATGAATTTGAAAGAAATTGATATTTTTTAGCGAAAAATGAAAAATCGCAATTTTTATGAACTTTGTCTTTGGGAGATTTGAATATGAAAGTAGTCTATGAACCTCACATACGACAATAACATTTTGCTCGAAATTCTTCACTTGCACTTCGCAAGTGGTAGATGGGGAATTGGCAGTCAATGATTTGCTGTGTAGTTTTTGTTTTATGTCCTCCTTGAACTTCATTTGACTTTCAAATATTGACCACAACTGTAACTGACTTAGATAACGACAGGGACAATTACTTTTTTTAAATAAGTTCAGTTTTTTCAACAATAACACAGTGAATATCGTCTATGGCAGTTAATTAAATATAGTCACTAGATTGTTCACACTTTGTCTAAACTGTTGAAAAAGTCACAAATATCTAGTCTAAAAAGTATAATGATTTATTGGTAGACCAATCAAAGTATATTTAAGTTACTATATAATAGTATACTTATTATTGCAACAATTTAATAACTTAAACTTACCCACTTTCATGTGGCACGACCCATATTTCAATACCTTCACCCAATTTCGGTTTGCATGTTGGGAATTCATTTGGCTGAAAAAGGACAAAATATACACATTACTATATTAACAATAAAAAAGTTAATTGTTTATGGTGTAAAGAAGGTGTATTATGTCCTACGTGGAATAAAGGCTTCGGCATGAGTTTTACGTATAGGGTAATGTTCGAGTAACTCTCCATTCCTTAAAAATAATTGAGCCGAGGCCCCGGAGGTATGGAGAGTTACGAGGATATTACCCTACTTAAATTACACTCAGAGTACTGCTCTTTTATCACAATTGCTTTAAAAAGTTAAAGAAATTAAATGTCTACTTAAAAAATATGATGTGATGTGTAACTCTCCATTACTGAAAAATAATGGAGTGAAAGAACAATAGGATGACGTCACAAGTGTAATTTAATCTTACCCCGCTACTGATAAAGTCCAAGGTTGTCTGCAAACAATGTCCGGGTGGATTTACCCAGCCCTCCTCATTCCTACAGTGTATGACGTCACTTCCGGAACACATGGTGAACTTGTCGAAGCACCTGTAGGAGACTGTCGCACTGTCACTGGTGTACGTGAGCTGTGCAGAAGCGTCCGCGATGAGGGGAGGGTTGGGGCAGTTGAAGGGGGACCAGTCTGAAGTAAAGGGGGAAGAATACTTTTCATTTGAGAATTGCTTTCGTGCGTTAAATACCAAACCAGTCACTCGTTTCATAAATATGTTATTAAAGGGGACGTCGTTTAGTATTCTCTATATATTTCTTACTAAGCGTCCATACCTGCAAGCAGTATCTTGCCACCGAACACCTGGATTTCACAGAGCATCAATAGATCAGTGCTGATCATCCTGTCAGGTGCCCTGACCCTCAGGTAACGCCCGTACACCTTCTCTGTACAGGTGAGTGTCTTCCTGGTGCTGTGCGGGAACGCTCCGTGGTAATTCACACACACCTCGCCCTTGTCTTCAGGTTTGGGGTCGTCATAGAACATTTCCACGATGAAATCGCGGAGAACCTCAGCTTAAAATTGAAATTAATTGAAATTAAAGGGGCAGTAGCACGTTTTTTTGCTAAAAAATGTTGATGAAATGTATTTGAAAAAAAATGTCGTTAATAGTAAAATACCCTCCTCTCTTTGGAAAATCAAGTTCAACAATGAGTCTACATGGTTCCCTAATGTCATGGGAATCATTTTTGTCATTCGAAATAATAAAATGTGTTCACAATAAAATGGCCGCCATGCAATTTTTGCTTTATAAGCAACACCGTTATTACCACTAGAGGTAATTGGTTTGTGTAAGAAGATGTTTTACCCTCTAAAGTAAATATAAATGACATAAACTATCTTTATAAATGGGAAATTTGAAACAATAAAATTTGCAAAAAACGTGCTACTGCCCCTTTAATGTTGCATAGTTTTATTAAGACTTTAATTTCGAAATTTATTACTATCAACGATTCAATAGGTTAATCTGTGAATGTTGCCGACACTATCATCACTATTCTACTGTTTCTGCTTGAGTTTTTGTGAGTTAGAATTGAATTATTGTTGGTTTCAAAACATCTATCCCCCAACCGCGGTTACACAACTCATGTCTTCTAAAGTAACCTCTGTTCTCATGATTGATTGTAATCGGATCTAGTTGTCCAATTGACCACGTTGATAAGCTGTTACTAACCTCACCTGTGGGACCCGCATCGTGTAAGAAGGGCATTGAATGGACCGAAAAAGACGGTAAATAAAGATACAAATTGTGCCCGCTGTAGATTGAAAAATCAACGAAAACTGTCGGACTTCAAAAGAGGTTACGTGAGAAAAATAGCTTGTGCAACCTTTTTTGGAAGAAAAAAGTTCCAAATTAAAGGTACAAACATGCTAAAAAAATTTATCCATTGCAGTATTCCTCGTCTTCCCTTGCTACATTGCTATGGAATATAAAATGGTGCCGATTTCAAAAGATACTCCGAGGAATGGTTACAGTCATGAGGAATGCTCGAAATCTAATTTGCCTGCTTTGATCTACTTCTATTCACATTGTGTATTTTCAAATGGGTGAGTATTGTACAATTAATTTAGGTTTATGTTGACAATGTCTTCCTCCACTTAATACACAGACCACAGCTTCCTCTACACCCCGGCCAAAAGAAACGCCTACGTTATGCTCCTTAAAATGAAAGATGCAATTTCTTAAATATAATTAATGGCGGTCTCCACGTTATGTTGAAGCAATAACTATTATGAAAGTCCATTGAAATCGTGGAAAAACTGTCAATAACATTCATGAAAACCACGCCCAATGAAGACTGCTATTTTCGGTTGATTCACTTGCGCACCTTAACCACGTACATCGTTAGCATCATCGCCACTTTAACGCGAATGCGTGCCTGTATTGTTGCTCGTGGTTGTATGAAAATCTTTTTTAAATGTTTTTTCTGAACAAGCACTGATCGAAAACTGAACAATTATTGTTTTCTCAGTTCAACAATCGCCCTTCTTTCGTGACATGAACTTCTGAAATTCAAATATATAATGCAGAAATGGTGCAACTTCATTATGTTATAATATTGCGTAACTGTTCATAAAAGTTTTTACAATAACTGATAAGATATCTAGTAGGCGTTTCTTTTGGCCGGGGTCATCCTCGGTTACCCATGCTCCGTTTCTCTCCACTATATCACCCATGGGAAATTTCATCAGAGAAATCTGTACTCAAATTACCCGCCCTTGGCCGGCGTGAGCCAATCAAACCGCTACGCAGCTTGGACCTGCGAGACATTTCATATCACTTCGTTGCAAAGCACGCGAGGTCATTTTGTTAGCCTCCGTCACCGGTTATCTCCCTTGACCACTTCCGTCTTATCGTATTGAGAATTTTCTTTGGTTACTGACTTCGTCACGCCGGCCAAGGGCGGGTAATTTTGGTGCAGATTTCGCTGACAGAGTTTCCAATGGGTGATATAGTGGAGAGTAATGGAGCATATATAAAACCCTGGGTAACCGAGGATGGCCGGGGGTGTACTTACGACACTGTCCGTTACAGTTGTCCCTGCTGGTGAGCTCGATGCGTGAGACATAGTAGTACTTCTGCAGGTCGACCTTCCACCAGGGGTGTTCATCCCCTCCTCCTGACGCCCAGCAGGATTGGTCCATGTCCATCTCCAGCAGCCTACCGTCCACCACCCACTCGTGATTACCCAGACTCACGCTACTGGCAGAGGTGGGGCGTCCCAGAGCCAGGTTACTCATGATCTTCCCTGCAAGAACAAAATATCAGGGCCGTGTTCAAGAGAGGTTTCAAAGTAATCGCTCAATTAGCGATTACTTTAAAACCTCTCTTGAACGCGATTGCTCAATGAAGGGCTACGTCGCAAAGCGAGCGAACTACTTGAGCGCTACATTAAGCAATAAATGAGCGATTATAAGCGCTCGCTGTTATGGAACGGGAGCCTGGATACATGTATAACTCGTTCGTGGTTACCCTGCAAGAAGAAACTATTAGAATGCATGTACATGTATCAACCGTTCATGGTTAGCCTAGCCAACGCTACTGACAGAAGTGGGGTGTCCGAGGCCAAGTTCATCGTGATCTTCTCAACAAGAAGAATATCAGAATACATGTATCACCCGTTCAGTTACCCTGAACAATTTATTGGCAGAGGTGGGGCGTTTAAGAGCCAGTTTACTCATGATCTTCTCTGCAAAAAGGGGAATTGATACATGTTACGACATTAAAGCAGTTGTGACATGTGCCATGGCTACCCTGATCCAGGCTCATGACAGAGGTTGAGCTTCCAGGGGCCGAGTTGCCCATTATCTTCTCTACAAGAAGGAGAACATACAGATGACATGTGGTAACAAAACATTGGATGCATGTCTAGGCATTAAACAGTTGTGGTGTGTGTCATCTGTTCATGGCTGTCCTAGGCTGTATACTGGCAGCGGCCATTATCAATGCAAGTTGCTACTTGTCTTCTCTTCAGTAGAAGTAGAATTTAAGTAGAATATCAGAAAAAAATGGTTACAGGTTGCATCAGATACATGTCACAAAACTGACCTCATCACTGGAATCGGAGGTCAATGTACACATATATTTTTCGATCACGTGGTGTGAACTGGCCAATGATATTCTTAAAAATTTAATAGAGGTATAGTAATCTAAAATATCCCACATGTAATTAGATCCAACATTCTTTATACCAGTATCCTCATAAATACATGTTGACGTTCGCATGTGCTTGAAATTAACTTTCTTTAATCATAATAACACAAATATGAAAGTAGCTACGTATGTTTTAGAAGAACTTTTCATTGGAATACTTTTGCGAAATAAACACCATTTACTTAAAATTCATTATCATATGTGATTTTATCTGTTCTTACTTTTGATGAGTTTGTCATCAGATACTTTTCTGATGTTTGCTTCACGGGTGACAGTCTCGTGGAATATGACATTATCAATTTCGTTGAAGGCTATGGACCCAATGTCGAAGGAGTAGACCGACGTTCCGTCAATTGATATCTGAAATAAATACAAAATAAAGATTACAGTTTAAAACACAAAAAGTCATTTTCATGCGCCATTTCATTTTCACCAAGTTCATCACTGAGGAAGGGGATAGAGATATGCATTCATTTAATGTTTACAGGTACATACGGTTAAGAAACAAGTAGAGGTGAGGTGAGTTGTAGTTTAACGCCACTTTCAAGAGTATTTCACTTATATCGCGGCTGCTAGTATTATGGCAGGGAGAAAGCCCGCAACGCCATGTGGATATGCACTGCGGTGAAACCTGCGAGCACCATCGGTGGTTCTACGCTGAAATTCAGTGTAGCATTGCACCCAAACCTTACTGCCTGTAGAACAGTTCTCTACTGCATACTAAGTTGCCGTGCCCCTGGCGGAATTCGAACCCCGGACCTCTTGATCCGGAGCCCACCGCAATACATAACCACATGGTGTTGCGGGCTTTCTCCCTGCAATAATACTAGCAGCCGTGATATAAGTGAAATACTCTTGAAAGCGGCGTTAAACCCCAACTCACCTCACCTATTCACTATTGTAAACTACTCACATCTATTTCGTCACTGATGAAAGTGAGGGAGAGTTTAACATCTTCATGAATGTGTAGAGGGATGCCCCGTACAACTATAGGGACAGTCGAGGGGGTGATAGGTCCAGTCATGAGTTGCATCTCACTCGTCTCCGTCAGTTCGAACACTATCATCATCACCATGTCCCCGTTATCTACACTCATCATCTTGATACTGGATCTGGAATACAAAAGTGTAAAATAAACTACCGGGCAAAAGAAAGTACATCTTCCCACGACAAGGTGAAAATGTATCGAGATCTCTCCATTTTTTACCTTGCCTTCAACCTAGCCAGAAGTGGTGAAACGAATCAGCGACACCTATTGTGAGCACGTCCCTTACCCTCTGCTAACATACAGCCAATGAAATCGCCGTTTACATTCGGAACCAATTCAAAATAAGTGACGATCGACACAGTCAAAGAGGCGATACAACTGTCTTCTGATTGGCTTATCCGATTAGCCTTCAGTACGTTAAAATCTTAGCACTGAAGTTGCCAGGGTTGAGGTCAAGGGCGGAAGGAGAAGATGTGGAAATCTTTTCGTTACGCCTGTGACGTTGTGAAGATGGAGAAAGTATACACCAGTTGGTTTTATCATATGACTGATTTTCGATTACATATACATATATCTTAAGTTTAAAATTATTTTATATTAATATGAATAAAACAAAACTGTTCGTCGACATAAAAGACATGTGCCTAATTCTTCACTTATTTACAACATTTTAAACATGGTTGAAGTTATATTGGTGTAAACTTCGTACCCCTGTCTACGTTAAAAACATATATTTTAACTAAACGTTCTCCAATCAATTCATTCAAACTACTACACGTAAGTGTTATTGAGTTATGCCATACTCAAATGCATATCATTTCAGAGACATTTCTATTAAAATATTGAATTCATCGAAAATAACTGAGATATGTACTTTTTATTGCCCGGTAAATACGTACATGTAGGCCTACACACGCAAATTATACAAATAAGGTGTCTACAAACATAGCTTTGTTTATCGATCTTGAGTGAGCAGAATCTGCAGTAACACATAGATTAAAAAATCCTTTGATCTTATCCTTAGAGTGACAGGGTTATCATTTTGGATACATCGTTAACATATAATATTATAATTTCGATTGACAACCGTTTTGGGGTAAAAGACTCATTTAGAACATATAGAACATAAAAGCTTTCACTGTAAGTTGCGTTATCGGTTTGAAAATGTTTGGAAGAAATTGAATGGAATGCCTTTGTTACTTACGTCTGAGCCCTGGGAGAAATGTACATGTCAACAACATTTCCTAGCTCCAATGGGCAGAACCCGCTTAACCATTGAAGCTGAAACACATGAGAAAACTCATAGAAAATAACTCACTAAAAATCCTTGATATGGACAGACCCATTAAAGCTGAAACATATGATAATAACTTACTAAAATCAAACACTCATTACCCCTTTCATAGCAGTAAACATCATTTAAAATAACACATATATATGAAAATCGTTCAACTTCTTCATCGTTGAAGGTCTTGGTTAATTCAATTTACTTCATGGTAATTTCTGTAATACATGCGTTTCCTCAAATAATGCGTTTCAAATATGATAAATATATGCAGTAAAAGCTTAAGGCATCAAAATGATAAATGCAATCAATGCTTAAAAGGGGTTAAAAACTTACGCCTCCATCATCGCTGGTAGAAAACGACATTCTCCTACAGGGTTCAACATGTCCAACCCAGCCGTCGTTATTCGCACAGGTGATGGTCTTCTGACCTCCACAGGTGGAGAAATCCTCCGCACAGGTGTATGTGGCGAAGGCTTCAGTGGAGGTGTAGGAGAGGGTCAGGATCGTGTTCTCCATCAGTGGAGGTTTGGGACAGTCCAGGGGGGACCAGGCTGTGGTTTAGAATGGGGTACATCAGAGCTCTGTTCCATAACATCCATAACAGCAAGCGCTTATAATCGATCATTGAGCGCTACATTAAACCTCTCTTGAACGCGATTGCTCAATGTAGCGCTACGTAGCAAAGCGAGCGAACCTCGAGGAATCGCACCGTGTCGTTCAGGAGAGATGCGCTACATTGAGCGCTAATTGAGCGCTACATTAAGCGATCAATGAGCGATTATAAGCGCTCGCTGTTATGGAACGGAGCCCGGAATATGTTTATTTTATTGTTGATATGATAACCCCTGTTGTTGGGAAATCAAGTGATGATTTGACTTTATATTTATATATGTTCATGCTTGACAGAATGTGTCAATGTGGTTTCTCATGGTTTCATATTCTATGATAGTAACATTGAAGCACCTTTACTCCATATCCCAACCGAGACAAGGTAATGTTTATTTTGAATTCATGTACTAAATCAGAAATTGTTTAGCATAGAGATCAGTTAAAGTATTAAAATGTATTCTTTTTTAAATTAAGAATCTATTACATGGTGTTGTCCTAGCTTTTTAAAGGTTCGAACTATTGGTCAAGTCACCGACTTCAGAAACTTTCAGGAAATGTCACCTTTCTTGTCAGCCCTTTAAGCATTATAGTTCACTTCTCAGATTGAATAAGACTATGAATCAACATTTGTCGTGCACTTGAGCTTCATCTGAATCAATGAGTACTAAATAATTAATTCGGTCCCCTTTTATGAAACTCTAGAATTACGTCCTTATCTTACTTGCTTCCTCTCGTTACCCAATCAATCATTCGTTTCATAAACAAAATTTGTTAAACGGGACATCGTTTAGTATCCTCCTTGTATATGTCATGTTGTCACCTTTATTGATACAGTCTGATTTAAATAGACAGTTTTCCGAGAATTAAAAGTTGAAAAATAGTACATTTATCGGGATACGAAATCATATCGTTCGGAGGTTTCTAACTCCAAACATCTATCCTTTCGCCTGATCCAAATACTTTCAAAACGGCAAACTTTTAAAAACTATCATGTGATTGGTCAGCTATCTGACTTGGCTTTGTCTGCGCAAAACTGGTACGAAACACGGGGTTGTCCTCAGACCTTGTGGCGAGGAATCTGTAGAACCAGTTCGTATCCCGATATGAACTATTTTGCAGATTTAATTCCTCGGAACAGGGTCATTTTTAATCAGACTGTCATTAATATAATTTATAACTTTCAAAGCAATCAAACTTTACCTTTTTTCATCGCCCTGTCTCCGTACACGTCGACCTCGCAGATCGTCATCAGATCCTTCTGGTCGAACGAGCTGTCGGCCTTGATCCTGATGAACCTTCCCCACACGTCCCCATGACAGGACAGAGTCTGGGGTTCGTCCAGGGGCACATCTTCCTCGTTGTGGACACATGGCTTAGCGATTGCGCTGTTGTCTGTCAGAGGGTTGTCCACAAACACATCCACTGTTATGTTGTGGAGTCTGTTCTCTGCAAATTAGTTTCGATCTTATTAAATTACATTGTTTCGATATTAAACTATATTCAATTGATGAGCTCTTCATTACGAACTTGTATTCTGGTGAGCTGTCCGGCATGAAGTTGCAAATAGAACATATGTATAAGATAAGACAGGAAGATAACTTCATTGACGAAAACAATATAGGACCAAAGATACAACATGTACAGGAAGATAACTTCATTGACGAAAACAATATAGGACCAAAGATACAACATGTACAGGAAGATAACTTCATTGACGAAAACAATATAGGACCAAAGATACAACATGTACAGGAAGATAACTTCATTGACGAAAACAATATAGGACCAAAGATACAACATGTACAGGAAGATAACTTCATTGACGAAAACAATATAGGACCAAAGATACAACATGTACAGGAAGATAACTTCATTGACGAAAACAATATAGGATCAAAGATACAACATGTACAGGAAGATAACTTCATTGACGAAAACAATATAGGACCAAAGATACAACATGTACAGGAAGATAACTTCATTGACGAAACAATATAGGACCAAAGATACAACATGTACAGGAAGATAACTTCATTGACGAAAACAATATAGGACCAAAGATACAACATTTACAGGAACATTACTTCATTGACGAAATCAATATAGGACCAAAGATACAACATTTACAGGAACATTACTTCATTGAAGAAAACAATATAGGACCAAAGATACAACATTTACAGGAAGATAACTTCATTGACGAAAACAATATAGGACCAAAGATACAACATGTACAGGAACATTACTTCATTGAAGATAACAATATAGGACCAAAGATACAACATATACGGGAACATTACTTCATTGAAGAAAACAATATAGGACCAAAGATACAACATGTACAGGAACATTACTTCATTGAAGATAACAATATAGGACCAAAGATACAACATATACGGGAACATTACTTCATTGAAGAAAACAATATAGGACCAAAGATACAACATATACAGGAACATTACTTCATTGAAGATAACAATATAGGACCAAAGATACAACATATACAGGAACATTACTTCATTGAAGATAACAATATAGGACCAAAGATACAACATATACAGGAACATTACTTCATTGAAGAAAACAATAAAGATACAACATGTACAGGAACATTACTTCATTGAAGATAACAATATAGGACCAAAGATACAACATTTACAGGAACATTACTTCATTGACGAAAACAATATAGGACCAAAGATACAACATTTACAGGAACATTACTTCATTGAAGAAAACAATATAGGACCAAAGATACAACATTTACAGGAAGATAACTTCATTGACGAAAACAATATAGGACCAAAGATACAACATTTACAGGAACATTACTTCATTGACGAAAACAATATAGGACCAAAGATACAACATTTACAGGAACATTACTTCATTGAAGAAAACAATATAGGACCAAAGATACAACATTTACAGGAAGATAACTTCTTTGACGAAAACAATATAGGACCAAAGATACAACATTTACAGGAATATTACTTCATTGACGAAAACAATATAGGACCAAAGATACAACATTTACAGGAACATTACTTCATTGAAGAAAACAATATAGGACCAAAGATACAACATTTACAGGAAGATAACTTCATTGACGAAAACAATATAGGACCAAAGATACAACATGTACAGGAACATTACTTCATTGAAGATAACAATATAGGACCAAAGATACAACATATACAGGAACATTACTTCATTGAAGAAAACAATAAAGATACAACATGTACAGGAACATTACTTCATTGAAGATAACAATATAGGACCAAAGATACAACATTTACAGGAACATTACTTCATTGACGAAAACAATATAGGACCAAAGATACAACATTTACAGGAACATTACTTCATTGAAGAAAACAATATAGGACCAAAGATACAACATTTACAGGAAGATAACTTCATTGTCGAAAACAATATAGGACCAAAGATACAACATTTACAGGAACATTACTTCATTGACGAAAACAATATAGGACCAAAGATACAACATGTACAGGAACATTACTTCATTGACGAAAACAATATAGGACCAAAGATACAACATTTACAGGAACATTACTTCATTGAAGAAAACAATATAGGACCAAAGATACAACATTTACAGGAAGATAACTTCTTTGACGAAAACAATATAGGACCAAAGATACAACATATACAGGAACATTACTTCATTGAAGAAAACAATATAGCACCAAAGATACAACATGTACAGGAACATTACTTCATTGAAGATAACAATATACGACCAAAGATACAACATATACAGGAACTTTACTTCATTGAAGATAACAATATAGGACCAAAGATACAACATATACGGGAACATTACTTCATTGAAGAAAACAATATAGGACCAAAGATACAACATATACAGGAACATTACTTCATTGAAGATAACAATATAGGACCAAAGATACAACATGTACAGGAACATTACTTCATTGAAGATAACACTATAGGACCAAAGATACAACATATACAGGAACATTACTTCATTGAAGAAAACAATATAGCACCAAAGATACAACATGTACAGGAACATTACTTCATTGAAGATAACAATATACGACCAAAGATACAACATATACAGGAACATTACTTCATTGAAGATAACAATATAGGAACAAAGATACAACATATACAGGAACATTACTTCATTGAAGATAACAATATAGGACCAAAGATACACCATACACAGGAACAGTACTTCATTAAAGATAACAATATAGGACCAAAGATACAACATATAAAGGAACATTACTTCATTGAAGATAACAATATAGGACCAAAAAACAACATATACAGGAACATTACTTCATTGAAGATAACAATATAGGACCAAAGATACAACATATACAGGAACATTACTTCATTGAAGATAACAATATAGGACCAAAGATACAACATATACAGGAACATTACTTCATTGAAGATAACAATATAGGACCAAATATACAACTTATACAGGAACATTACTTCATTGAAGATAACAATATAGGACCAAAGATACAACTTATACAGGAACATTACTTCATTGAAGAAAACAATATAGGACCAAAGATATAACATAAACAGGAACATTACTTCATTGAAGAAATTAATATGAGACCAAAGATAAAACATATACAGGAACGTTACTTCATTGAAGAAAACAATTAAGGATTAAGACCAACGCCAGTGCTACGTCTTATGTGTAATATATCCAATTTTGAGGAATCTTCCAACGTTGTATCCTGAGGTCTTATAACTCCTACATCAGATTGCTAAACTTGATTCACATAACAGTGTTGATTACTTTGACTTATTCTAAGCCAGGAGAATATAATGTTGGTAACTTGATGAAATGTAGCTGGAATGAACGTACCCACAGTGACGAGTGCATAGACCCTAACTTCACACAGTGTGATGATGCCAAAATCATATCCCGCCATTCTCTGTACCCTCACATAGCGCGCTTTCACTATATTCTCGCAAGGAACGTTGTCGAAGTCGCCAAGCGCGCCGGTCCTTTGCGCACAGGTTGTGGGCGTGGCACCAACGTCCATTTCCGGGTTTGTCATGTAGGTCAGTATCTCCATATCTGAGAGCTGGGACGCTGTAAGAAGTGTTTTGAAGACATGCTAATAAGGTGCACTACTTGTTGTTTTTTCTCAAATACGACAATGATCTTTATAACGCAAATCTCTTTTTTTCTTGAAACAAGACATATCATCGATTGTCATTACTCCAAATCGAAAGGCGGGAAGATTTAATTTAGGAACTCACGATTGGAATCCTTTTGCCTCTGAAGAGCGACAGCAATGACTTCGTTCACACTGCCAAGGTCAACCATCCACCAAGGTTGCGAGTCCCGGGTGTTGCTGATGAAACAACTGCCGGGGCCCGTTTCCACGTCGTTATTCACAGCGTGGTCTGGGGAAGACCGCGTGTCGAAGTCGTCACTGCCGTAAGTGGTTTTGAACAACGCAACGTTGGCAATCTCTGTAATATGATAATATGATGGTTTGGGTGTTGACGCAGACCGGAGTGAATTTCAAGCTATTTTATTACTGATCGCTACTTTTTGCTCTGTCAGGTATTGATGTTGGATCTTTTTGGATTTTTCTTCATGGACTTACTTGTTTCTTATACTGCCGACCGCTATAGACCTTCACAAGTTCAAAAATTAAGCGTGCCAATGAAATAGTCATTGCCTATACAGCTCATCAAGCTTTACGTTATATAATACATTAATCTTTTTATTATAAGGTAAACAAAAGTTCATCCGTACCTATAGTTCTTTAATGCTAGCGGGCTAACAATTCTATAATTAATAATCCACATTGAACAATAATATGTTCGCAAGACTCATCACGTAAGACCGTTTCAGCTTTGAGCTTTAGGTTCTCAAGAAACAGACAAAACCAGGTGTTTAAGGTGTGGCCGATGTAGCCCTTTAGGAGGGACACATAGTTATCAATTCTACTATTTTCCCATTTATCAAGTTGCTGTACACAAGATTCGGGTCTTTAGCTCAGTTTAGAGAATTCAATTAGTTAAATACACTGATTAAATACTGAAATCTTACCACATCCAGCACACTGATCACTGTTGTCGATCAGAATGTCCCGGATGAAGAAATATTTCCCCAGATCAATCTGCAGCCATTGGTCTCGATCTCCGATCTGCGAATGCCAGCAGTGGCCCTTGTCAGGGGCATCAATAGGGTTCCCGTCCACTGCGACGTATTCTGGGGTTCCATAAGTCGAGCTCACATCGACATTAGCCCTCAGAGCCAGATTGGATTGGTCGGTTTCTTTTCGTAGATATAAATAGATGTGATTTTATGGCGCTTCATTATGCTCAAAAACGCTTTTCGTCATTTCATAGAAGATAGAAAATAAAAATGTAATGATTTTACGGCGCTTCTTTAATGTGATATTCATAAAAGGCAAATGTGTCTTTAACTTATGGTGGGATCAAGACGTTTTAAGGCTATTAGATGTAAAATAAATGATGTCACTAATTGGCAGATAACTAAAAATATGATATAAAAATAATACATAAACGTTCCACCTGATGAAGGAGTGATTATGTACTCCGAAACGTCGTGAAATTTCAGATTAAAGAAGTTGTTATCCAGAAAATCTTCCTGTTCTTATGTATACCACTTCTAAATGCCCTTCAAAGACCTATAAACATATTATTTTAAGGGGATTTGTAAATAAAAAGTACCAAAAAAGTAGTAATCTCACATAAACACTGACACAAGGGCATGAAATAAAAACATGATAAATATGACCATGGATGGTACCAGATGATGACACTGCATAGCTACTCGAACAGCCTGGTATTGTTATCTATATACATGTAAAGTCTTGTATGTAATTAAACTTCTCTAAAATTATAAGCCTTGAAGCATTTCGTTTCCTTTTCTGTGACAGCTTGTCAGCGCGCACCATGACGACAAGCTAGAACAGAAAAGCTAACGAAATGCAGCAAGGCTTTAACTTTTCAGTGACTGAGACTTGTGCGAGTTATGACTGAAAGTTGTTTAACCTTCACATAATTAATTTTAATTATTATCAATACAATTTTAATATCGAGTCAAATGCAAGTATGCAAACCTCTCGTGACGTCAAATATTTTGCTGTTATGTATCTGAACCTTCCTGATATGGAGACCAGCCGAGCTCATCAAGAACAAAGCCTTGTGTACATCGACCTCGTCATGGGGGTACTTGAACAGAACCTCCTCGTCTACCTCGATCTGTAACACAGGTAATGGTTTATTATGGGTAAGGGAACAGAATGTAACATATGTGATAAACCATTAATGAGCTATCTTATGTACATTGTTATATTTGGGATCACACTTTCTGCGGGATTCGAATCAACATCCTCAGAGTAAGGCACCAACCGGCAGCAGAGACTGTACCAAATTCTTACCTATTCGGTCACACGATGTCCAACAACCGGTAGTTGCTTTTACATTTTTTATTTTTTTTTACATTCAATACTCATCTGATAGATGTAAATCCTCTAACGCTATAACTTTATATTTGAAAATTTGATAGAGGCGAAATATGATAAGCTAAGCCTTTCGTCGGTGCTAAGAGTGAGTAAGCTGTTCTACGTCACAAAACGGCATTGTTGATTAGTGTTATGATGCAGGATGAGTTACTTTGTGAATATTTCATCAACGCGTATGTCTTATAATTTTGAAAGACTCAAATTAGTGAAAATACAGCCTTTTTCATTTCAAGTTTTGCTAAAAACAAGATGGCGGACAATGAGCGACGGAACTGCCTCTTTAACAACTATGATTGACTGTACCAGTAGATAATCGGAGAGGAAGGTGATGACGATGTGGGCCTCCTTGTTGAGGGTGAAGGGGTTGACTGTGGGGTAGACGGTGGGGGACCACTTGCCCGCTGTCATGTGGCTGAGACTGACAGGGGGACCCGGCTCTCCCAGTGTGATGGAGATGGAAAATACGGGACCCGAATCGCTCATTAGCAAGATCTTGTCTCTGGAAGGTAATATGAAAACGTCAATGTAAAATTATCAGGTATGTTTGACAACAAATCCACAAAGATTTTCTTCTCACAGAGGTTATTCCAATCAGTTCGTCGTTCTTAAAGAACCGAGCGGAGTAACCTCTTTTTGAAGAGAATGGCCAGCCATGGTATTCGGTATGCGCGAAATTAAGTTCGAAATACATTTTAGGAAATGATAAACAATTATTTTTGTCAAAGAAGAAGAAAAAACCATAGTTGTCCTTACTTTGATAATACACATCCTACCTGCATTATCATTCATTGATTATTTTAACCGTTTCTCCTGTTAAATTGCATTTTGCCTCTCATCAAAAGAATGAAGATAGTTACGTGTCTCCTGTGGGCGTAACCCAGAGTTCAATACCGGCTCCTAGGTCCAGGGGGCAGATGGGGAAATCGTCCAGCTGAGAAATCAAAGATATCAATAATTATAGATATAAATATAAAAAGGGTAATATATACAAGTCAGTCAATTGTAGCTGAATTTCTTGTTTTCAACCAATCCTTCGTAAGGCATGACGCTAGTCTCCAGCACTGGCTTATTCAAACCATGCCTTATTTCCTTATCGTTTCTGTACTAGCGAATCAGAACCCACTATGCAGTTCAGATGCAGGGCGCTGCTATGGTAGCACAGAAAAGTTTCGGAAAAGCGGCAAGTCTTAATTAGCCAGTCTTCGCGAGGTGTGCCTTGTAGGCGGAAGTGGTGCAACGCGTCGTATTCAATTGCCTTATGCATGAAGCCCCACACCAGCATACACCCCCGGCCAAAAGAAACGCCTACTTTATGCTCCTTTAAATGAAAGATGCAATAATTTCTTAAATATAATTAATGGCGGTCTCCACGTTATGCAACAACTAATATTAAAGTCCATTGAAATCGTGGAAAACTGTGGTTCGAGTCAATAACATTCATGAAAACCACGCCCAATGAAGACTGCTATTTTCGGTTGATTCACTTGCGCACCTTAACCACGTACATCGGTAGCATCATCACCACTTTAACGCGAATGCGTTCCTGTATTGTTGCTCGTGGTTGTATGAAAATCTTTTTTAAATGTGTTTCTGAACAAGCACTGATCGAAAACTGAACAATTATTGTTTTTTCATCTCAACATTCGCCCTTCTTTCGTGACATGAACTTCTGAAATTCAAATATATAATACAGAAATGGTGCAAGTTCATTATGTTATAATATTGCTAAACTGTTCATAACAGTTTTTTACAATATCTGATAAAGATATCTAGTAGGCGTTTCTTTTGGCCGGGGGTGTATACGCACGCACGCGTACTCACCTTACCACCGATGCCCGCATCAAGATCGGTTTGTATACAAGTCCCTGGGTCCTCAGACCACCCTTCCTTCTCAGTGCAGGTGATGACGTCATGACCTATGCACATGTTATCAGTGCCGATGCACGTGTATTTCGCGGAAGCTTCTTCCTCACCATATGACACCTGCACAGATGCCCGGGGAACCAGTGGTGGGTTGGGACAGGAAAATGGCGTCCATCCTACAAACATCATTTAAAATTTTCTGCTGTTAGAATTTGATAACTTTAAAGGCACTGTAGCACTTTTTTGGGGCACAAACATTTTCTTAAAGTATTTTATTATTGAAGTAAATACAATTAATTTTACGTTAGAGGGTCCATCCTGTCGTTAAAGGACCCGATAAGACGTATCCATAGAAAACGCACAGGACAAAAAGGTTGGAATTCACCTCGCAGGATCAGGCAGCAAGATAATTGACAATCCCATCACTGTACCATATGTAAAACTCCATTCTGCGTTTAGGTATTCTTACATCAGCCAGATCGCTTGTACTACCTTCGAACATATTACCGCTCGATGGCAACTTGACATTCGTTTTCGAACTATTCAGGAGTCTTTTTTAGCCATTGGTAACACTTATTTGCCTTTTGTGAGAGCGCCTCGTTTTAGTAAGAACGACGTGCTACAGCGCCTTTAGGCATCCATGTGGCCTACGTTTAACATTCTTAACTTTTTAACAAATTGAGAGTTGTATTGTTTTTTGACTATCCAAAAGTTTAATTTGGTTTTTCAAATAACATGAAACAGCATGCATGTCGATTAAACTTATAAACAATATTTTAAAATAAAATTCTAAAGAAGTATATATAATTTTGTTTTAAATCTTCCAAAGATATGAATTTAAATAACATTATGTAGGTGTGCAGTATTTTCTGCTAAGTCGTATCATCAATTGCCGAATAAAGGAGTTACATTATATTTCATCATTTAGGTGTGTATGTGTGGTGTGAACAACTGGTGCAACATACCAATTTCCTTCACTTCCCCTCCAAACACTTCTACTTCACACAACGTCAGTAAATCATTCCTTCCTCTCCTGCTGTCAGAGCCAGAGATGCGCACATATCGACCAATTACATCAGAGGTACAGTTGACTCTGCTTATCTCCCCTGCCGGAAACACGCCATTGTAGATGGCGCACACTTCGCCTACTGCTTCCGGATGAAGTAAAGGGTCCTGCTTGTAGACTTCAATCTTGAAGTCGTGAAGTCTGTCTCCTGCAGAGCAAATTCCAAATATTGTTTTAATTTCAGCACCATTTGTAACGTAATACCTTTCAGCACCTGTAAGGTCCACGATGTCGTTTACACTTTACACTTACAATATACGGTAGCTTCATAGTCAATTATAACCGATGTCGAAAGACTGGGTTCAAATTGATTGTAACGCTACGATTGTTTTGTGGAACGGGGCCCTGGATGTAAAACTTCTTCTTAAAGCACGGACTGTTACCACATGGGGGCGGGATAGCTCAGTGGTTAGCGCGTTCGGCTTCGGATCAAGAGGTCCGGGGTTCGAATCCCGCCAGGGGCATGGCAACTTTGTCTGCATTAGAGAACTGTTCTACACGCAGTAAGGTTTGGGTGCAATGCTACACTGAATATCAGCGTAGTACCACCCTTGGTTCGTTGGTTCCAGCCGATGCTCGCAGGCTTCACCGCAATACATAGCCACATGGCGTTGCGGGCTTTCTCCCTGCCGTAATACTAGCAGCCGTGATATAAGTGAAATAACCCCACCTCACCTGTTGCCACGTTTAACAGCAAATCATCTTCTTTGCCATTACAATCATCATCATCATCATAATATTAATCATCACCACCATCACCATCATCATATGTGAGCATTTGAAACCATCTCTGAATATATCCACTTCGATGTTTTTTGATAACTTATGGGGTTTTTTATGTTGAGGGCATGTTACACTATTTTAATCTTTTAGAGCTCAGTCATTCTATTCTAGAATTTCAATATAAGACAAGGTTTTAGCTGAACGCTCCTTTTAATTGTAGAGCATACAACATCTGACAAATAGTGTTTTACCACATAATATTGAATATATTGTTTACGATTATACGAGATTTATTCTTCATTTAAAACCCTTAGAAATAAAAATTATACTCATCCACGTTGAAGAGTTGAATACCACATAGTGTTTGTAAAAATACTGAAGTGACAACATACCTAACATTTGCATAGAAATACATATAGATACGATTTGAAATACTTTCGTGCGGTTTTGGAAAGGCTAAATGCGATAATAAGTTAACTTAACACTCATTCCGCTTCAAACTGTATCTCACCACTGCATTGCACTAAATCGAGCATCAGGAGATGACGCGTAAAAGAACCATTCTTTTTCTTACCACAGGCTCCCGGACACATCCTGCTTGCGATGACAAGGTGGGTGATGTAGTAGGTCTGACCCAGGTTGACCTGCCACCAGGGGTTGTCGTCTCCATAGGTGGCGCTCCAGCACGAGTCCCCGCCCCAGCGCACGTGTGTGTTCCCGTCTGTTACACGGCTACTGTCCACTAGTACCTCCTTATCTGTATATCTGGAGCTCGCCGCTGTTCTCTTGCCTAGAGCCAGGTTCTCGTCTAGTGGGGCTGGGGGAGAATAATACACTCAACATACATGTGATTATTGCCATATCGGGGTCAGTTTTTTCATACGATACCCTAGGGCAACATATTACTTCACACCGTAGGAACGTGTACGCCTGGAAATTGTTACTCAACGGAAGTGAACGAATTTCTCTGCGATCGGTCAGTTAAGTTTTGTGCATTTGGTGTAGGATTTTGTTGGATGTATCGGTTTTGAGGTATTTATGAGAAAAAATGTTTTAGGCTGTAAAATGGTAGACACCGATGTAGACGAAAGATGATGTCATAATGTGCCCTCAGTCGACTGTTACATCACAATTTAGGAATCGAATTTCGCATGTGGAACTTACGTGTGTTTGATATTACCTTGCTTTCAAAAAGTCCATAAACATATTCATATATGTTTTTACTATGTTGTGAAAAATCCATATATGAACATATGTGCCAAATATTGAGACTCATTATTGACAAATAACAAAATTAGAACCCTGAACCACACGTAGTGTCAAAACAAAGTGAACGAGTAACTAACGGGGTGGTGAACGAATTACAGCCACTTGGTGTTTTCTTTAGGAACGTGTTTACCCCAATATTATACCATCAGTCATTGAATGTTAATATCTCAGTTACTATTCGTTGGATTTTGACTAAATTTTTAGTTTTGATAAATATGTATCAACCTTTCTAGACATATACTTGAACAAATCGTATGTTTGTTTATAAAAAATATATAGACCGCGTTTGTGTGCAATTGTAACATGATTTCGGTGTATCCTTGATTCTGATTGGTTGATTTGCCTATGTTATATGACAATGAATACCCGCAAATTAATTTGGGGCGAATCACCGCGAACGTATACATCATGTTCACAAGATTCGGCTCGACTCAAAATTTTATTTTTCTATTTCTCTTAATATGTGTTCCTTACTCAAATTTGACAGGTGGCATTGTCATTTTCTAACTTGTGTATACCCGTATAGGTCACAAACAACTCTCAAAATGAATTAGTTTCAAGTAACTAAAATGTTTTCAACTAGTTAAATTTGTCCGAGTTTGACGCCTTCTTCCATGCGGCTGTGTTTACAGAATGCCGTTACCATGGCATGACGTCATAGTGATCAACCGTTTTGACGTCCCAATGCTAGCGTCATTGTCACAATGGGTTAAGGCAAGTTTAAGATTTTTGTTCCTAGGTCTTTTATTGTGTTGATGTCGTAGATAAATGTTTATCGCCATCTTAAAGGATACATGAATAGTTGAGTGACACTGTTTGAGCTTATTTGTAAATTGTTGCTAATGTACATATTACGCCGAGTATTTACATTTGTTTTGACCTGACCACACCTCTTACAAAAATAGAACGGTCGCAAAGTCCTTCCCACTCAGAGATAGTTACGCAAAAAGAGAGTTCGTTTCAATACGCCTCATAACTAACGGTCATGTTACAATATCGATAAATAGTTGCGTTTGTAAAATTTCCGGGATTCATTGCTATTCAACACCCGCATATTTCAGCGTTAAAAGCCTCCTGCTGACGCCGTCGGTTTTAAACTAAATTTGCGGGTGTTGAATAGCAATGAATCCCGGAAATTTTATAAACGCAACTATTTATCTTATAAATATATTTTTTCGGCATGCAGCCTCACATAAAACTCTCTCTTTTAAGCTAGTTCTGCTCAGCTTCTCATTTCTAAAACTAACTTTGTGTTTACTAATGTCTACTATTTTACAGCCTGAATATTTTGTCATAAGTACCTGAAAACTGATTAATCAAACAAATTGCTACACCAAATGCACAAAAACAAACTAGACTCTCGCAGAGAAATTCGTTCACTTCCGTTGAGTAACAATTTTCAGGCGTACACGTTCCTACGGTGTGCACTTTGTGGCGTGACGCCTTAAACAATTATACGACGTCACGCTTCGTCTATGATGTTTTGTTCTAAATGCGTCGACGGCGGGTCGTCAGCAGATGGTTGAAAGTGGAATCTGGCGCATTTTAGTTAATTTCACGACTTCGGTAATAAACAGAATATTATAAACGTGTCTATGTCATACAATATTTACGACACTCGTGTATTTACTCGCACTCGCTCGGAAATACTAATATTCAGGCACTCGTGTCGTAAACATAGTATGACATAGGCACTCATATAATATCATCTATATACGTACAATGATAATCGTATGCCCTTCTAACAAGAATAATCGCCAGAATACCCATGAATGGCAATGACATTGATTTGCAAGAGTTGAAGGCACCGAGACTACTATGACAAAATACAGAAATCAACTGTAAGAATTTAAAAATGTACTTTGCTTGTATCAAAACACAAACAGAAGATATCAGGGCTCATAATTCACAGGACAAAAAGTGGTGGAATCCGATTTCGGATCCTTCCGGATTCTCCCAAAAATTGGCGGATCTGAAAGAATCCGGAAGAATCCGGCAAGCGGATTCCACCATATTTTGTCCTGTGTAACAACGGGTTTTCGTGAATACAGGCCTGGGGTTATTTTAAAATAAACTCTTTCACTATATTATTCGAAATAACGATTCACGTTAATCGTCAAGAAACAATCAACATTAATTACACAGTTTGTAGTTGAAGTTTTAATAAAACCAGGCACCAAAAACGTCGTATTGAAATGGGTGAATTTCAAATATTCCTAAAATCAGAAAGTTTTGATGTGGAGCAGCATAATGGAACAGGTTAGATATAAAACGAAACGAGCTAATATCAGGGATTTTCTACGCTGAGTAGCTATGTGAGCGTACCTCTGACTGTGGGGGGAGGGGGAGGGGGATAGCGCAGTGGTTAGCGCGTTCGGCTTCGGATCAAGAGGTCCGGGGTTCGAATCCCGCCAGGGGCACTGCAACTTTGTCTGCAGTAGAGAACTGTTCTACACGCAGTAAGGTTTGGGTGCAATGCTACTGAATTTTAGCGTAGTACCACCCATGGTTCGCTAGTTCCAGCCGCTGCTCGCAGGTTTCACCGCAGTGCATAGCCACATGGCGTCGCGGGCTTTCTCCCTGCCATAATACTAGCAGCCGCGATATAAGTGAAATACTCTTGAAAGCGGCGTTAAACCCCAACTCACTCACTCACTCACCTTTGACTGTTGGCGAGTGGGAGGTAGGGTATCGGCCGATACTGACGAGGTCGGTCTGGAAGTTTGGTCCGATCTTGATGTACTTCACCTCCTCCGGGTTGATACTGTGGGGAACACTGGCCACGTGATCGTAGTTGACCCACACCTACAGGAACAGTTTGATTTTGATGCGTAAGTCATGGAGTTGTCGACAATATAAAGACTCATAATTGAATTATTGGATGATGCTTTGGGCAGCTATCTCGTAGTTGACCTACATTTACAGGAACAGTGTATGTTGATGGTGATGCGTACGTCACAGAGTTTAGATAAAAAAAAGGCTCATAATTGAATCATTGGATGATACTTTGGCAACTAGCTCGTAGTTGACCTACATTTACAGGAACAGTGTATGTTGATGGTGATGCGTACGTCACAGAGTTTAGATAAAAAAAAAAAGGGCTCATAATTGAATCATTGGATGATGTTGGGCAACTAGCTGGCTTGTAGTTGGCAAATACTTATACACACATTTGCATAAATGATTGGATCACAACGTTTAATCCTTTTTAATATAATGGCATGATGGATATAAAAAGACTTAATTGAACGTATTAAATTTTGACAAATAAATAGAAAATGTATTTCCCTAAGGTCGTCCACGTGTGACCTTTGTTCACAAGTGAAAAACAATAGTTAGTAAATGTTTATACCTAATTAAATAGTCAAATTTATTAATCCGCAACTATGATGCTATGACAAATATATTTTATCTGCAGAAAACGGACTAGCTGTAGATTTCAAATGTCTACAGTTGTTCCTTTTGTTAAATGGTTTAAACATATGTTGTTCATCTTTGAAATGGATTGGCACACAATCTAAGCTCTTATGTAAATGCCGCTCAAACGCCCTTTGTCAAATGAACGTTTCTGAGAAAATGAAAACCGCGTTCTTAACCAGCAAATACTACACACATCAAAGGAGTCGTTCTTGAGCTCGATGTACCAGGTAAGCTGACCGAGAAGGGGCATAGGCAGGTGTGTGTTGAGTTGAGTTGAGGGTCTCTGTCTGTATTCGACCACTCCCTCCCACGGTCTGACCACTAGGGTCAGGTGGGTCGTTGACCGGTCTTCTGACGTCAATTGGAAACGGAACCTGGGGGTACGAGTGTGATAAACTTACGTGCAAAAGAAACGTCCCAATATTTTAAAAATAGTATAAAATGAAATATTGATGTCGGAGAAAGTAGATTTTGAATGTATTTGATAGCCACATGTTTAGTAAAGTGGTATTCACAATCTCATACATCAGAGTATGCTTCTTTTATTTAGAAATTTAATTAATTAAAGATATCCTCGACATAAATAACCTTCTTTGATTTAAATTTGTTGACGCGTCATTACTGTAGGACGTCACAAAACAAGCCAAAACTGGCTTTTTGAGGCTTCTATCTCGTCTAGTTAAGGAGATTCCAAAACGACCATTTCTTAAAACTTGTGTTTCTCAGAGTTATGAATAGATAATGTTTTGAAAATTCATATTTAGTATTGTTGGGTTGACATGACATGATGTAACGCTGTTTCAGTCGCATTTATCGCCCGTCGATTGAAATATCTTGTATTTTGTATGGGGACGTTTCTTTTGCACGTGAGTTTATATGTAGGAAATGTCAGCTTGCGGTAGGAAGGATCAAAGACTAACAGAACGTTAGTTCGGGCAACTGCCTAGATCCAGAGTCCCAAAAAACCCTAAGGTGATCGAAAGTCAATAAAAGAACAAAGTGTAATGTTAAAGAATGAAAGATAAGGAACCTTTATTCAAACTCAGGCTGCAAACAGCAGTATAGAGGTACATAGAACATATATTCATTTATAACAATATACAATAATAGGTATGTACAGGTGGTGCATTCAAATAAAGGTACTTATGAGGATATGAGGTCAACCTAGCTTTGTGAAGATAGACCCTGATTACCAAAGTCGTGTACATCTACATAGCGGAACGGTCTTGGAAAGGGGGGTGCATGTTGAGTATACGATTTTGTTGTGTTGTAATGAGCTGTTAAATATATTGTTGTTTATAGCAACATGGCCTCAACATTCCCGCAATGCACGTGCTCTGTATTACCGAGTGTGAGTCGTCTGAATAAAATTCATGAAGTCGGGTTTCTGTTTTGTCCTCCTTACAGGAAAATGAATGGAAACATTACAGTGCACTTTTTCAAGACCTCGCAAATGCTGCCAGCGGTGTAAATAACATACTAAAGTACGTGTACGGTGTGTAAGTGTACCGTCTCTCTCGCAAAAAAAAGGGGGGGGGGGGTCACAGGACAAAAAGTGGTGATATTCGCTTGCAAGATCCTTCCGGATTCTCCCAAAAAATGGCGGATCCTAAAGAATCCGGAAAAATCCGGAAAAATCCGGAAAAATCCGGCAAGCGGATTCCACCACTTTTCGTCCTGTGGGTACACCATTGTCTTTGATTTCAATGGTCATTTTTTTCCGTTTTACATGAAAAGGGGGTCCGCATTCCTGCATCTCCCTTTGTATACCCCCCCCCCCCCCCCCCCCCCTGTGAAATTAATTTGAACCTGATTCTGCGGTGAGACCAAGTTTCCGAAATAATAGTTACCTTTATCAATGTTTTTAATAGTAGGAACATGGAATAATCAGCAACAATATTTCAAATGATGAAATTGGCCGATCTGATGATGAATATCATTTAATTCAAAAGAAAAGTTACGTTCATGTTATACTTACACAGATGATTTGTATCTTCCTTTGATGACAATGGTTTTACCTATCTCAGGTAGACATGATAGATATACTTCAGATTCATCTGGCTGAAAATAGATGATGTCATCACATCATAAAATCAAACATTCTTCTGTATTCATTCTCCCTGGATACACTGAGGTACAAAAGAAACTTTACACCCTATTGTTTCACTCATACACTAAAACAAATAATTAAAAACTTGATATGATAGAACCGGTATATTATTTAATGTTCAATTTTGACTGATTCGGCAAACAATCGTACTCTGTTTTTTCCAACATGTAGAGTTAGAGTCACTGAAAGCACCAAGGGGTATACAATCAGTTTTACACTAACATGACGCCATGACTACCATGTTTATAATGTTGTAAATGTGTGCAAAATGAGGCACATTTATTGATTTTCACTTAGCAGATGTATTTTTGTCGATGAACAGTTGTGTTTTATCCAAATTAATTTTGGAAGAATTTATGAATTTAAATTTCATTCTTCCCCAAAATAATTAAAACCACATAGAATTATTCCTTGGCTGATGACTAAACGCCTGCAGTTTTCAGTTTTAGAGTACGACTTCGAAAATATTAGATATATGTGTGTAAAGTTTCTTTTGTACCTCAGTTTATAAGATTTTTTATCACTTACTTTTACTTATATCACTTACAGAGGTAATCTAACTGATCAAGTGGTAACTTTAATGTAGTAACTACAATAAAATATGCATAATTATGATATAATTGAGAGTGAGATACTAGTTCTATGGGTAAAATAAATCTGCTATCAGACTTCAATGGTCATCATCTTTCTAATCACTCTGTCACTCGCCTCTCGCGTTATGTCAATAGGACAATGTAATGGCGCCGTAGTGTCAGCTTGTGAAAGCTTCAGTTTACCGGTGAAATCAAGGTTTTTCAACAAAAACGCAGAAATAATGATAAGATAAATATAAAATATGTTTTCCCTTGACAAATACCATATGTTTTTCTCATCTCGTGAGGTAAAAGGTTTATTCATTCGTGGCTGGAAAGGAACGAAAAGGAAAATGAAACCAGATATAACTTAATATTTACTATATCACAAGTGAATGTTCTTACCAAATCTGTCCAAGTATCCGCAACACATTCTGGAAGTGAGGTATTTTCCCATGAGTTATCTCCCTTGCATACACTTCTCCGTTTATTGCCACACATGGCAAACCCAGAGTCGCAGCTGTAGGTCGCAATGGCCTGGTCGTCCTCGAAGGATATCTGTGGAAACGTTCAATTCATATTTGGGTTGACTATCGTGACAACTTTGTATATTGAGGCAAGGTGTTCATATAAGTATTAAGGACGTTCGCTCCTTCCTGTTGAATTTCAAAAATGTAATATGATTAAGTTAAGAGTTTTTGTCATTTTTATTTACTTCATGATATTCTACATCATCTACAAATGAAATAAACAAAATGTGACTTTAAAACCTTTAAAAAGTGCTAAACAGCATGAATGACCTAAATTTTACTAAAAAAGGGGGTTTTCAGGTACATTTGGTATCAAATCTTTTTTAAAATCCGCACTACCATATATATTTTTTCATCGATTTCGGTAGGGGAACATGAACTTTGGAACATATCAAAAAAAGTACAAAAAAGATTAATACTAGAAATGTAGTATTTTAAAGTTTTTAGCAGTTTTTTTCTCATTTTCCCATCGACTCACATGTTAAAATTGTACTTCACCCCACTATCTTACAGGCGTCATATCTCGAAAAAAAACACACTACCCCCTATTTTCTAATGCTGATTTTTCAATCAAATACTTGGATCTTTTTAAAAATATAAGTCAGAAAAAAAGTTTAATACTATAAATTTGAGGAGCGAACATCCTTAAGGACAGGGGAAGACGTCGGTACGTCGAGTACATGGTCGTTTAAAGGGGCAGTAGCACGTTTTCTGAAAATTTTATTTTTTCATTAAAGAATGTTTACAGCTTTGACCGGGGAAATGAATGTACATGACAACAAAGGCCAATTGGATTATAGTGAGTAATTATCATGTATTGCAGCTTCAATGGTTAAGTGGGTTCTGTCCGTATCGAGGCATAATTAGCGTATGATACCTTAAAGGAGCTGTAGCACGTTCTTTTTCAAATTTCTCGTTTATAATGATAGTTTACGTCATTTACACTTACTTTAGAGGGTAAACACCTTATTACACAGACGAATTATCCGTAGTGGTAATGACGGTGTTGCGTATAAACCAAAACTGTCATGGCAGCCATTTAATTGTGCACACATCTTATTATTTCGGATTACAAAAGAGATTCCCATGGCTTTACCGAACACTCATTTTTTAAGAGAGAATGGCGTTTTACTATCAACAACATTATTTTTAAAATACATTTTATCAACTTATTTGAGCGATAAAAACGTGCTACTGTCCCTTTAAAGTTTATCTTATTTTAAAGTTAGTGTATATGACATGTCCTTAATGCACTACAACATTGAAACACGTGGACACATACAATTGCTTTGCGAAGAGTAAACAGACTCTGAACTTGTATGTTCTTTACGAACATATGCCATGCCCTTAATGTACTCCAATATGTTTTATATCATTATTGTCGTTCCAACGTTTACCAAATGGTACAGTTATGGACATTTTATTTTGACTATTTATGATTAAGCCATATTTATAACAACATGTGTTTTTCACTTACTCCGAGATTGCTGTTCATCACCACTGGAGGAGAAACACAGTCGAACGGATTCTTTGCTGAAAGGATAATGAAATCATATAACCATATTCTGTATGAAATCCCACTGTAGCAAATGTTTTCAACTTAGCGAACTATGATAGTATATCCTACTGGGAAAGTTGTTTGGTCTATATCAGAGTTATATCAGTAACGGTACATGTCTATGGCGATATCCGTCTTCAGAAAGAGAACATCTGACATAAATATTAATAATCATATTAAATGTGTCATTAAACATGCATTTGAGAGAAGGGCATATAATCGATTGGAAAACATAACTTTATTTTAATTTTAATTTGATAGTAGTACCAGAGACAAACAATAGTTAATATTATATATATATATATATATATATATATATATATATATATATATATATATATATATATATATATATATATATATATATATATTTATATATATATAATTTTATAACAATGCTCTATGTTCCATTGTCGTTAAATAACTTTAACCACACTATATATTTTACATGGAAGAAGAGAATGTGCTTGTATATAGAGGGTATCTATTCTAAGAAATGGTACTTCATATGCATGTATTTGTTCCTTTTCGATCCACAGCCACAGCGCCAGTAAAAGCGTCGTTTTGTCCTTATAATGCTGAGCGTCAAGGAAACTCCCATATTTTAATCGAACCTCAGTCTTCCGGGTGATGAGCGGACACTCCATAACTGAGCTATATCCACAGCAAATATTTCCTAAGAGTATATGTACTCGATGCGCATATTTTCTTTTTTATTTCGATGAACTCACGTTTGATGAACATTCGTTTCTCCAAGTCGTTGACGAAATTGGTGAGATTCTTGAGCATATCCAGCAGGATGAAGAAGTTGTAGGGCGTGGTCGCCTTGGATGGCGTGGTTGGCATGGTTGTTGTTGTGGTGGTAGTCGTGGTTGTTGTGGACGTCGTCGGTGTGGTGGTGGTTGTGGTTGTAGGAGTTGTTGTAGTTTTTGGAGTTGTTGCTGATGCAATTAGAAATTGAAATGTTATCAAGTAAATTAATTTATATTTTATATTTATATCATTATATATTATATATACACAACGCTGGAATATGATGATGAAAATGAAAAGGACAAATGAAGCATGTATTTTAAAACCATGTCCTTTGATTTGGTATATCTTCACATGACTATTATAACAGAATGGTACTCAGTACATAAGAACAATAAGGTTCCTGGGTCTCTTATAATTCCTATTTGCTCTAGAACAAGAACACAACATTTTACAATATCAAAACTGTTTCACATATTCTTGGCTTTGTCATGCCATATTCCAATTCCTTATACCCTAACTCTTCTATAACAACGTGTGAATACAGTAATATTAACTACACGCTATATAATCTAGATTCTTCCCTTTCATTAAATATGTCTCTAATTCTTTCCCTAATGTACATGTACTTCACTTCCAAAGTAATTCCATTGACCCATCTACCAACTTTCCTCAATTTTCAAAGCGCAAACGTTGAGGAAGCAATTAGCTCATGCAGTTATTTCAAAGCAATCCAATGTTCCCATTTATACCCACTTGCGTCAACATCCGGGGCGCAGTCGTTGCTGGCAGCGGAGAAGATCTGACCCCGGGGGCATTCCTGTATTTCCATGGTTCTCTCCCCCCTACAGAACAGGTGGAAACGGGTGCGCGGTATACCGGGGTAGGGGATCTCCCCGTCCTGTTGACCGACACAGGTTGCTGAACACGCCATGCAGTACTCGCGCCCCAGGCACCGCCCTATCTTGTACTCGCCTGTTGGGAGAGAATAAACAGTTTATGGACTTAAAGGGGCAGTAGCACGTTTTTTGAAAATTTTATTTTTTCAAATTTCCCATTTATAATGATAGTTTATGTCATTTATATTTACTTTAGAGGGTAAAATATCTTATTACACAAATCAATTATCCGTAGTGGTAATAATGGTTTAGCGTATAAAGCAGAAATTGCATGGCAGCCATTTTATTGTGAACACATTTTATTATTTTTAATGACAAAAATTATTCCCATGGCTTTACGGAACCATGTACACTTATTTTTAAATTGATTTTCCGCAGAGAGAAGGGTGTTTTACTATCAGTGACATTATTATTCAAATCCGTGTCATCAACTTAATTAAGCGAAAAAAAAGTGCTACTGCCCCTTTAATGTATCGGTTAAACATGTACATACACAGGAAAATATGTAATACGCGTCCCAAGGTTGGAGGGGTACATGTATAGATAATCATTGAGATAAGAGTGTTCGAAAGAAACTTCCCACTTAATTTGAAGGCTTGTAAAAGAAACACACACTCTGATACAGTTTCAGAATGAGTGGAATAGAATAGTTCAAGTGCTTTCGGTCATACAAAACGTTGATCAAAGTTCACATCAATAATCAATAAATCGATTTTTAAAGAATATTGGGGGTCCAAAAAGGGGTATTTAAAGATCATGGCAATAACAAACTTTATCATAGCACAAAAAGTGGTGGAATGAGCCTTACCGGATCCGCCCAATTTGGGTTGGATCCGGAAGAATCCGGAAGGATCCGGCAAGCGGATTCAACTACTTTTGGTCCCGTGTATACAAATCAGGATACAACTGAAACTTGAGTAACTCACAAGGTGCTTTAGGCTCGAACTTGTCCCCACAAGGTATTTTAAGGGAATCGTACAGCTGGCAGTCTCCAGAGGACTGGTCAAACAGGTAGGTGTATGGGCACTCGCTCTGGTACGTCAGCAGGCCGAAGTGATGGTAGCGAGAACTGCAGTCATAGTAGCGGGCGCAGTTCATGGGGTCAGCGAACTTGGCTCTCGGGTTCTTTACGCAGTAGTCGTTGATGGACACTGGAAGAGAAGACGGGTGTGTCGATAGGTGTATCCTGACTATCATAGAAAATAGCAGGGGTGTATGAAACGGAGTAGATTTTCAAAACGTATGTCACATATATAACCAAACTAAGTGACTTGCGTTGCAAGAATTGAGGTATGGTTTATTTTAAGTGAATTTGAGTTTCAAATCATGTATAGTCAAACGGGTATGAGATTTTAACAAAATACGTCAATAAAATAAATGACAATAAACACGTGTTAATTTTAATAACAATACTTAGTGACTTGCGTTGCGTGAATTGAGGTAGGGTTTGTTTAAAGTAAATTTGAGTTTCAAATCAACTGTAGTCATGCATGCACAGGTCATTGGCTAACCCCTACTACTTTAAGTAAAAGAATGATGTAAATAGTTGCTTTGTTGTTGGTGAAGGATGTGTTAACTCATGATGTGTTATCATTCTTGCAATCACTTTACATCTAGCTATTTTTGTGTTCGTTCAATTGGTTAAGATAATTTGATATTTTTTTTCAACTTCTTCAATAGACTATTAGGAATGACATTTGGCATCAATAAGTTGATAAGTTCTGTGATGATGCTGATGTATCCCCCAACCTCAAAAGAAGCAGTTCAGTCGTATATCAATGTTTTCAATTATTTCAGTTAAACTTTGACCTTAATAACTATTAGTGTAAAGCAAATCGGTTAATAAGTTCACGCAATAACGAATTTCAAATATTGCTTGGTTTTATCATACATCATATTAAGAATCAAATATATGAGTATACATTTGGTAACTTATATAATAGTATACATGTGTCATTTGTGGTTTAGAAGTTTTTGTTCAAGAGTCACTTTTTCAATAAATATCCCATGTTTACTTTGGATTAGATATTATGTTATGGGAAAAACAGAGGGGCATCACTGGTACTAACGTTATGTAGTCCACATATGATGTTATGCAAATAGACTGACGTCACTAGTCCCAGTGTTAGCCCACACGATGGACAGATAAAGATGTCAACTGTCTGAGTAGGCTTGTCACGAAAATTGCATTGGAGTGTGACAAGGAACCCGCTTTGTAGGGGTCCTCTTTAGTTCATTCACGACGTTATTAACAGTTTATAAGCAAGACATGTTGCGAGTATCTGGTCGTGTTACAAATGCCAAATCGTGTTTAGTGTCAAGCTTGTTGAATACTCCATCATCGCATAAAAGGCCCGTGATTTATGAAGACAAATTGACAAATGGTGTATCATCGTGCTTAGTAACGTAGCAACGTGTTCACGTCAATGTGACATTTGTAAACAGTTTTTAATCATTTTAAAATTATTAAGGACTTCTAGGTGTCTCTGTGAGATTAACTATAACACTACTCATATTTGTTGTATTTCTCATAATTACTCATATATTTAATGTTTATTTGTTCTCAATAAATCATTTTATACCATGGTCTTGTCGAACCTTAAATGAACAGTGAAATCGGAGACGGAGGAGCCATTTCAGTATCTATATATATGCTATTGATTATCATTATAAAATCATTCTAAGCAATAGGTTTCTTATAAACAATTGTTCTATCATGTTTTACATGCATAAATGCACGAACCAGAATGCCCTACATGAACAGTGCTTCATTAGTCGCACTGTCGCTTTAAAGTTCCTATAATCCTTGCGTTTATATGATTTTAATCAGTTTCTTCATACAGACAATACTTTCAATATGATACAACTGTTAACAGGCGTAACAAGTTTGGAGGAGTCATCTCATTAGTGTTGTCTAGCTATAAGTGGTTTCCAAAAAAACCTTAAAAGTTTAACTCGAATTCCAATAATTTAAAAAACTTGCTTTGAATTTAAAATAATTATAAACAAAATAGAGCCACATCACTTATGCCACCTTATGTGTTCAACAGAGGATGTGCAACTATGACTGTGCAACGCCATAATGTCCAATTAGTATGAATGTCGCCCCCACATTATACACCCAGCGACAAAAGAAACGATACTAGCAACAACAAAATGCAAGATAGTATTACTCAACGAGTAATGATGACGACTGAAACATACTTACACCGTGTCTCTAAAGCCAATTAAACTGATTTTTTTAATTATTAAAGTAATAAATGTAATTTTTAAACATATATTACCAGGTCATAGTTTCCGAAAAGCACGGCTATTAAAAACGTCGCTTGGAACATCCATAAACATATGAAATAGGAAAGTGAAATATTGCTTAAAGGCGTTTGGGTTTGTTTCAAGAAATCCTACAGCAACGATGCGTCATCGATTTAAAGTCGATGAAGGTACATCATGCCGACAAAATTTTATACCGCATTGATTTCCCTATTTCGTGAATCCTACATATCCAATACCAAACATAAGTCGAAAGCCCCTTTGAAAAAGCAATTTCAGCACACAATGAGTGTTTGAAGAAATCCAAAATATTACGCATCATACACTCATGGAAGAAATTATGTATATCTCCTTACGATATATATCTTCATCAGAGACATTCAAGACCTACTTCATCACGGCAGAAATATTTTAATTTGACTCTGTTGAAAATAATGTATCGTTTCTTTTGCCACCCAGTAGTAGTGTATTGCGATGTCGCATAGTGAAACAATGAAAACAGTGCTATAGAGGAAGAGATCTTACAGTGGAAGTGAGAAACACAGGTGAGTTTGATGGGGTCGAACACTTCCTCTATGAGTTTGCACTTGAATCTGTTGATGAGGAGACCTCCCTGACACTTGATGTAGTCCGAGGTGAACACGGTCCCTGGGGCCGGGGCGAGGCCGTCCCCTACACCCTCACATTCGGGGGATGACATCACACACTCCGTTTTGTAGGCACCTGTAGTGAATTACATACATGTAGAAGTAGGAAATATTATCAGTACTGACACATACATTGCGATACGGAAGACGGCAACATGTGTTCTAGTGACCAGTATATATTGTAATATCAACATATAAACATAATAATATATATATATATATATATATATATATATATATATATATATATATATATATATATATATATATATATATATATATATATATATATATATATCAGAAACATTGAGTTGGTCAAATATATTCAAAAGTTAAAAAACACACAACACCAATAGACTCCTACTAGTTTCATTGTAATCTTCAGGGAGTACATAGAAGATACTCCCTGATGTTTATGGTTTTAAACCTAAGTTTAAATTAATTAGTATTATAATTATTTAATATATATATTAATATATTAATAATTATATTAATATATATATTATTATAATCATTAAATGCGACTTAGGTTTGGTATTTATGGTACTCCCTGAAGATTACAATGAAACTAGTAGGAGTCTATTGGTGTTGTGTGTTTTTTAACTTTTGAATATATATATATATATATATATATATATATATATATATATATATATATATATATATATATATAATACTAATAGTTAAATCATCAAACCAAACCAAACAAAGATGTTTTATATATATGATATTACTTCAGATGACGTTACTTAAACTATAAACTTAGAAAAGAAAAGTTTTCATACACTTTATTCATCACTTGGTGACTATGTTAGTTAGTTATTTGGAGATTTTACAAGCGCTTCCAGCGGAGCTGATCTCGCACTTGGGTTCCGTAGAACCTTTAATGAAGTGCCAAATGCTGAAAAGGTGGGACAATTTTTGTAAGCCGATCCGAAATTGAAGGGGGAGGGAAGAGAATTTTGAAATTATGAATGAATTAAGCTAATTTTAGAGAGGGAGAAGGAATGGGTGTGTTTGAATGATGTTTTGAATTGATGGATTGTTAGATTCGGGCCATGATGACTATCGCAAAAATTTTTGGGTTTTTTTTTTTTCAAAGTGTGAAAAGCAATGACCCAGGGGCCTATGTTCAAGTGTCCAAAAAAAAAAGAACTTACACTTGGTTTGTGGTCTGTTGAAGCACTGAATGTCGTTCTGGGGGTCGAGTCTACAGGAGGATATCTCGGGGTCGAACATCATGGGGAAGGGACACTCGTTCTCGTACTTCTTCAAGCTGAACGCACTTAGTTCCTGGTAAACATAGCAAGTGTTGTAAGTATGGTGTGTGCTGGGCCATGTTCAAGACAGGTTTCAAAGTAATCGCTCAATGAACGCGATTGCTCGATGTAGCGCTTCGTAGCAAGGCGAGCAAACTTCGAGGAAGTTGCTCCGTGTCGTTCAAGAGAGAATGAGCGCTAATTGAGCGCAACGAGAACGCTACGTGAGCGCTACATTGAGCGATCAATGAGCGATTATAAGCGCTTGCTGGAATGGAACGGAGCCCTGGTGTGTTAATGTTGTATGTGGTACTTTGAAAGTTGAAAATATTGTGTTATAGGTATCATGTGTGCACTTGTGGGTTAATATATTATGGTATTTCTTTAAGATGAATTCACCCAAATTCCTGGTAAAACAAAGCTAATGTCATATTTAGATGTGTCATTTGTGTGTTAATGTTTGTGGTATTTGTTCAAGATGAACGTACTCAACTCCTGGTAAAACTTAGCTTGTGTTTTTGTAGGTATGATTTGTGTGTTAATATATGTGGTATGCACTCAATGCACCCAATCACTGGTGAAAAATAGCTTGTTTAAACGATGTTTACACTTGTTTTAATATATATGGTGTTTCTTTGACATGAACACACTCAATTCCTGGTAAAACATAACTAATGTCATATGTATGATGTGTCAATTGTGTGTTAATGTCGTAAATGGCATTTCTTCAAACGGGACGCACTCAATTCCTGGTAAAACATAAGTAGTGTTATATGTTTGATGTGTGCACCTGTGTGTGAATGTCGTACGATATCCTAGGTTTTGTATAAAACCCTTCAAATTCGTGTATCCAGTTGTTCATTCTTGTATATGAAGGATTAGTTTCAGAGAGACCAAGAAAGGCTTAAAAATAAACTGCATGTAATTTTATCTTGTGAGTTGTGACTGTAGATTTAGAGGTGACTTCGTAAATGTTTGAATTACTCCTCATTTGATGTGAAATAATGCAGAAGACTTTGACGTTGATAATAACTAATGGAAAGAATTGAGAATTGGGATGCTGTGGTCCTTACGTACCTTCCTCTGTGCGCAGTCGTAGAACATTGCGCAGCTCTCTGGATGAGGAAATCTCAAAGTGGGGTAGAGCGGACAGTACTTCTCCGCCGTACCTTAAAAGGAGGGTTCTATAGGGGTATTTTGTGGAAACGAAATTCGAGAGATTATCCCCGTTTACACAAATATGCTACTAATAAATGATTAAAACACAGTCAAGTTAAAATATATTAATAAAGGTAATATTTTGATGAATTTATATTTCACAACTTAATATAGACAAGCGTACATTTGTTGAAAAATAAAAACAATGAGAACTGAAGCCATTCATCGGCGCTGCGAGTGGGGGAAAGTTTGCTACGACAAAACAGCAAATAGTTTATTAGTTTTATGACACGCTATGTGTTACTATGTGAACTTTCTATCAGTGTATATCTTTATCATTAAAATGTTGTAAAATTAGGTAAAATATAGCGTGTTTTCATTTCACGTAATGCACAAAATCCAATATGGCGGATTTTGCCAACAGAACGGCCCCTTTAAAGAAATAGGGTATTATTTGTAGGATAGAACATATGAATATTGGAAATATTGAGGGAAAAAATATATAATATATAAATATTTATATATAATAATATATCAAAATATAAAGAGATTCAATATAACAAATAACTCCTTGCCCTTTTGCATGTTGAATGATGCACTGCCAGATTCAGTTGTTTTGTTGTTTTGACACAACACAACCGTCACACACACTTGCATAAATAGTTATTTATACAATACCAAATCGAAGAGAGACAAAGATGAGTGACAAGCTGATGTTACCATGCATATCAAGGGAAATTTGAAGAGTGAATGGTCCATCATAAACCTTACGTAGAATTTATGTATATTAATATTGTTTGACGTTCTAATATACATGTGACGATCTATAGTATAACATTTTGCGAAAACATATTTAAACATTTTCAAATTAATTTGACAATCATCCAGGTTACAGAATACTTTTGTCATCAATAATCTGGCAAAATATATATTTTTAGCCATGAAAAAAAAAGAAAAATTATTTGTAACCACAAAAACATAAAGCTGTAATTTTCATGATTTTGTACGATGCTCTCTGTATGTATATGTACGATAATCTTATGTATAATGGGTCTGTGGCCCCTTTACTGAATAAACTCGCTGTTACCTCTCCCTTAATAAAGATTTACCAACAGATTTGATTCCTTGACACTCTCACTTACTTGTCATGTTTTTACACTCAGGACTCTCCCTGATACAGTTGTTGCTGTAGGAGTCGAACTGGAGGTTGTTGGGGCAGTTGATCCACACCCCCGATGTCTGGGACCCCAGGGTGTAGCAGTGTAGATACCCCGTACAATCCCATGGCAGTTTCACAAGACCTGTTCTTTTGGCACAAAATCTGTCCTTAATTTCGCCTTTTACGTAGCCATTTTTCAGTGAGTTGACTTGAGCAATTAGCATAAACAGCGCCAGCGCTGTGTGGAGGGTGGACATGATGGCAGTGACTGGAAATGTAGAGAAACATGTTTTTTTATAATTAAAAATAAGTGTGTTTATTCTATCAAAATAAATTCCTTATATATATGTGACTATCAACTTTATAACAGGGAAAATAAAATATACATGCAAACAATGTAAAATGTTTATTTTGTTATGTTTAACGTAATTAATTGTTTTGATAGATAACAATGAGAAAAAAGTTTCGTGCTATCACACGTGCACAATTTATTGCATGTTTTTCCATTATGCATTAAGTCCAAAAAAAATTGTCTGTATGTACCACATCGAATATTATCTTTAAAATATTTGGTTTATGTTTCATAACAAGTGTGCAATATTAAAACATTTTCATTACGTTTGTTACAACACATGTACTTGGAAATGTTCATTCACAATTGTAATTCTCACGAGCACAGTTGATATGACAATATACGTGTAAGTGAATATTCACGTTCAAATTGTTAGCAATCGTAGCTCTCTCTGTAACATAAATTATATTCAATTTCTTATATTCTGTAATTCATAAACATTTTCTGATTTCTAACTTGTAAACGCTACTCTGGGTAGTTCCAAATTTAAATAGTCTATTTGGCTTTTTTTCGGAATTAATTTTGTTTAAAAAAAACAATATAAACTCTCATGTAACATTAAACTACTTACTGTTTACCTTTTAAAGATTTGAATTGTTTATGAAAGTAAATGCTTATTTCTTCATTAGATTGTTGCACTTAATCGTTAGGATACGCTCGTGATGTATATATAATTGTTTTCCCCTCAAAACTTTATAGTTCAGTTTAACAGAAAATTCAAAATAATAAAATGTTAAATTCAATCAAAGTTTTTCCAGATATAATTAATTATCTAATCAATTTCAATACAAGATAAAATAGTACATAACAATTTCAAAATAAACTAAGTAGTATATTCATATGTATATAAGTAGTGACAACTTACCTCTGCCCCGGTTTGTTAACTCTGCCAAAGTGGAAATGTTACCTAGATTGCCGTTCCCTGATCAGAGCACATGCAGACACATATAAAATTACAATTTATTCACGATTTAGCTTGGGGCTCTTATGCCATAGAAGTTAGTCTCGTTAATGTAAACATGTTTTAGTTCGACATCGCATTTAGGAAATGTTCTGTCACTTTCTATGGCACGATTGGTATTTTTTGTTGGTATTAATGTCGTAAAACGTGTTTATGTATAGTTTATCACGTAACTTGAGTATTAAGTCTATCTTTTCCATGAAATGCATTAAAGGGGATGTCTTTTCACGTTCATTCTTCATTTTCACCGGTTCATTTTTCGAATAAATACCTATTTCAACTATGAGAGTATGCATACGGGAGTAGAATATACTGGTTGTTGTTGTATTTAGAAACCATTCTTCTTTACCACCATATTTTTCACCAATACATTTTTTTTGTAATTATTGATTTTAATCTTCGGTATTCAGTTTTAAAAAAACAAAAAGATACGTAAATAAAAATATACTAAATCAAAATTTGACCTTAAAGCTATAAACAAAAAGCGTCAGAAATGTTACTCTGAAGATCAGTGTATGATTAATCACATTATGTAAAAACGAACAATTTACAGAATAATCCTGAAAAATACTTGTGCATTCCGTCACGACATTGTCCTTTTAGAAGTGATTTGGAACTGAAACTCGGTTAAAGAGACATTTGTCCCTTAACTTTTGTCTAACTATGATTCGAAGAAAACAATGTATTGCGCGTCAGAGGATAGTAATAGGGTAGGGTCTATATAGGTGTTTATTACCCATATGGTTGAAAATAACCGAGTTAATATTATTGATATGAGCACATGTGATCCGTCTGAAGGTAATGAATCACAAGAACCCCCTGCCTATTCCAAAACAGATGCCATCACCAATTGTTTTGGGTGATGGAGATTTTACATGCTTTCAATGTTTGCTCCGGATTTTGGTTTCTGGATAAACGTGATGTTTCAACCTCAGTCACAAATAGCTTCAAATATCATCAGTTATTATTTATAAATCGTATTCAAATGATTATGTGATTGTCTTCTGTGTTATGTTTTCATATAGGAATATTTTGTGTTTACTCTATGCAACTCCTTTACAATAATTTTAAATATTTTAATTTAAAAAAAAAAAATTAAATAAACATTCCTCCACAATTAAGAAGATACTAAACTTGAATATCTATTCACCCTAAGACAGCACGGTGCAACTGCTTACCAAAAGTTTGTTCACCTACTTGTGTATTTCAATGCAGATATCATGTATGACCATCGTGTCAACGCGAAAACTAAACATATTTGCATATTTTGCATTATGAGACATTTGAGTGTTCCATAACAAAATCTGATTTGATACCTCATGAACAATAAACAATTGCAGTTTTGGCAGCTCTTTGAAGTGACCAGGGGTCAATCTTTCCTAAACTATAGCTATTATTTTCTTCTCTGAAATATTCAGTAAGTGTTAAACTGGATGAAATATACATCACATATTTGCACTTGTACCCATTCAATGTATGTGTGATGAAACTGTTCTCATTATATCGTTATAAAAACTTTTATTTGAAAATGCATATTATTTATTGTCTATTTCATTATACTAAATTTCATAAACATGCATTACTAATATCATATCATACGTTTGAGAATGATTATTTTACTCAGGGATATATGGTGATTTATTGTCATTGTATGTGAATTTTATTGAGGTTACAATGAACGTCGAATAACATGATATTTGTACTAAGATACACATGTAGGTGAACAAACTTTATGCATGAAGCTCAAGAGCCATTTTACAATCAGAGGAATTCACTGTATATTTTAAAGTTATGCCTACACTTATAATACAAGAACTTGTAGTCCATTGCAAACACAATTGATAGCTATCAGACTCTATGTTAAACATCTTGTTGTAATGGTTCAACAGTGATATTAGCGCGTTCGGCTTCGGATCAAGATGTCCGTGGTTCGAAACCCGCCAGGAGCACGGCAACTGTGTCTGCAGTAGAGAACTGTTCTACACGCAGTAAGGTTTGGGTGCAATGCTACACTGAATTTCAGTGCAGCACCACCCATGGTTCGCTAGTTCCAGACGTTGCTCGCAAGTTTCACTGCAATGCATAGCCAAATGGCGTTGCGGGCTTTCTCTCTGCAATAATACTAGCAGCCGTGATATTAGTGAAATACTCTTGAAAGCGGCGTTAAACCCTAACTCGCCTCACCTCACCTCACCTCAACAGTGATATAGACTTGATAAACTTTAGAACTGGATTGAGAACACGTTGATATAACCACCATATGATATGCTGGTCTAGGCCAGCCAGTAATTTAATTCCGAATTACATGTAGAATACTGTATGACAAACAAAATGTTCACGACCAAAACAATACCAATTGCAAGATGGAGAGCCTTGCGGTCATTAGGTTGTGACTGGTTCCTCAGATTCATGTATAATAGAAGACTCGAGTATCCAGAGGATAGACAGATTTGGTCTCGTCGACTCTCAGTAGACCCTGGAACGACTTCGTTCTCCATTCCCAACATATATAAACGGCCAGGTGAAAGAAAGAACTCATTTCTGTTGGTTTCGATTAATTCAATATTTAAAAGAAATCAGATGCATTTGACTATGGCACGATAAAATAATACTTATCTGCAGTAGTTTAAATGAATAAATTGGTGGCTATTGTTCAATTTTAGTTAAAATATCTTTGATTAATGAAGACAGGGATAAGAAATAAAATATAAACATGACTCCTTCCATGTTAAAACAAGTTGTAAATGTGTGCAGAATCAGGCACATGTATTAATTTTCATAAAGAATACATGTATGTCGATGAATAATTGTGTATCATCAAAAAAAAAATATTTGCAGAAATTTACAATTTCATTTTTTAAATATTTAAAAACGTGTAGAAGTATTATTTGACTGCTGACTAAACACCTGTACTTTTCAGTTTTAGATTATGACATTCATATGATGAAATCAACTGAGGTGAGTAGTATCTTTTGTCTGGCAGTTTAGAAAGAGGAAAGGGGAAAGCAGGTTTTATCTTCATTAAATGGTGTGTATCGTGTTTGTTTTTTGCTCACTATAATTGACGAATTAAAAAGACTATGGTCTTGAGGTTTTGAGTGTTAGATTTTACAATATAAGAGTATCTTAAAGAAATTCATAAGCAAAGAACAACACTTGTTTAATACAGGCTTAGATAACACCATCTGTATTGACGTATTAAGCATCATCCTCGGTTACCCAGGGTTTTATATATGCTCCGTTACTCTCCACTATATCACCCATGGGAAATTTCATCAGAGAAATCTGTACTCAAATTACCCGCCCTTGGCTGGCGTGAGCCAATCAAACCGCTACGCAGCTTGGATCTGCGAGCCAATGTCAATTCATATCACTTCGTTGCAAAGCACGCGAGGTCATTTTGTTAGCCCTCCGTCACCGGTTATCTCCCTTGACCATTTCCGTCTTATCGTATTGAGTATTTTCTCTAGTTACTGACTTCGTCACGCCGGCAAAGGGCGGGTAATTTGATTACAGATTCTCCTGATAAGGTTTCCCATGGGTGAAGAGTTTTTTCTCGTCAAATTGTCTCAGACGCAGACTATGGAATGGGACGCGCAGTTAATCTAAGAAGATGCGATAAAGTTTTGATGACTCGGTTTTGACAGATCGTTATGATTTCCGCAGTGATCTACCACAAAGAACGCAGGCGGAAGCCTGCAAACTTGACACCTTATTCTGCCGACTCGCCTTTCAAGTGATGTCATTGGTTGTATGTTTGTCTGTTTATTTCTCGATCATACGTCACCCAGGGTATGAAAGTGGCGGGAGCGTATACGTCATACCCTGAGACAGGATGACAGCAATGAATGAATAGATGATTTCCAGATAGTTTTTAAGGCAACATTTATTATTACAAAGACATTCGCATAAGCACATTTCATTTGAATGTCACTTTACAAACATTCTACAGCAAATAACAAGTATGGAACAACAGCCTCGTGGACAATAACCGTGTAGTTAAATTGTTACTTTATTCAAAGCATATTACTAATGGCATCATTAGTTAGTGTCTGGAAGTATTACGGCTATTTTACACGCGTTTGTCCTTCCTTTATACACGCAAAACAAGTAATGTACATGTTTGGTAAAGTCATAGGAATTTTGTAATTCGAATTAAAATGGCCGCCATGCAATTTTTGCTTTATCCGCAACCCCGTTATTACTTATACAGATTGGTTTGTGCAATAAGGTGTTTTACCCTCTAAAATAAATACAAAATGACATAAACTATTTATTATAAATGGGTAATTTGAACAAAGAAAATTTGCAAAGACGTGCTACAGTCCCTTTAAGGTCGAGATTATGCAGCGGGGGCAGCCATGGTGTCCGTTATCTCCAGGTGCTTGATGGTGACCCCGGGGGTCACTATGATGGTATTGGTGCGACTGACCGGACTCAGGTAGGTGTAGTTGGTCAGCAACTGACCATCTATCAGAACCTGGAATAGAATAAACATGGATCAAGATACGTTACCTATGTCTTGCATTTCAAATACGCAATATACAGTCTTGTATTTAATATGGGTATGGCTTTGTCTTTTCAAAGTCCAGTATTACATCAACTTGTTTCTTGTAATCAGTTGCAACGTTAAAGGGAGAGGCCTATTGGGGTATTTTGTGGAAACGAAATTCTAGGGACATTCCTGTTGACATATATATCTACTATATTGTTAATACATGATTATAACTCAATCCAGTTGTACTAAGGCTTATACTTTGATAACTTCAGATTTAATGAATAGATAAAAATTAGCGCAAATTCATTGAAATTAAAATTTAAAAACAATTGTTGATGTGTAATAATCTATCAATATGAGCAAATAACAGCAAAGCGGATAAGATATTGACGATAGAACTTGCACTTTAAGACAGTCGTTAAACGTGTCTATTGACCAAAATCACAGTAATAACGGTCTTTCGGGGAAAATGTTCACCTGTATTAAGCATACAAATGCAAACGTACAAACACGTTCATACACAGGCCAAGTTAAACGCAAATATGTTCCGCAACAGAGATAAAAGACCAGTTTTCACTATGCGCGAAGGAAGTGATTTTTTCGCATATCATAAAAACTGGTCGTTCATCTCCGTTGCGGAATATATTTGCGTTAAACTTGGTCTGTGCGCCCGTAATACCAGAGGTGTGTTCAGAACCGCGAGTACTCGCGAGCATTCGCGAGTACCCACTTCTGAACGACAACGAGTTCGCGCGTACTCGCGAATACACGCCTGACCACTTTTGAGCAGTCCCGCCAAGCAAACTTTGATGACCTCATTTTTCTTTCTGTTATAACCCCCTCAATTGAAATTTGGACAAATTGTTATGTGCACGGCACCTATATTTTACAAAATGGTGATGATATTCTGAAATTATCTTGGGAAGTACTCGCGACCTCAGATTTCCGTTCAGGAGTCGTTCGCGGGTACGCGCGTGTACACGCCAAGCGAGTACCCGCGGTCCTGAACACGCCCCAGCACAGGACAAAATATGGTGGAATCCGCTTGCCGGATCTTTCTTCCGGATTCTTTCAGATCCGCCAATTTTTTGGAGAATCCGGAAGGATCCGAAATCGGATTCCACCACTTTTTGTCCTGTGTGCAGTGTTTCTCATGTTTCTTGTCGCAAAACCAAAGGTAAACGAACATCCCTTACCGAGTACTTGGTGTCGAGGATCTGGAAGAGTAGAGTGAACTCCTTGTTGGGAGTGATGAGAGACGTGTTGTATGTCTCCTCATAAAGGACGTCAGCCAGTATGGACGTGGCTAGGATCACCCTGTCCGGGTTATCCTCGTAGTGGAACAGCATCTGAGCTTCTCTACCAGCTCGCAGATCAAACCAGAACCTAGGAGGAGAGAATGAATTACGGAGATGAATTAGTATGTGTATGTGGCAGGGGGAGATGATAAGGTCCCTACTGGCTTCGGCTAGTGGGATATCCCTTTAGCTCAACTGGTAGAGCGCAGGACTTTCACCAGGATGTCCCGGGTTCGATTCCCACTTGAGGTTATCTCACGATCACTTCTGTTACATTTGGCGCCGGAGCAACTCCCCAGTGCTCACTACACCATGGGTTCATCGAACTGAAGTGCTTGCTAACTCGCAAAATCTTGACTCGAGGACGAGTCATTTTGTGGAGGGGGTGTATGTGACAGGGTGATATGGAGCGAAGGACTATCACCCGGAGGTCCCGGGTTCGATTCTCACTTGAGGTGATCTTAATATCACAGTCCATTCTGTTACGTATGTTTTATGGTTTAAAGGCGCTGTAGCACGTTTTTGTTTTCTCAAGTTTGCCATTCATTATTAAAATTTATGCAATAGATCATTACGCGAGAAGGTAAAACATCTCATTACACGATCCGATAAGCCGTATTCATAACAAACGGTTATCCGTATTCGAGGAAAATCGCGCGACGAATCAAACGACAATGTTGTGGAACTCTTCAGTGTGAAGTTGATTTGTAGGTCTCATTGGATTTTGAGATTTCGAACAGCGAGATGGTTGACCATTCCATCATTCTGCCATATTTAAAATTCTACTCTGGGTGTGTAAGTGTCGCTACATCAGTCAGATCACTCGAACTACTCAAAGAAAAATGGACTCGTGTGGTTTTTACCGAACTTAACTGACGGGCAAAAGAAAGGATACATTCACTTGTTTTCGATTAATTCAATATTTTAAACAAATGAGATGCATTTGATTATGGCACGATACAATAACACCTTTCGGCAGTAGTTTGAATAACATAATTGGTGACTGTTTTACTTTTTAGATAAAATATCATTATTTAACGAAAACAGGGATAAGAAATGAAAGTTACACCAACATGACCCCCACCATGTTCAAAATGTAAATGTGTGCAGGCCGAGGTACATTTATTAATTTTCACACAGAGTATTTGTTAAATGTCGATGAACAGTTGTGTTTTATTAATTTGGGGGGATTTCAAAATTTAAATTTTAAAGTTTAATTTTAAAAATTTAAAATGCGTAGAGGTATTTTTTGACTGATTTAATGTTTTGGACTCATTTCCCAAACAAGTCAGTTTTTAAATACGACGTCGAAAACTCGAGATAATTGTCTTTGAAAATTGTACATATGATAAATACAACTGAGTGATATACTTTCTTTTGCCCGTCAGTGTATGTACATTCGTTTTGAAACTCTGATTTTTGACTGGGGAGTATTAGTTAGCACGTTTCTCCCTTTTCTTGAGATCACTTTATTTCAATAAGGACGGCGTGCTACAGCACCTTTTAAGGTCGGATGTGATGTCCCATGGACATTTTCGTTGAAAGCGATTTCAATTGGACAATTACCCGACTTTAAATTGTTTTTATTACTCAGCCGTGGTGAGATCACTCATTGGATATGTGTGATACCACCGCGTGCTGACGTAACGTCGACGTCATAGTCGGTTTTGGTTGACGTCACAATGTTAGCCGCGCGACTGCAATAGCGGGTGGCTTATTTGCAAGTAAGCGTCACTAAAATCGATTTTCTTGCAATTCAGCGCTATTTACATCATTGAGTAATAAATAAAATACTAAACTCAGTCCCTTTTGATAACATGTTCATGAAACTCGTGAATGGCATCGGTATTTAACTCGCTTTCGCTCGTTAAATTACCAAACCACCCACTCGTTTCATAAACATGTTATCAAACGGGACATTGTTTAGTATTCTATATTTATTACTCAACGGTGGTGAGATCACTCACTAGATAACAATGAGTTGGTTACACACATGTGTGATACCACCGCGTGCTACCGTAACGTCATAATCGGCGCGTGACGTCATAGTCGTTTTTGGTTGACGTCACAATGTTTGCCGCGCGACTGCAATAGCGGGTGACCTATTTGCAAGTAAGCGTCACTAAAAACGACTTTCTTGCAATTCAGCGCTATTTACATTATTGAGTAATAAATAAAATACTAAACTCGGTCCCGTTTGATAACATGTTTATGAAACTCGTGAATGGCATCGGTATTTAACTCGTTTTCGCTCGTTAAAATACCAAACCATCCACTCGTTTCATAAACATGTTATCAAACGGGATGTCGTTTAGTATTCTATATTTATTACTCAACGGTGGTGAGATCACTCACTAGATAACAATGAGTTGGTTACACACACATGTGTGATACCACCGCATGCTGCAGTAACGTCACAATCGGCGTGTGACGTCATAGTCGTTTTTGGTTGACGTCACAATGATAGCCGCGCGACTGCAATAGCGGGTTACCTTTTTGCAAGTAAGCGTCACTTAACCCTCTGAGTGCCCGGCCGTTTACGCTATGCGCTCACTCAGTGCCGCTAACTTTTTTGAGTCACTCAAGATTTAGGTCAACGTTGTACATAAAATGTCACCAGGGCGTTATTCGTGTTTATAAAATCATGAAATTTTAACTGAAGGATACCAAGTTGGGTGTCTCTCTACCTATGTATTTTTTTGTTAGAAATATTTAGTATAAAAACGAATAAGCATTGATTATAAACGACAAAGACGTTTTTACGCTAATTACCAATGGCCACGTATGCGTATATCTTTGTTTACTATCTCGGAAATAAATTCCTGTGTTCAAAAATGTAATGTTATTGTTATTTTTCAAGAGAGAAAATGTCAGGGATCACGCTGATGTATTTACTTTCTACATGCGACCTTTAGTTCACGAACTAATACAAGGTATCTTTTTGTAACCATTTTGTTGAACATTGTTCACTGTGACGTCATTGACAAACAATGACCGTAAAATGTACTGTGCATGGTAATCTTTCGTACTTTTTCAAAATACAAGCATAGTGGCTGATATTTCACTCACTGATAGCTATTGTTTCTAGCTTGAGCATGGTATGAATTTTGGAAACCTTTGAAAGGAAATTAATATCATGGTTCAATAGTCCATAAGGGGACCCGTTTTCAGTGGGTAAAAAAACATTTTGATAGCTAGAAATGCAAGGGTATAAACCAGTGTCTAATGGTCGGTCTATACCGAACTCAAGTACTAAATTGAAATAGATTTGCATACTAGAATACATAGACATCCATGTGGACTATTTTTCCATTGGCGTTTTAAGCGATAATCCATGACGATCATTACGACAAAACTGGGGGAAATATGTCGGCGCCGTACCACGGCAGTTTTAGCATAACGATTTCACTGCAATCCGTTTGCAAACTATTTTTATCATCAGGGTGTGATTTCAATCATGAACATATCTTGAATCATGGCAGATGTGTACACCACACATCATTCACTAAAATATGTGTCTATCAAGCGAAAATTGCATTGCAGAAAGTTTATTTCACGGAACTCCGAAGTCAAAATGAAAATCGTAAAAGTTGGCCGTAGACACCTTTGTGTTTCAGTAAAGGAATAGAAAATATCATAAATAAATTTTACTCCAAAAACAAACGTAAGCTTCGAATTATATTCTCTGCCAAGTAGATGTTATGTCCTTACTTGACACGGAAGTACATGCTTTCACAACGCATGTATCTCGAACGGGTGACGGCAAATTCCTCAGAGTCAACGGAGTTTTTCCCAGAATGCCCTCTAATGTTGGTTTGCTCATGAATATTGATGAGGTCACGTGTTTTGGAGGTCACGTGACCTAAAATCAGACGGTCTCTTGCATCGATCGCCATTTTGTGTAAGTATTTGTTTTTATGGCGGTTAGATTTAAGTGTGTTTATATTAACACTGTTGAGATGGTATTTGATCTAAAAATGATTCCCGGCTGTTATAGGTGTAGTACAGGTTGCATTTAGTATCTTACATTATCTTATATTGTGAAACGTGATTCTGAAGTAGAACAACAAAAATAATGGCTTGCAAATAAGGATGAAATGATTTTAATGAAAATATTTTAAGGGTATAAATAACAACCCTTTGTATGGCCTATTCATAGGGCTGTGTATTGCCTCAATTTTTGTATTGCAATACGTATTGCTGAACTGTAATGTATTGCAATACGTACCACAATATATTGCAAGATCCTCTGACAATGAAATATTTCTCTAGAAAACATTTTAACTAGTGCAAATGATATTGCAACATGCTAAATAACTCTACATTCAACTTTTATACTTCTTTTTGCAGTTTAAACAAGACACATTTGATTAAATTAATTTCATATCTTTAAAAAGATCATTTGTAAAACAGTCCAACACACATTCTAGCACTTCAAAATAATTTTCTTAATGCAAGTTAAGCCAGTAAATGTGCCTTTTACAAGATAAATGAATAAATTTGACTTAATATTTGTTGGTGCAATATATTGCAATATGAAAATCGTATTGCAATACATGTATTGCACAACTCTGTAATGCAATATATTGGTATTGCAATAATATTGCACAGCCTTACCTATTCACATTTGAAAATTTACTATTGCTACAAAGGGGAATGGCCCATTCAAATTTGTGAAAATTGCTAAAAGTCCTTAAAATGGCCCATTGTCTTTCCCAATCCCTGATGTTCTTATGAATGAAAATGTTCCCAAAAAATGGAAATAAAAAAAATCAAAACAAGTGTACTGCAATATAAACATTCACACACTATAAACTTCCAATTTAACAATGATTTTGAATGTTGGGATTACTTCAGGAAGCTGGTGAATCCTATATTTTGGTCAAAGAATATCATAAAATGTTTCACATTGAAACAAACAATGAAATACGTGCATCTACAATTCCCGAAGGAAACAACAAATGAAGTAAATGCACTGATTTTATATTTGTTCCCATTAAAGCAATACAGTGCCTTTCAATAGAAGTAATATACTTTGTTCACATTTAATTAATATTTTGTACAAATTGACACTGTTTGTTATAGTCTACGATCATTAATTCCGTTTTGTACACTTGCAGTTTTAAGTATTTCGTTCGTAAAACAAAGGGAAGTAATTCTGAATCTTGTTGCCCCTAGAAAGCCAAACTCCTCAAAGTGAAGCTACGACTCAGTCAGTGACTCTGTGTCAAGCCTTTATCAATGATGATAGTTGATCAGCGTTGGGGACGAGGTTGCTGGAAAGCTACCGGAACTTAATGCAGCATATTACAGGTTATAAAAGTAAATATTCTATTGTATGAACATGTCAGTCGATATATAATAAGTGAATAAGCAATTTAACCTTTAATTTTCAGCCATTATGTGAACTTTTCTGTTTGTAATTGCAGTCAATCTTCTCTTCACTTCGTCTCCATATTGTAACAAGAATTTTTAAGAACAATACAAAATGTTTGTAGAAGAATTGTCTTCCCCATTTATAATATTAGAAAAGACAAGAAAATCCATACTGTATATTAATTACCTATTACTATCATCTGAAATCACAGCAAATGCATTTTGTATTATCTTGAATATACTTCTGAATTAACCGAATCAAGTTTCTGTTTCAGTCAGTAATAACGGAAACCCCACAAAATGGCCCATTGTCTAAGGGGTCTTTCCCAATCCCTGATGTTCTTATGAATGAAAATGTTCCCAAAAAATGTGAATTAAAACCATTGAGTAATCAGTTGTCAAGCAACCAATTACTAATTTACCACTGCTAATGATTCTTGTAAAAGAACTAGTCCAGACTTATTTCAACTAGTCAAATACATCTCCATGATCATTTCATCTAAATTTTTAACTACCGGTAGTCCTTCGGACTACCAGTTTTTACACTCTACTAGCCCAGCCTCTTTTTCACTAGCCATGGGCTACCGAACTAGTGCTACTAATTGCGAACCCTGGAAGATCTTAACATTTATGAAAATAAAAAAATAGCTGTAAGATTAGTATCATGTAATTCCTTTTCATAAACTGGGAAAATATTTGTCCAATTACAGGGATGAAAATGACAATTTTCTTCGTATTCGAGCAATTCCTCGGTTTTTGTTTTCATTTAGAGGTGGTTTAACAACTGTAAAATGCTCAAATACTCAAATACACTGTAAAATGCTCAAATACTCAGGGCCCCTTACAAGAGCTCTGCCTTAATTTCCTCTGAAATATCATTTTGCTGTTGTCATCCCTGCAATTAAAATACATTTCAGGAAATAATTATGCCATTTATAATTATTACAAATGTGGGGATGTTTATCATTCAAATGAATTGATAATAAAGAGCCCTGCAGCCTTGTGCTTTAAGTAAAGGCATCTGGTAAATGTTTATGTTAAAATTCCTGATTGTGATGCAATGGCAAAGCTTTATAGTATTTTCCCAAGACACAGTTAAAACAATTAATGTTAAGTTAATGTCTTCTTAAAAAAAAGTTTGGCAGATCATGATAACATGTTGTATATATATATATTACAGATTTAAGCAGTGCAATGAATTCCCTGGCAGAGGGGGGACTGCCTGAGGTCGACAGAATTCAAGAATGCGGCCTCGCCAGTACAAGTCCTCAAAGTAAGAATAGAGATTAAACATCAATTGATATCCATAACAATATTCCTTGCTAAAATGAGTATATTTAAAAGTGCATTAGCAAATAGTAATAATTAATTAAAAGAAAGGTGAATGAATTTTAATTTATTGTGATAAAAGTAAAGTTATCACATACCTCCATTAAACATTTAAGTCATATCTTTATTAACAGACAAAAGTGTCCTCCAGAAAAAAGGTAAGCAACAGTGCTATAGTAGCTTCAGATTCATATATTTGTTTTTCATCAATTGACATATTGGAGTAAACAATTATTATATTGTTCCAGATTCCAATCTGCCAGTTGATAACACCATTGACAGTCAAGGGTTTCTTCATGTGCCCAAATCAACAAGACCGACCAAGTCGAGAACACGAAAAAATAGAGGATGAAGAACATTTGGTTCTTGAAACCGAAAAGGAAAAATTTATAATGGAAACTGACAAATTGGAACAAGAGCTTAATTACTACAGAATCAAAGCAGAAGTTGAAAAGTTAAAAAAGCAAAAATTAGAATTAGAGATTATGAAGTTTCAAAATGAAAGTAGCCATTTGTGTGACTCTTATATTCACTTGAGAATTAATTAAGTAACACCCTAGATTGTAAACTGAATTGTGGTTTATTGAAATTAACAGTTTTAAGATTTTGTGAGTTTGAAGGTGCATACTGCTATAATACTACCTTTATTTCAAAGGGATTTTTATCTCTGTAATTGAAGATATCAGTATGACAACTTATTTTCTGACAACTACAATAAAAACAAATGGCATGAATGTTTGGAATAATATATTTTCATCTTTTTCTCCTACAATGTGAAATGAGACTATTTGGTCAAAGGTGATTCTTAATTGTAGGATTGGTGACCCTGTTACTTCAAATGTGGGTCACAGGGGTCATGATTTAAAAACCTATTTTTTGCTTGTTAACAATATATTACTTAGATATTCAACCTTACATAATATGTGCACTTCAATCAGTATTAAAGTAGGTAAGGGAGGTAATTTTAAAGCTGAGCTGAGTTAAAGGCATTTCATCTTTCTGATGTGAGAGTTCTCACATGTGCTTTGAGAATATAATATGTCTGATGAAAAAAAGATATTTAGAATTAAAAACTTAGAATTGGAGGTCTAACAAAAATTATAAGTCATATTTTATCTTTGTCTCACATTTCACATATGAGTAATTATTTGTATTTTGCAAGTGAATTTGCTGATAAAGGTACACAAGTCTAAAAATATTCTAAAGACTTAATACAGAATCTTTTATTAAATCTAATATTATGTTCTTTGTAATTTAAGAGTAAATAATGGAGTTTTTTAATATCTCATGATATTGTGTAATTATTTGGAGAATTAATTAATTAATTAATGAGAATTTCCAGTACGAGTCAATTTGGTATACATATCTTATACTTTATAACTGATTTAGTTTTCTATTAACTTTGCAGTTAATTTTATTCAATAGGAACAAGAAATGAGATAGATGTCTACATCATGGACATGTTTAATGTGAATCTATTTGAAATGAGAACTATTGAATACCCTTTGAAGGAATAACTTGAAGAGGAATTAAATTTTTTCATTTTACATGAGATATGTGAACTGAATATGACTAGTGATGACTGGTGATAACATAGGACTATAAAAGAAGTAGCTATATGAGATTGTGACATCACACCTATTTTCATCATCTTCTCCAGTACAGAAAAATAATTAATTGTAGGAAAAACTGCATCTAACATATAAATTTTACTGGCTGCGAGTCCAGTGTCTGCATGTTATGTAATTGCATTGTGTTGACCTCTTCCTGGCAGAAGGATGAAAACTGATAGTTACACAGAGGTTTCAGGTTACTTCAAACTACTGTGCAGCACTGTGTTATAGACTGTGCGTGAGACTGCTTTTGTCTTCCACTGACTCTAAAAAATAATTTATTCTTAGAATATCACCATTTTATCAAATATTGAAAAGGAGCCTATAAGAAATGGTGAAAAAGAATTTACTAAAAAAAATTCACCAATTTATTAAGTATTCAAATGGAGCCTATGAGAAATGGGATTTTCAAAAACTGAGGCTCCTATTCATTATGTAATAAATGTTGGTATTGCCATAATGCAATTAAGAATTAAAACAATATAATGCAAAGGTGTATGATATTCATAACGAATGTTGATTTATGTGTAACCAATTTTGATAATAATTAGCAGGGGTCATGACCTAAGAATGTTTTTTTCATTTTCTTCTACAGCCCCAGGCAATTATTGCAATAGCTTACAGTGGTGAATTGTATGCAAAGAATTGTACCCGGTATATTCATTATTATATAATGTGTGTACGATCTTAAAAAATAGTATGATCTCTCCACCACATTATTATATGTTTGATACCAGCAATTTATTTCCAAGCTTTGTGTTGCTCTTTCAACACACATATATATAGCAGATTGGCAAAGTTATGGTAACAAAATATTTTTAAACTGCTTTAATCGTTTCACTACCTAGATTCTTATTACTACATTCAATTATCTGACCATTGCTATAAAGTCCACTCCATAACATACCCCACTTATTATATCCTGATGAGCTACAGAGGCCATGGCTCTATTTTTAAGTAAGTGAAATCTATTTTTAGTGTATCACGATACAGGAAGCTCACGATACAATTATCACGATTTCCCAAGCTACGATTGTATCGTAGGTATTGATGAATCGTTACAGCCCTATCCATCCTTGACATTAATTGAACATGTGTTCACTTTTGCCTTATTCTAACATTGGTAACAGTTTCAATTGTAGATATGCAACACATTTTTATTTGATTTAAACAATATTTATTCATTATTCATGAGTGGAGGGGTAAACAGGCATTACGCCTATATGAATACCTTATTTCTGCACCAGCTTAACATCTACTTTTTGAAATAAAATGTATTATTGAAATTTTCAAGTTTTGTGTTATCCATTTCTTGATGAGTCAAATTAAAATGTTATTACTTCACCATTTATCTTAGAATTTTTCTCCCTGAATTTTAATTTTATAACATTAATCAAGATAAATGCAATTTGCAAATTTATTTCAATATTTAATTTTGTGATGAAAATTATACTTATCAATGTGGCTTCTTTGGAGAAACATACTTGTTCAAGTAATTTGGGGTTGCTTATGTGGAACCATGGTGGCACTCCAGTATATTTTGTAATCATGATTCATGAAGGGAAAGCCATGGTTGTTTTTTACATATTTTCCAATGCACCACAAATCGGACTTTGTGGGAACATGATAGATCTGGAAAACGTTCATGATTTATGCCAACTTATACTATTACATCTGCACATTTATAAAATATAATGGACAACAGCAATTAGGGATATTGTTTGTTATTACATTTTTTTCTCATTTTGAATAATGATTGTATTCAGTAACTGTCTGACTCATTAATGAAATATTAATAATACAAATTACAATATCAAAAACTTGTTCGTCCAGTATAATAAAATTGATAACAGTAAATGTACTTTGGAAGCCAGCACAAAGGTATAACATATACTGGACAAAAATAATTAGGGATATAGACCTATTTCTAAATTATGAATAATTATATATTTCTTCATTGACTCCATGATAAAATATCAATAATAACAATTAAAATATCCCTAACTTATTTTATCCAGTATAGATATAATACACGCTTCCATCAAATACAGAGAAATAAATGTAGGCTAAATCTTGCACACACCGAATGAACAGAATATTCCTCGTCTCCCTCACAAAAACAGTGTGATTGCATCACCACCTCAAATTCCCTAATTAGAGCTTCTGCCTCCGCTAATGAGGTCACCGAACCATGATAAGGGTCTCCCTTTCCCCGAAAAAAGTTGTCCACGTAGTGTCGATCGTTTCCATTTTTTATTGCAAAATGTTGAATTTCCCGCGAAAATAACACGTGATACACACAAAAATAGATTTGATATGACGTAGGAGACATTTACATAGCAACCATCTCATGAATATTCATTAGGAAGCGCAGCGCACGGCAGTGTAGGGCCCAGTTTTGAAAACTCCTTTCACTCTGAGGAGTTTTCCCCGACCCATCTCGAACCCCGACAAACATGTAGGCCCGCTGTCCATCGCATAAGCCCCGCCCACTTCACCCGCACATTGGCGCATTAATATGGCGGGAACGTAGTCGTCGTATACTCTTTTGTTTTTGTAGTTGTCTTGCAAGACACCAATTTATTTAAGATTTATAGTGTTATCTGTTAGTTCATTTCAATATAACGTGACATAAAAAAATAAACAATGACGATCTTCCGCAGGCCACGCCCCTGCTCTGCAAATTGTCTCCCCTTTTATCATCACAACTTCCGAATGGATGACAAAAGACCATTTGAACTGGTGAGACTGTCACTTCAACTTTTTTTTTATTAAGGACAAACATAAAAAAAAAAAACATTTAAATTTTACCAGGATTTGCATGCATCAATGATGCACGTTTTAATGTATCAAGTTTTATTTTGTTAAAAAAAGTCATTATGATATATTCCCTAATGTAAAATAAAAAAATATAAAAAATAATATTTAGGTCATAAAAAAAGAACAACACCGGCTAGAATTTATTATTTAAAAAGTCTGTACCTGTTCCTACATTCAAAGACAATTCTTTTAAAATATATTGTTAAGCAAATGTCACACAAAACATATTTATTGTTTCTCATTACCTAGTGCTTTACCTTTCAATATTTCTTACTAGATGACAAAGAGAAATTAAAATGTATTTTCCCAAAGTATGAATATTAAGCATGGATTTAAAATAATAAATGTCTGCTTGGGAAAAGGGGTTAATAAATTACTTAGATATATGTTAATAATGGAGACATGTCCCAACATATTATTTAGTCAATTCACAAATTTGTAGTATTCATCATAAGAATTTTTCCAGATTATACAATATTTGAATTTATTTTTAATTTGAACAATAATTTAAAACAATTTTTTTAGAAGCGATGTTTGCCATTAGCTTTTTAACTAATAATTATTTTTATAATATTAATTTGAAAATTCTAAATACATTTTACTGTTATAGTTATTAAGTTATAATTGTTTACTTAATTGGCAATACAAGTAACATTACTTTATTGTAGAATATTCTAAATTTGAAATTTGGATAATAAAATAAATTCATAGAAAAAAAACCCATGAAAATTGCATTATTATTGAAAATACACAATGTTTTAACAAATGTAAATAAATCTGTCAACAAATTCATTGTAGGCCTATTCAATTTATTTACCTTACTTTTCATATTTTCTGTTTCCCAAAAAAGCTAATCATTCTACTGGCACCCTCTTCTTGTAAAAATATGTAAACTTGTATGATATTAATCTTTGTTTAGCTTACTTTTTGTTCAATGTTGCACCCTTCTTGAATATTCATGAGAATAAGTGCATCTAACTTGATCAAGTCGGGTGTCAGTCCCGTGAACGATTACAATATCAACGGATTTTCAGTGCCAAAGGAGCTGTCAATTTATTACATCTTCATAATTCAAAATTGATATAAATAACATTTCGTCCGCGACGTGGGTTTTCCCGAAATATCTACAAGCACGTTGTGGATATGACGTCAATACTCGCGTGATAAACGTCATGTATCATCTCTCGTGCTGTTTCCCCGACAGCTGAACATTGTTTCGCGCCAGATAAAACATTCCATTGTAACTTCATACAAACTCCTATCGTCCTTTGGTTATATTTCCCTAAAAATTATGTATTGAAATACCCCTTCCAACTTTCAATCAAATATTTGATAAGATAACATTTGCTTGACACTTTTCTTCCGTTGTCTTTATAGTAATTTAGATGGGTAAATACATTATGTTTGTCAATGTTTTTAGATTTCATAGAGCAATACACTTGACATTTGCAGTTCGATACAGTTTCTGATATAAATAGTAAATATAAAAGCGAACATAAATTGTAAAGGTTCAATGAATATCATTATTAATTTCATTATATCCATCAGATGTCCGTAACATATTAGTTAATTGGAATAAGATTTCCGGAAAGTGGTATCTGCAGTGTCACCGCCATTTTGTCAACAAAGGCCCGCGAGGTACAATTTACACTGCATTTCAATACGGCAGTTTTACTGTGTTGAACGCATCAAACAAGAAAATCACGGACAGAAACATAAACAAAAATAAAAATTCTATCTTTTGATAGTATTTTCAGGTAATGTTGCCATTTTGTTCCACGTAAACGGGACAGCAAAATATTGACATCGCGAATCGTGTAGCAACTTTATTTCGTTCAGCCAAATTTGTCATTTACACGAAGCCTTTACTTGATTTGACACAAGCCGTATCACTGTGACATTCGGGGGTTTACACTGTATAATTCACCTACAGATCTAAAATCAATTTGAGCAAAATATTCTGCCATTCTTTTACGTAAAACAAATCGTTAATGTATCAAAATATCATAATGATCATTAGGCATGCTCCCCTCGCTAGCCAAGTTGACAGGCCATTTGTTTACATTTCAATTGGAGTAAACCATGGTCGATACCCGCATTTCAAATATACTATTTGGCATGTTTTATACATGTTACTACTTGCTGAGTTGTATTTTCTTGTATGAAATTTATTTCTATAAATTAATTCGTGTTTAATTTTCTGTGTACATTTCATAGAAATATATTGATACAGGTTTTGCATCATAGCGGTTTACCTGTAGTCTCAACATAGATAGCCATTATTCAAAGCTGACATTTTTTTCTTGGTTATGGGTTGCAGGGTCCGTTCTTGTTAACTTGAAAGCCTTTTTTAATTATTTGCATGTGATTTCAAAACTAGACACACTGTAGATTGTCTTGGTGAATTTGGTTGTTTGTGTTACATTGTTCTTTTACTGTAATACTTGTATACCTTTAGATATGCAATGTAGAGAGGTAGACAATGGCACCATGACAGAGTGGATTAACTTTGTTGATCACAGTTGTTTGTGAAATTCATGATATCTGTGTCAATATTTAGTTATATTGCACAAAAGTGGTATCAAATTGAAGCTTAGTTGACAGGGTTTCTGCCAAAACTATTGTCAACTTGATTTGATCTTTATTTTAAAAACATAGCAATGAGGTTAGTGGGGTCATAGTTTGGCACCATAAATGGTCCTATGGCACTATAGGGGGTTTTGATTGAGGGGCCCATAAATGGTCCTATGGGACGGTTACCTGCCAAAACGCAGAACTGCAAAACGCAGAATCCCAATTAGCAGAAATGAAAAGTTCATTGTCAGGCTGGTCACACCTATTCAATTAAGTAATGGACTGGTCCACTCTGACAGTGAGTAGAGCGACACAGTCAAATTAGCAGATCACTGAATCAACAGGTCAATGTTCAACAGTATGAACCTCCCGGTATATGTTTATATGAAAATACTGAGTAGTCACACACTGTAACAATATATTCAACACTCTATCAAAACATTGTTAAACAGTATAATAGTCTTCATTTCATTTCCTATCGGGCCGTTCCATTATATTATGAGGGTTCAGGTGTGTGCAACCAACCATAAATGTTGTTGTTTTAGCAGTTCTGCGTTTTGCAGTTCTGCGTTTTGGCAGGATACCTATGGGACTATACAGGTTAAACCGATGTTATTGCAATTCAGCGCTATTTACATCATTTACTAAGAAATAAAATACTAAACTCGGTCCCGTTTGATAACATGTTTATGAAACTCGTGAATGACATCGGTCTTTAACTCGCTTTCGCTCGTTAAAATACCAAACCATCCACTCGTTTCATAAACATGATATCAAACGGGACATCGTTTAGTATTCTATATATAACTTATTTACTGCTCTCTAAAAGACAGCTAAACAGCTCTCAAATTCATTCAAAATTGATTCGTTAGATTAAAAGTCATGTTATTAGGCACTGGGAACAATCATTACTTCATATGAAGTTAGAAAACTGAATATACACTGTCGGCCAAATGAAACGCCTACAAAATATATTTTCAGACTTCCTAGAAACTATAATGTAATGTTTAGAAGTATTTTAGCATTATGAAGTTACATAATATATTTAAATTTCAGAAGTGGTCATGTCACAAAAGAATTGCGATTGTTTGAAATGAGACAACAGAATTGTTCAGTTTTCGATCAGTGCTTAATGAGAAAAAAACATTTGAAACAGATTTTCATAAAACCACGAGCAACAATACAGGTACGCTTTCCCTTTAAAGTGGTGATGACACTACATTTGCACGTGGTTACGGTGTGCAAGCGAATCAACCGGAAATAGCGGTCTTCATTGGGCGTGGTTGTCACGAATGTTATTGACCCGAATCACAGTTTTTCCACGATTTCAATGGACTTCCATATTAATTATTGTTTCAGCATTATATGGGGACAACCATAAATTATATTTCAGAAATTATTTCATCATTCATGTTAAGGATAATCAAGTAGGCGTTTCTTTGTCCGACAGTGTAGGTACAATAAAGTAGTTCACCCTATGGATGATGTAGCTGTCATCTTGATGGCATTTCCTGCAGAAAGCGGACAGGGAGGGGAAACTGTTAAAGGCTGAAATCAAACAAAGGTTTCATAAATATAATTAATGCGAGTTCAAACAATATTAATTCGAAATGTAAGCAAAGATATATACATGAGACAAGATAAGTTAGGGATATAAGATATTTTATGATTGATATTTCATTAGTATGAAAAGTAATAAATACATCAGCATTTATAATTTCTTCAAAATGTCCCTTATTATTTTTGTCAAGTATTGATGACAGGTTCACGTCTTGAATAAATCCCTTCTTTCTCCACAGAAAATCACAAATTCGCGCCATTTTTAAAAACGGAAGATGAAGAACTCAAGAATAGGGCTAAGAAATAAATTAAGACGAACTGTCATTTAATGTATCACTGCAAATACTCACAAATCTAAGCGTAGCTAAGTTTCTCCAAATATACTGGCTGCAGATCTGATCAGGGGAGACAATCCACTGTCCGTCTCCCCCACACGTGATCACATGCGAGGTTGTGCAGTCCCTGTAGTCGGGGGCACACTGGTAGGTTGTCCTTCCACCGAGTGACGTGTCTCCAGGCTGGATCAACGAGTTCTTCAGAGTGGCCGTACTACAGTTTGGAATATTTCCCGGGGTGTCTGGAGTGGAATGAGTGATACGAGTAAAATGTCATGGCATGTCAACACAAAATACCCCTATCACATATCATATTCATTTGTTTTCGTTTTTATTGTTTTTTTAAATAATTCTAAAGAAACCCGTCCAGTAAATGATAAAACTTGAAGCTGATTATTATCTCCTACTGTGTCCATTCATCAACTCAAATTAGCCTTTAGCAACAAACTAGAACTCTTAATTATGCAACTCGGTCCTTATATACGGGATACATCAATCCCTCTAGAGACGGTGGGCAAATCAGTCATCTGACCCATGGTTCGCTAGTTCCAGCCGTTGCTCGCAGGTTTCACCGCAATGCATAGCCACATGGCGTTGCGGGCTTTCTCCCTGCAATAATACTAGCAGCCGTGATATAAGTGAAATACTCTTGAAAGCGGCGTTAAACCCTAACTCACTCCCTCACTCACTCACTCACTAAATCAGTCATCTACAGTCAGCAACACAGGACAAATCGGATCCTTCCGGATTAACCTGAAATTGAACTTGTTGTCCTTGGGAGCAGAGAGCGAGAGGGTGGAGTCTGCATCAAGCCAGAGACATCATCCACGTCTCCAGCTTGGACACCAAATCTACCAGGGCTCTGTTCCATAACATCCATAACAGCGAGCGCTTATAATCGCTCATTGAGCGCTACATTAAACCTCTCTTGAACGCGATTGCTCAATGTAGCGCTACGTAGCAAAGCGAGCAAACCTCGAGGAATTGCACCGTGTCGTTCAGGAGAGAATGCGCTACATTCAGCGCTAATTTAGCGCTACATTGAGCGATCAATGAGCGATTATAAGCGCTCGCTGTTATGGAACGGAGCCAAGGTGACATTCCAACTGGCCTACAAGTCTTCTGTTCTCAAATACAAGCTAAAATTGATCTGCGTTGTTCAACTACCATCTGTAAACAGAGGTACACTCAACCGCAAAAGAAACGTCACAATGTAAATAAAACTAAATAATGCTGCCGGAGAAAGTGGATTCGATAGACACAAAATACAATTCACAGTTTCATGCATTTCATTAAATAATAAATCTTTTCAATTCAAATACACTTAGGGTTCTGAAATATGAACGGATAATGTTTTGAAATTTCAAGTTTAGTTTAGTTGGCTTCTGTAGAGATGATGTATCTCTGTTTCAGTCGTATTTATCACTCGTGGAATGAATTATCTTATATGTTATGGTGACGTTTCTTTTGCAGATGAGTGTACACCAACACACGTTTCAGTAACGTACTGTGAGGATACAGATGAAGCTCCTTCAGCGAATAGTCCTGTAGGATATGAACAGAGGACATCTGACTGTGGGGAACCGCCGGGGTGTATGTGTGCTGCAGCCTCCCTTCCACGTAGATCTGGAAACCAAATCACGTTTATTCATTTCAACTTCCAAACGCAAGGCATAACTCTTGCCAGTCTGCATTACTGGCTGATTTAAGCCTTGCGGTATTTCCCTTGCTATGCTGTGCATAGATAGTGAATCGCTGCACCAGAAATACATAGCGGGCCTGAATTTCTAGACACAGATTTCTTAAGGAAATACTGAAAGGCCTAAATCAGCCATTAACGGAGATTGGCAAGAGTTATGCCGTGCATTGGGAAGTTGATTTCAACATAACTCACGGATGGTTGTCAAGGTTACCATCCTTGTTCCGTCCCCAGTTTGAAATGAGTAATGTTCCATATCAGAAATAATATAAACAACCTTTTACAGACTTGATAATAAAATGCCATATTTCCATTAACAACCGCCCGACAAGAGTGTGTTGAAATAAAATACTTCTTATCATCGAAGTTATTTATGACTTTTATACTTCATGTAAGTAATGACATGGGCAGCCTTCAAGAACAGAATCGATAATAATATCATGTATATGTATTTCCTCTAACAGGCGCTGTGACTCTAAATCTGCTGAATAATAAGATAAGTAATAATAAGCAATGCGTACATGGTGCTTTATATAGGAATTATGGTAATCAATATTATTTATGTACCGTAAACCTTGAATAATAGCCTGTCCTGAATAATCGCCCGGTCTAAAACCTTGAATAATCGCCGGGTTAAATTTAGCAAATGTAAATAAACTAACGGCTATTTCTTTTTCGTACAAAATTCGAGCATAAGCATATTTCACACATGACGCGCACATCGTTTACAATATTAAAAATTTAAAACATACTGCATTCGGGGAAAAAACTGATCGCCTGCCTTGAATAATCGCCGGGTCAAATCGGTGTTTGAAATTTATAATCGCCGATCGTTTATTCAAGGATTTACGGTATGCGGTATATCGAAGTCGATATTCATTACTGTTGCACTTTGTTGTCTCAATAGCCCAGCGGGTAAGTGCAATTTTCCAACTGAATTGTGCACATCGTCAAATTTGGCATGATTGTAGCTGATACCCATATACTCACATACAGATCGAGAGGCCTCGCAAAATTTTCATATTTTTTTTATTTTTGGGGGGGAAAAGTGAAAGGTTTCTCAACTGATTCTGGGAAGGTGTACATAATAACATACTAAAAGTTTACCAAAATAGGACCCCCGGAAAGTTGTTTTTTCAAGATGGCGTCCAAGATGGCCGCCGACACCTCTTAATGCCTATTCGAGAAAGTGTCCTTTCAAAGATAGATACTAACTATTTTGGACAGAATTAAGGATATTTTATCAACATGATGTTAAGAGACCCTTTGTTCTGACATTATCCCCTACCGAGGTTTCGTTTGATTTAGCATTTATATTCATAATGATCCTACTCCAATTGGTATACATGTAGTTAATGAGGGAAATAATCAAACAAGCAAAAAAGTGAGAGTGGCTCACTAATACCCCGACTGTTAAAGTTTGACATTTTTATTTTACTTAAAGAGAGAGGTGTCTGCACACCAAGGATTGATAAGCTATGAAATGTAAATGCTAAGATTAAACTGTTTGTGAAAATGGTAGGACAAGTCTCGATCTTCATTTAAAAAAGGTGGTTTAAGTCAAAATAGGAATACTAGTAACTTGAAAAGGTATGGGTAACATAATACATTACTGCTATTACCACTGATTTCAACTTTATTTTAGAAATTAATCCATCATAATGATTCATTCGAGTGACTTGAAACAACAGGTACATGGAAGGACACCCCTGTAAGCACGGTGAGGTATATATATACAGCAGTTTATGGCTGAAAGGAAATACAATTTAACTTTTCCCAAAATATAACCAGTGGAAATATAAAATAGTAAAATCAACAAGAACACAGAAGTAGGTTTTGATGAAAGTTACATGAAAAAGAAAATGATGAAGTCAACAAATCACAACACAGAAGTAGCTTCTTTCATTCTAGCTATGATAAAGTAAAAAAATATAAAAGGTCGCCAAAAATTAAAAAATTCACCAAATCGTGTTACATTTTGCAATGCACCTCTCCTAGTGGTGAAGAAGATATGTGCCAAATTTGAAAAGGATGAGATGAATTGTTTTTTTTGTAATCGATCGGACAAAAAATGCTCAGAATTTGACTAAGTTAAAAAATACAAAAAATCGCCAAAAATTAAAAAATTCACTAATTCGGTTTAATCTTCGCACTGTACCTCTCCTAGTGGTGAAGAAGACACGGATGCCCCCGGATATACCAAAGTTATGGCCAAGGTTAAAGTTTTCTAAATATTGTCCACTGCGGCAAGGTCAAGGTCACAAGGTCAAATATGATGACCTCATGTGAAATGTCTCATTATTAGGTATGCACATGCCAAGTATGAAAGCCGTAGCTTTGAGCAATCTAAAAGTTTACTGAAGATGTCGACTGCGGCAAGGTCAAGGCCAAGGTCAAGGTCACAAGGTCAAATATGATGACCTCACCTGAAAGGTCTCATCACAAGGTATCCACGTGCCAAGTATGAAAGCCCTAGCTCTTAGCAATCCAAAGTTATGGCCAAGGTTAAAGTTTTTGTGGACAAACACACAGACAGACAGACGGACATACAGACAGACGGACAGGTGAAAAACAATATACCCCCGGAATCTTCGATTCGGGGGCATAAAAATAAAAAAAAATGCCAAAACTAAAAAAATTCACCAATTCGGTTTAAACTTCGCACTGCACCTCTCCCAGTGGTGAAGAAGACATGTACCAAATTTAAAAAGGATGAGATGAATAGTTTTTCTGTAATCGATCGGACAAAAATTGTCTTCGGACGGAAGGAAGGACGGACGGGCGGACGGACGGACGGAATCGTTGGTATTACTATATACCCCCAACCGTTGGTCGGGGGTATATTAATGATAAACGTGAGCTGGCGATGATTTTGTCTTCATAGGATCCATAATCTAACCTTATAAATACCGGAGCTGTAACCAATAGCAACGTGAGATTCCTGGTTAATGGTGAATGGAAAGCCGAAGATGTCTTCTACTAGAGACTGGGTTCCGTCCTGCTGAAGACTGGTTACTGTCTGGTTGCGCGCGCCCATGTCTATCGTGTACTGTAAACTCTTGCCAATCGATCCAACCAGTTCAATCACTACACTGAAATATGTACACATAATGAAAGCTTGATGAAACATTACAATTCAACCGTTCGGGATATACAAGTTTATACTCTAGTTTCAACACTTAATTAACATAATACAGTTAGGGTATACCAGTAGCCTCAAATCCATTGGTAAGTGCACATGTGCAGAGTAAGCATTTTAAAAAACAGTCAATCTTAACACATTGCTAAGCTGCGAAGTAATATTAGTAAGCATTTATACACTGACGTTCAAAAGATATTTTCCCATTTCTAAAAACTGGTTATTGCCAAATCTGTCTTTTTGGACCCCATATCTACAAAACCCCATTTTGTTCATTCGATTATACAGTTGTTCAAACTACACAACAAATAATCAATAAATGAAGTTTTGAAGAAAGGCGGGATCCAAAAAGGCACATTGTAAAAGTTCATGGCAATGACCAGTTTTTAAAAGCGGGTAGTTTCTTTTGAACGTCAATATAGAATAAACGATTACTTACATCTGACATTAAACGTTGCAGAATTAACATTGGAATTAGATATAATCTAGAAGATACGTTCAATTGAACAATATCAGTCAATGCTTTTACTGCCCCCTAAGGGTGGATACTTACGCTCCTGTATCATTTGTGGGGGTGATGTAAGCCGAGATGACCGACCCCTCCCCAAACTCACACGGCAGGTCTAGGGTAGTCGTAGGTCCGGACTTAAAGGGAAGGTTAAATTTCGTGAGCTCGAGTTATCCCTTTCTTACTTTCTACAGTGGTTAACACTTCAATGATAATTTTTTACTTGCTGAATATACATTTTGGTCTTACAGCTTCGTTAATATCATGTTATTGCGCCTTTGAGAAATTTGACTAATCAAATTCCGGGGTTTCTCGTCAAGAACATGTATGTGTTGGTATTCACTACATTCCACTGGATGAAAGTACATTGTAAGTACATCTGCGTCCCGAAAGTATGTTCACCTTCATGTGATTCTTAGTGCAAATATCATGAAAATTGAAGTTGATAAAATAAATAAATAATATTACATCGCATACAGTGACAATGGATCATCATGTACCCATGAGTAAAACATGAGTACAATCATGGGAGTGGTAAATGTAAATGAAATTTGACTTAATAAAAAGACAGCAGGGGTCATATTTTGAAAAAATTCAAACTTCATTAACTCTCGAATAAAAAATTCCATATTGACTAAATCACAAATCACAAATACATTGAGTGAGTATAAGAGGAAGTATATGATGTATGTTCGATCCAGTTCATAACTTAGTGAATATTTCACAAACCTGCAGTTTTGAAAAGATTGACCCCTGGTCACTCCAAAGAGCTGCCAAAACTGTAATTGTTTACTATGAGATATCAACCCAGATTATGTTGTTGAACACTCAACTGTCTTTATGTAAAATGCAAAATGATCAGTTTAGCTCTTGCGTTGATACCATGCTTCAACAAAATGCCAAATTACATGATATTTGCAAAAAATACACCAGTAGGTGAACAAACTTTCGGTACGCAGCTATATATACTCAGAAAAGGCGTGTGTGGTCATAATAAAGTAATTGTTATCCAGAAAAAACATGCCTTTTGTATGTTGTGCTCCTGTTAATATATACTGTTAACCTTAATTAATGTTTTAAACCATTTATTTTCATCTAGTTAATTGTGATCAACTGGAATATATGCATAATACCAAACCTCACCCCGACTGATATTCTGTTAAGCTCGCATCCACCCATCACGTGACCGGAAGGTACGCCATTTTCGCAAACAGAGACTGAACTCCCTCCGCAGAATACGTAGTTCTCTGCGCATGCGTATTCAATGGTGATTGTTTTGTCATTGATGACTGTGGACTTAATCTCGAGGGGGAAACTTGGTTCCGGCCTTGGACACGCTTCACCGGAAGTCTCACTTAGTCCAGCTGCGATAAGAGTCATATTTGTAAGTGAAATAAGTCAATAAAGACACAACTTTCAACACAGATCTTCGTGTCAAGTATCTGAATTCATGTAACTTAAGAAATTGTACATAAATAAGTTATAAGATTGACGAATGTTAACTTTGAACTTCAATCACAGGAAAAAAATTGGTGGAATCCATCTTCCGGATTCTCCCAAGTTGAGGCGGATCCTGAAGAATCAGGATGGATCCGGCAAGCGGATTCCACCACTTTTTGTCATGTGAATTACATGAAATACAGAATAAAAACTACATCAGACTATCCGGTTTGGGTTATTTCCTTAACAACCTTCAAACATTTAATAATTGTAAAATGCCAGGTTTAAAATAAATAGTTTGCCAATTCGTGATTCTGAAATTTAGACTCAAATATAACTTTCTGAAATTATGAACAATTTATGCAGAGAGTGGATACTCACGAAAAATCCAATGTCCATCAGTTCCAAGCGTGCCAACTTGCAGAAAATTCTTGTCAAAGTCTGCAGGCGCGTCTTTCATAAACGTCTCAAGACCCACAGTGTGTCCCGTTCCCATGGAAACCACCCCTGGGGTATCCCATGACAACCAGAATTTTTTGAAGCTCCGGCTAGAAAGAGCCGAGTGCCATGACGTCATATTGCCACCAACACAGTTCAAGCATACAGACCGGGTGTTTTGTCTGTCTCCAACAATAAACGTCACTGATTTCTCTGAAGTTTCAGATTCACGAATTTCAACGTACACGTTTTCAGTTGCTTTGACTTCAAACAGAGTGTAGGTTTTATCTTCTAGGGGGACGCGAAGCCATTCGTGTTGTTGGTCCGTATGCTTCACAACCTTGTTCGGGTGGTCTTTGTAAAGAAAAACGGTAATGTAGTAGGCCTATCCTACTCATGTGTATTTACTAAATCAGGTTGAGTTCATAATTGATCATAATTGGTCTATTAAAGTAAAGTATATGTTAAATAGAGGATACTAAACGACCTTCTATGTAATACCATTTTTTTTATAAAACGAGTAAACGATATAGTATTAAACGAGCGAAAGCGAGTTTAATACTAAACCATTCACGAGATTAATCAAAATGATATTTTTGGGAAGGAAGTTTGGTAATCTGTTTATTATTTGCCCAAATAAATCAAGCGAAATTTGTCGACAGTGTGCCGAGAAGATATTTCTGCAAGTCATGAACCTTTGTGATGGCGGTACGACCATTGTGACTACTGTGACGTCATACTTGCAGCGGTAGCACACTAGTTCAATATTGCCGTATAAATGTAACACTGCAGTTTCCTACACGGAGGAGTTATTAACTATATATAATGAATGTCATTATTACGTAGCCCGATAAGGACCAAACAACCCATTTAGGGTATCTTCTCTATGTTCGTTTTGAAATTGACCTCTCTTCTCTCTGTAAAGCGCGCTGAAGCGACACACGCACGGTTTTCCCAAAAACAGTAACCGTATTTCTTCGAATACAACCCGGGGTTCCACTTCGTTCATCACGAGTTACGTCCCTTACCATCTGCTAACATACAGCCAATGAAATCGCCGTTTACATTCGGAACCAATTCAAAATAGCGACGATCGACACAGTCACAGAGGCAATACAACAGTTACTGTCTTCTGATTAGCTTATCCGATTAGCCTGCAGTACGTTAAAATCTTAGCACTAAAAAGCGAGAGTTGAGGTCAAGGGCGGAAGGAGAATATATTGAAATCTTTTCGTTACGCCTGTGACGTTGTGAAGAAGCCCCTTACCCCACGGGTTCTATTCGAGGCCCGGGTCGTAGTCAAGAAAATGCTTTTGACCTTAAATGCATATTCGAGAGACGGGTTGTATTTACCTCAACATCCCATGACCCCGGGTTGCATTCGAGGCCCGGGTTATGTGCGAAAGCCGGGTTATATTTATTCGAGGAAATACGGTAATCGCTATTCCATAACCATGTGTGTATCTACTTAGATGTTACTGCATATAATGGTTGCAATCAATTCCATGTTCAAGCGTGATACTGTCTGACCGCCTCACCATCTGTTACGTTCGCTTGTATCACTTTCAGAATTATTCTTTACTGTAACAGCCTTGTATTGTTTCAAAATTGTTTCAAATTATGTTATTCAATTCCGATAGACGAAGCTTATTTTCGATTTTTCGATTGCAAATCTTCACATGATGTTGAAGCGTTATACAATAAACATGATATTGGCATATTCAGGTCATAATGATAATTTATAACTACGATTCAATATTAACTAAATATCCATCACTAGCTTGAACTAACTTACTCTTTTTACATACTATCATCTAAATACTTACTGGAGAAGTCCACGCTAACTTGTCTTGTGGCTAGGTGTGAGGTGACCAGGGAAGGGGGATAATGAACTATCATATCTGCCGTCAGCTTTCCCAGCTTGCTTCCATTTACATACACCTGCAAGGCGATTCAAGCAACTTATAGGGGCAGTAGCACATTAAGTCGATGACATTTATATGAAAATAATGTCACCTATAGTGAAACACCCCTCTTTCTTCGAAAATCCAGTTTAAAAAATAGTGTAGGTGGTTGGGTAAAACCATGGGAATCGTTTTTGTAATTCAAAATAATAAAATGTGTTCACCTTAAAATGGATGCCATGCTATTTTTGCTTTATACGCAACACCGTTATTACCGCTACGGATAATTGGTTTGTGTAATAATATGTTTTATCCTCTAAAGTAAATATAAATGACATAAACTTTTTTCTAAAACGATCTATTTATCTTCTTAGAATACTAGTCATGGAAAAAGCCGACTTCCCTATTGTTGGTGTTTTATAAATTGGGATGGAAGAAATTACAACTTAATATCACAAATTTAAGCATTTCGTTTGACTTCTTCATTAACTTAAATGTATTTTGGGCTGATGCACTCGACTTCCTGATTGGGTTTCAAATTTCAATTTAAGTTTCAATTTAATTTAAATTCAGACAAATGTTTCAATTTGATTTGTTATGATAAAGGATATTTTTCGAAGCATTTACTTTTTAGAGAGGCATTTTAGAAGTTGGGTTGGCAAGAAGTGATAAAAAAATATATGTATACTAGTAAATTCTTTATTCATGATGTGCATATCGCGAATAAAGAAGTTGTCTCCATATATTTTTCTCAATTCTTAGAAACAATGAGTTGCAGTTGTTTCCATTGTTAGGGAAGAGGTTGTGGATGTGTACCTTAAATTACCTTACACATATTAAAAAGAATAAAATAACTACACATGCATGAAATGTATACACGTTTTAAACACCACTCGTATCGAGCTTATTGTAATACAAAATGTCTACAATGAATGACATATTTCGTTGTCTGTCCCCTACAATGTTTGACATATTTTGTTGTCTGCCCCCCCCCCCCCCCCCCCCCCCCCCCTTCATAGTGTATCTACTACCAGTACATATAGTACCCCCCCCCCCCCCCCCCCCCCCCCTTCATATTGTATCTACTACCAGTACATATAGTACCCGCACTCAGTTTGACCATATCCACTACAGATATATTTCAAACCCATCGACCCTATCGAAATGCAACTTTGTTTAAGTTCTCTTACCTCGACCCCTCTGCTGATGAGTTTGAAGTGCAGATCAAACTCCTCCCCCACCTTGAAGGGGAAGGGAATCTGACCCCTGTAGGGAATGAACCGCTTCCCGTCCTTGGCGAAGAATCTCACCGTGTCCATGTCGGGGTCGGAGAAGGAAGCCTCGATCACGACCTTCTTGTCTGGTGCGAACTCAAGCTCGACTGAAAACCTAAAACACACTTTATTTATAACAACTCAACATCGTGTCTGTAGCACTTCAAATAAAAGCCATTTTATAATGATAGTTTATGTCATGTATAGTTAATATAGAGTAAAACATCGTTTTAAACAAACCAATTATCTGCAGTTGTAATAACAATGTCACGTAATAGGTAAAACAACTGCATGGTGGCCATTTTAACGTGCACACCTTGTATTGTTTTGAATGACAAAATGATTGCTTAACCAAACCGTCGACCCTCGTTTTTAACCTAGTTTTCCGAAGAGTGAAGGGTGTTTTACTGTTGGTTATCACAAATTTTCGAATCCATTTCATCAACTTATTTCTGCGAAAAACGTGCTACAGCCCCTTTAAGGCAATACTACTTGTCAAAATGTAATGTAATCGTCGACTCCAATGAATTTTTTTTTTAAATCGTGTACTGAAAACCTTAAATCACACTTTATTTATAACAATTAAAAATTATATCAATCGTGTGAGGGAAGTCATACCACTGAACCACTTGTCCGACGTCATCATCGTTTCGACTAGAAATTTGCATAGAAATATGTTATTATCTCCTAAAAACCAAAAGTCACTTTATTCATGACAACTCAAATTATAGCAAGTCCTCCAAGGGAAGCAATTTCACCGTCCAGATGTTTATGTAGGCTTCACTGGGAATTTGCATTGAAATATTGAATCGTCTACTGAAAATCTAAAAAGCTTTTGATAAATGAAATTTATACCTACATACATATACGTAACATTCTTGACAGATGTGAACTTTAACACTACTGACATCTGTAAACTGTATTTTCCTTTGGTTTAAGGGGGCAGTAGCACGTTTTTTCACTTAAATAAGTTGATGAAATGTATTTGAAAAATAATGTCACCAATAGTAAAACACCCTTCTCTCTTCGGAAAATCAAGTTAGAAAATGAATGTACATGGTTCCGTAAAGCCATTGTTATCGTTTTTGTCATTAATAATAAATTGTGTTCACAATAAAATGGCCGCAATGCAAGTTTTGTTTTATACGCAACACCGTTATTACCACTACGGATACCTGGTTTGTGTAATAAGATGTTTTACCCTCTAAAGTTAATTTAAATAACATAAACTATCATTATATGGAAAATTTGAAAAAATAAAATAACGTGCTACTGCCCCTTTAAGAAAGTATAAGTTAAGAATAGCAGATCAAGATTCACTCATCTTATGAAGATCTTTAACATGGTATACATCAGAAAATAAATAATTTCTTAGTGTCAACTTCAGTCTTTATTGTGAGCGCTTCCATCCTGACTCTACTGAAGACTTCTGAATATGTTTATTAATGATTTTAATAAACTTAATTTGTTAATTAATGATAATGAATATGTTAATTAATTATATTAATAAACTACAATGTCAATAATGATACATTTCACTTTGAAATCATACATGTTAATAATCATCTTTGACACCCTGTGTTTCTTTTCCTAAAATGACACATACATGTGACACATTAAGTCAATGATATTGTATAATGCAGTTAACGAGGTATTACCTTTTATTCTGTGTTGGTGTCGCTATGACACGGAGTTCAGCGTCCAGGGAAACAGGACACGTAATGTTGTGACTGTAAGGCTCGCCCATAGACTGCAATAATAGAAATAAAACCATGTCAAAGATGTGTCACCTGGTGCCGTTCTGCAAGCATGCAATCCATTCTCGTCATCATGAATGTAACAGTTTGAGAATCACCGTTACATAACAAGAAATGTTCTTGGTCAAATGCATTTGAGAATGTAAAAACAATTATGATATGCCGGGAATATTCGATATTCATAAATCTTCATCTGAGAGATTTTAACAAACTCAAAGAACATTTCCATCATATTATGAATGACGTTCATTGCCTGTAGTTGACACCAACGTGGTCTGAACAACACTGACGTCTGAGCAAGTACCTCAGATGACCTACACTGAGTGTTCAGTTGTTAGCGTGTTCGGCTTTTGACCAAGAGGTCGAAATCCCGCCAGGGGCACGGCAACTTTGTCTGCAGTAGAGAACTGTTCTACACGCAGTAAGGTTTGCGTGCAATGCTACACTGAATTTCAGTGCAGTACCACCCATGGTTCGCTAGTTCCAGCCGATGCTCGCAGGTTTCACCACAATGCATAGCCACATGGCGTTGCGGACTTTCTCCCTGTCGTAATACTAGCAGCCGCGATATAAGTGAAACACTCTTGAAGGCGGCGTTAAACCCCAACTCACCTCACCTCACCTCACCTCACCTGAGTGTTCAGGTATCGCTACATCAGTCAGTGCATTTGAATTACCTCTGAGCAGCCATTTTAATGAGGACACTCGATGGGAAATGGACTCGCATGGCTTAACCGAACCATGCACATTTGTTTTAGAACTCTTTCTGTTGATTAGGGAGTACTTTTTAGCCATTTTGTAACACTTGTTTATATTTCTGTGAAAGCGCTTTTATTTCAGTAAGAAAGAAAGTCGTGCTACAGCGCCTTTAAGCAACTACTAACCGAGTAATGCCACACGTTCTTGAAGCACACTGCGCTGAACTCCGACCAGATCCCGTCCACACAGCGACTCGGCGAGATGTCGCCGCAGAATGAGTAGCCATGGTTACACGTGTAGGACGCCATCTTTCCTACAGAGCTGGTGGTTACTTCAACCTGAGAGTGGGCAACACGTGGAGGTGTTCCGCAGTCGAAAGGTCCTGAGTCTGAACAAGTTGGACCGTTTATATTGTACATGTTTAGCAGTTTACTTTCAATGTTTGTTATCTAGTAAGTTCTCTTCTTTTGTCTAATGTGATCCAAATGGTTTGCTCTCACAATTTTCGAGGGACATTCTTCTGTTTTGAAGATCTCTAAATATTACTTTTAAAAACCGTATAATATCAATTGTATTCATAAGCGTTTCGTTCGCCATGTTTGACAAAATAGCTACAAATAGCTCATATATTTGTGAAAATATGTTTTTATTTAATCATGCATATATTCCTTACCGTGTGTTTTCTTTTAATAACGTTTTCTATGACCCTTGATTCGGATAGAAACTTATTTTTCAGGCCCGGTTTCCTCAAATAGATCGTCGAACTTCAAAAGATTTTTAAAAAATTCAGAGTTACCTTTCTTGACGACCTTCCCTCCAAAGACCTTGACCTCACAAAGGGTCAGTTGATCAGTAGGATCTGTTCTACCAGGCGAGGATATACGCACAAACCGTCCATACGTCATCTGCTTACAGGCCAGTGTCTCGGTTGTTCCTGCCGGGAATTCTCCTTGATATTCGTGGCATAACTCCCAACTGCCTCCTTTCTGTACGTCCTTGTATGATACTTCAATAGCGAAATCGTGGAGAATATTTCCTGAAGTACACCAAACAGGTATTTAACGAGTGAAAAGTCCAGAAATACACCCTTACAGCAAATAATTCAACAAAGAATCACCAGATACAATAATGTCTTAGACGCAACATATCACTGCCCGAAGACTTTGTGCGATAAGAATATTTTATGACGTCATAGCACTTGCAACAGGACTTTTTCTAGTTGATTTCAAAACGTTTTCTCGCCATGTAGTTGATAGGTAATGTGATACTCGATGACCTTTCAATACAAACAAATTACCACAAGCTCCGGTACATTTTCCGGATGTGACCTCCGTGTGACTGACAAAATAAAAGCTATCCAGCTGCACCATCCACCAGGGGTCAAGGTCGCCAAGGGCAGCAACCCAACATGAGGCACCAGGAAGCGCTGTATTAGTGTTTCCGTCAACCGCTCTTCCCGCCTCACCACTTCCGGTACTTGCTGTTGCAGAACGAGACTCTGCGATATTTTCAGTCATGTGCTCTGCAAATATGAAAATACATAATGAAAATTGAACAGAATTACATAGGTTTATATCAGAAAGATACCTGCATCAAATGAGTTTCTCTTGCCCAACGACTGTGTGTTAAAGAGATATTGTTTCAAATCGATTTGGAAGAAAACATGCCAAACGTTATAAGATGTTTATCCAAATTTTTTTTGGATAAAACTTACAAGGCGAAAGCATTGCCATGTTCGGCAAGCTTATGTCTGTGTCAGGAATTATTTCAAAAAGTATGATTTAAAACTGTAATGACTCTGAAATTCAAACTAACCTAGTTTTGTGGCGGCGACGCGCGCAGGCAGGATCGCCATCTTCCTAAATACCGTGGACGAGTTGACGACGTTGATGGTGTCAGGCAGCAGGTGATGAGGGTAGGCGTACACTGACTTCCCGTCTATAGCGATCTGGTGTACGGGAATCGAGACTTCACTTACGTGTATGATATATTACGTTCAATATGAATTTTTATTACCCATATGGTTGAAAATAAGAGTTAATATTAATGATATGAGCACATGTGCACATATCACGTTAGTCTAGCAACAATTGTTTCACCGCGGCTTGCCGTATTTCGTCGTCTGTGACGTCATAAAACGATTGTTCGTGACGTCACTGTAGCTTGCCGTCGCAAAGGAAGTGGGCAATTTCCTGTCTAATTTTACGCAAATCAAATGGAATAGAATGGGTAATGCAGAAATTATTATCCGAGGAAATGTGTCATATGACTTACGAAACGAGTGTGAATTTTTATATTGCCCGAGCGAGAACTTACATGTACGTGTATTATGTTTAAGTTGACGTGCATGCGCAGGCAAGGTGGTGTTCTTTTTCAAGCCTGGACGTGCTTGGAATGTCAACCTCTCACAGATGATCATTGCAAGCTAAGGTGTTTGTTGTTAACTTCTAGGTAAGAATCATCCTCGGTTACCCAGGGTTTTATATATGCTCCGTTTCTCTCCACTATATCACCCATGGGAAATTTCATCAGAGAAATCTGTACTCAAATTACCCGCCCTTGGCCGGCGTGAGCAAATCAAACCGCTACGCAGCTTGGACCTGCGAGCCAATGACAATTCATAATCACTTCGTTGCAAAGCACGCGAGGTCATTTTGTTAGCCATCCGTCACCGGTTATCTCCCTTGACCATGTCCGTCTTATCGTATTGAGTATTTTCTTTGGTTACTGACTTCGTCAAGCCGGCCAAGGGCGGGTATTTTAGTGCAGATTTCGCTGACAGAGTTTCCCATGGGTGATATAGTGGAGAGTAACGGAGCATATATAAAACCCTGGGTAACCGAGGATGGGTAAGAATATGCCTGGCTCTAGACTGTGAAACACAATTGCATCAAATGGTGATGATCGTGTCACGACACTGAGTCCGTCGGCTGAGCAAGTATTGCAGTCACATAATTATGATAATTCTAATTTTTCTTCTAGTACCTGAGACAGTTAGAGGTTATGATTCTCGGTTGTTTCATATCTATTGACACAGTTTGGAATCTACATGTATGTATCATTAAAAGACAAACTCCTCTACTAAAATTTAACTGACAATTCCACTGGTATGGCTTATGGGATGTCTATGATTTTCAATCGTGAGATTTAATACATGTCACGTTAACATTTCCGTATATGCTTTGGGTACATTTGGTTGCCTTTTCAAACATCATGAAATGATAATACTAAGGTTATGTTATAAAAAGATACTTGTAATGTCTATTAAAAACAAATAAACACGCTCTTACATTAAGATGGTCTGATAGGAAGGTGACGACAACCCTGGATTCTCTCCCCTGGGTGAAGGTCATGTCGGGGACTCTCGCCGCCCTGAATGCCTTGGTCTGTCCGGAGTGACTTGACAGAAGAAGCTCGTTTGGTTCGTCTTTGAATCTAATGTTCATCTCAAGAATAGTCTCGCCGGTCAGAAAGTTCAGGAAATTAACTATGGAACTGCAAAGGGAGATAAGGCAGTTTTGTTAATTTACTTTCTGTTCGTGTACAGGAAAGAAATATATATTTATTATATATTATAAGAATTATATTAAATGACTTTAATGTTATATGACAATTAACTATGGAGCGGGAACGAAATACCTTTTTAATTTATGTACGTGTCTGCATTCACGTAACTTTAGAAAAGAATATATTCAAAGACTTAAATTTTCTTTCATCAAGACTTACTTTTCCTCTGGAATAATGAACAGTTCGATGGCCTCCCCAAGTTTAAGTGAACAAGCGAGACCGACGGTACCAAGCTGAAACAGTATAGAGTTCAACTCTACCATGACATTTTAAAATCCTTGTTTTTGACGCGTTCGGCTCCGAATGATAAAAATCGGTATCGAATCTACGTTAGACTCACAAAAAGTGAGGTTTATCTCCTAAATAAACGACATGCAACCTGTAAGCCTATGAACATCAACTCCTGTTGAATCAGTAGGTTAATGATAATGAGTATTGTGGATTAGTAATTCATAATCCTGACGTCAGTAAAAACTTATCGGATCAGTATTTATTATTGCAAATACGATTTATAAAGAATACATGTACAATACATGAAAGTCACGAATAATAATTCTCTTCTGTAATTTTTTCGTTTAAAGTGATTGGTAATTTGGCAATCCAAAGTGTGTAAATTGAAATGTCGCCAAACATCATCATATATATTTCTGAAGTAGTATGGGGTATCCGAAAAATATTGTCAAATATAATGTTAACGATATATTGCCAGTTTCACATCCTTTTTAGCAAATGAACCCAATCAATCAGAACAGAACATATTTTATTTCAAATATCCGGAAACTGCGACGCCGATATTTACTTATATTTATGCTTTTGTCATTTTATTTACCACCTTTTTATCTATTTTCTCATTTTGAAAACTCAGCACGTACTGCCTTTCGCTATAACGCTACTGCGTATTAACTGGAGAAGTTAATGCGTTTTACGTCACTACTTTTACGAAGATTCCAGTCGTTCGACAATGAAAATTTCTAAGTGCAATATTGAGGGTTAGGGAACGAACCTTAGTCAGGGATTTGTTGGAATGTATGAGTTATGTAAGTCATGCAATATTTGGCCCTCATGCATAAATGTGTATCAAAATTACAGAATGACTTTAAGAATTATAAAGATTTAAAAGGTATATGACATACGCCATTGACTTCATTTGTAGAGAAGACAGTTTTGACACACATGTCCGCTTGTCCCGACCATTGTCCGCTCCTGTCACATGTAAGAGTGCTGTGTCCGTTACATGTCGAGTAACCATGGTTACACAAGTAGGTTGCCACAGCTTCTTTCTCAGTATAACTGACGGAAACTGCCGAGTTCGCCCGAACTGGTGGTGACTTGCAGTCAAAGGGAGACCACTCTAAACACCACATACTTTAAAACGCCGTGTTTAGTAAAATTCCATTCACATGCCATTCAAGCATATATATTATATATTAAGTAGTAGATGTAGAAACATGTTTAACATCGTCTTACCTTCATTCACAGTGCATTGCATACATACACCGAGATAAACGAACTGTTTAAAGATGTTATAAAATGACATGGTTAAAAGTTAAAGGGGCAGTAGCACGTTTTTTCACTCAAATAAGTCGAGGAAATGTATTTGAAAAGTATGTCACTAATAGAAAAACGCCCTTTTTTCATTGGAAAATCAAGTTAAAACATGTTTATATATGGTTCCGTAAAGCCATGGGAATCGTTTTTGTCATTCGAAATAATAAAATGTGTTCACAATAAAATGGCCGCCATGCCATTCTGCTTCATACGCAACAACGTTATTACCACTATGAATAAATGGTTTGTGTAATAAGATGTATAACTCTCTTATGTAAATATAAATGATATAAACTATCATTATAAATTTGAAACTTGAAAAAATTAAATTGCAAAAAACGTGCTAATGCCCCTTTAAAGGTGAGAATATGCCTTAATGTTCTGAAACACCCTTCTACTTTACTTACTACGTTCGATTGCACTTATATACCTTTCTTCATAACTGCATCTCCATAGACTTCGACCTCACAGACAGTCATCAAGTCATTTATGTCGACGTCGTTGTCTGCCTTGATCCGGACGTATCTCCCCCACACCCCCTCCCCACACCACAAGGTGCCCGGTGAGCCAGGGGTCAAGTCTCCCACGTGGCTGGTACACAGGACTCCTACCGTTCCTGGGTGGAGCTCGGGGTTGTCTCTGTAGACAAGTACTGAGAAGTCGTGTAGCCTGTCCTCTGTAACACGGAACGGGTCACAAGTGTGTAATAGGCTGTTGATGAATATGATACATATATATATATATCGTGAAAGTAATTGTTATGGGTAGTCAACTTCTTTATTACTACGAATGCCAGGTTATGATATAGAAAATATATAGAAAATACATTGTTTCTTTTCTACTACCCAGAAACATACCCCTAGTGGGCCATAAGGGGCAGATATCGAGAGGCTTGGTGTGATAGCTAGTGGGGAAATTGTGGCAGATAGCTTATGGCTTTCCACTGTTTTGTAGCAAGTGGACCACAGGTGTGATAGCTAATTGGCAACTAGGGGCAGATATCGAGAGGCTTGCCACTGGTGGGTAGCAAGTGGACCGCGGGTGTGATAGCTAGAGGGGAAATTGTGGCAGATAGCTTATGGCTTTCCACTGTATTGTAGCAAGTGGACCACAGGTGTGATAGCTAATGAGCAACTAGGGACAGATAGCTGGAGGCTTGCAACTGGTGGATAGCAAGTGGACCGCGGGTGTGATAGCTAGTGGGGAAATTGTGGCAGATAGCTTATGGCTTTCCACTGTATTGTAGCAAGTGGACCACAGGTGTGATAGCTAATGAGCAACTAGGGACAGATAGCTGGAGGCTTGCAACTGGTGGATAGCAAGTTGACCGCGGGTGTGATAGCTAGTGGGGAAATTGTGGCAGATAGCTTATGGCTTTCCACTGTATTGTAGCAAGTGGACCACAGGTGTGATAGCTAATGAGCAACTAGGGACAGATAGCTGGAGGCTTGCAACTGGTGGATAGCAAGTTGACCGCGGGTGTGATAGCTAGTGGGGAAATTGTGGCAGATAGCTTATGGCTTTCCACTGTATTGTAGCAAGTGGACCACAGGTGTGATAGCTAATGAGCAACTAGGGACAGATAGCTGGAGGCTTGCAACTGGTGGATAGCAAGTTGACCGCGGGTGTGATAGCTAGTGGGGAAATTGTGGCAGATAGCTTATGGCTTTCCACTGTATTGTAGCAAGTGGACCACAGGTGTGATAGCTAATTGGCAACTAGGGGCAGATATCGAGAGGCTTGCCACTGGTGGGTAGCAAGTGGACCGCGGATGTGATAGCTAGTGGGCAATTAGGGACAGATATCGAGAGGCATGCCACTGGTGGATAGCAAGTAGCCGACAGGTGTGATAGCTAGTGGGCTTATGGTAGCAGATAGCTAGTGACTTACCACTGGTGGATAGCAAGTGGCCCAGAGGGTGCGATAGCTAGTGGGCCATTAGTTTATGCCACTAGCGGATGCCACCGATGACCCACCTTCTCTCAGCTGGACAAACTACAAGTGGTCACTAGACCAGTTACAAATGCACTAGTGGTCCACCAATTGTGTATTATCGTGGGACTTATGATGAAAAAGACTAGACTCACCAACAACAGCATACACCTCCACCTCGCACAAAGCAAGAGATCCCTTGTTGATCCCGGCTGAGCGCTGTATGGTGACGTATCTTCCACTGACAGGTCCACCATCACACTTCACCCTCTCGAAGTCGCCCAGAGCTCCCACACGCTCCCCACACAGAGTAGGTGCATCTCCCGTCATCGTCTGTACACTGATAGACACGTCCGACAGGGAGTCCGCTGTAAAACAACTTCAATATTCTTTGCATGGCAAGTAAAAGTGCTGGTCTCATATTGGCACTCAAATTTGCTTAATTATGCATGTCGCAGACATGATCATTTATGTTACTAAAGTGGTGTTATATATCGGAAACCCACACAAGTTGGTGCCACTACTTAGCAATTTGAAATGTTCCAAACATCAGTGTTACTATGGTAGTGTCAGATATCAGAAATATCAAGTTTGTTTAATTTGAAATGTTTAATTTACAAATTGGAACCTGCGTTGCTGATAGTAACTATCATTGAATCTTCTATCTCATTATCAGTTCTCTTCCATATGAAGTTACAACAATTTGACATTCTCTATCATTATTGCGTATTAGCAGAAGGAATTCCAAATGTGCATATTGCAGAAATATTGGGAAAAGTGTTGTATATGATGAAATATTTGCCTAGCAATTAAACATGTTTGCGTTGCCAGAGAAAGAGAAAACCCATATAAGAATGAGACAAAACTTAGTGTTATTTGACAAGGTTGTGAATAATTTCTTATAACATTCGTCTGGAAAGATTGAAAGATTGACACAAAGACTCTCAAATATTTGTCAATAGTCATTACTGCTGGTCTTTACACATTTTCAGCTCTGCAAAAGTTCATCACCCCATGCAAAAGGCGCCATTTGCAAAAATGTGCATAACAGTTTCTATTCAATACCTTCGTTACTGTTGAAAGGTTCCAAGTTGAGTGTGCTCCTGTTTACTTACCTGTTGTTCCGTCCCCACGTTGCAAGGCCACACTGCTGATGTTGTACACCGCCCCCAGATCCACCACGACACTGGGGGAACTAGGTGAACTGGTGTGGCAGAACCCGGGTGAGTTGCTCAGGACTCCGTCCACGATCCGTATTGTTGATGGTTCTCCGTCTACACTGAATCCTGTTACAGACTTCTTCAGGGCTACGTTCTCTGGAGTATTATATATTTGACCATTAAACACGTAAATAATATTCAATTTGTTGACAAAAGTTCTTTAGAAAATATGAAAATTACAAGAGAGAAGATATTGATGGTGATGCTGGTTGTTATAACAGTCTTAGTGTCGATGGTGATGATGCTGTAAATGTGGTGGTGTTGATGGTGTCAGTGTGTGATTCTCATTGGTATATTGGTCTTGGTGGCGATGATGATGAAAATGTTAACCGTGACTGCAGTGGTGTTGGTGGTGTGTGATGATGATGAGTATAATGGTCTTGGTGATGACATTGATGATGATAATGAAAAGGTTTATTGTGGCTGTGATGGCGTTGATGGTGTCAGAGTTTGATGCTAATGATTACAACGGTCTTGGTAGTGACAATGATGATCATAATAATAATGTTGAATATGATTGTGATGGCGTTGATGGTGTCAGTATGTGATAGTTATGCTGTTGTGGTTTGTACCACGAGGTTTTGTTTTCAATGAGCAAATGCCATACTATAGTAACGTGGATGGGAGGCTCGTGTCGATGATCTGGAAAAGTAATGTATTGGTTGTGATGGTGGTGTTTAGGGACGGTGGTGATAAGGATGATTGTGAGTATGCCGGTGGCTTTGCACGCCTTGTACACTTTTATCGCCATCAAAATCGTGGCAATCATGAGCATCCCGGTTGTTATTATTATGATACTGATACATATTGTTATCTCATACAAATAAACACTGATGTAAGTAATACATATTTCAAAATTCTGAGATTTAATTTTACCCACCACACCCTGGACATTTATTCTCAATGTCAAGTTTGAGTTCCCGGATGTAGTATTGTTTCCCAAGATCCACTTGCATCCACGGTTCACTGTCACCTCTCTGCGCATGCCAGCAGGAGCTTCTTCCGGTTTGACTCTCTGGATTGCCATCGACGCTGTAAGAGGGAGGGATCCCGAAGAAGCTGCTGGCACTGACGTCTTTGTCCCGTGCCAGGTTATTGGTTCTGGACTCTGTGTAGTTGTATACAGTTTGTTGTCATTGCAAGCTACACTATTCCTATACATCTAAACTGCCAGGCAAAATAAAGTTCTCGCCTCAGTTGGTTTCGATTGATTAAATATTTAAAAGAAATCAGATGCATTTGACTATGGCACGATGCAATAATACTTATCTGTAGTAGTTTGAATGAAATAATTTGTGACCGTTGTTAACTTTTACTTAAACTATTTGTGTTTAATGAAGACACGCGAAAGAAATGAAATTTACACCAATATGACCCTACCATGTTTAAAATGCTGTAAATGTGTGCAGAATCAGGCATATTTATTATTTTTTACATAGAATATGTCTTATATATGGACGAACAGTTGTGTATCATCAAAAATAATTTTGGAAGAAATTTAAAATTTAATTTTTTTTTTAAATTGAAAAAACTTGTAGAAGTATTCTTTGACTGCTGACCAAACACCTGTACTTTTTCTGTTTCAGATTATGACATCGAAAACCTGAGATATTTGCAATATAAATCATACATATGATAAAATCAACTGAGGTGAGTACTTTCTTTTGCCTGGCAGTTTAGTACATACATAGTCTTCCCTGAATAATTTACTTTTAACCATGGCCATGTTCAATAAGCATATAAAAGTAATCGCTTAATGAGCGATTACTTTGCTACCCCTCTTGAACGCGATTGCTCAATGGAACGCTACGTAACAAAGCGAGCAAGCCTCGGAATCGCTCACTCACACAGGACAAAAAAATGGTCGAATCCATTTGCCTGATCCTTCCGGATTCTCCCAAATTTTGGCGGATCTTGAGGAATCCGGAAGAATCTAGAAGGATCCGGCAAGCGGATTCCACCATTTTTTGTCCTGTGTCACTGTAGCCATCTTTCACAAAACACCCGTTCAGGAGAGAATGAGCGCTCAATGAGCTCTATTAATCGCTCACTTTTGTTGAACCAACCCATAGTATTCAGATTATCTCTCTCTTACAGGAATAGCAACTCTATTCTACAAACATAAAGCTTGGATATGCAGCTTTGCTGGCTTTTTCAAAGTTATACCGCAAAGGTCTTACAACAATGTATCTTTAGTATAGCATAATAAAGTTTCTGTTACAAGATTTAGTGTTCTGACGTAAAATACTTGTGGAATTACAATGCGTTCTATGAATTTAGATAGATAAATGTGTGCAATTTAGTCTGTACACTGTAAACATTTTAATACCTCTGTATACACCGTCCTGTAGGTTCCTGTTGATCTTCACATGATGTACTTGTAGACCAGCCTCGGCTGTGACCAGATTAACATTGTGCAGAGAGTCCACTGGGTACTTGGACAGAAGCTTCTCGTCAACTTCTATCTTGAATAATAATGATCAAATCCTCTATAAATACCTTTACTAACATACAAATGTCATAAGGTAAGGCAAACTAACAAAAATTGGTTTACGGATTTGTGGGGCAAATGTCTAAAGACAGGAGGCAATAAAAGGAACTTCGCTCTACTGTAGATGAAAAATGTTCACCAGAAATTCACGAATTTTACTTATATTTTCGTTCAGCGGTAAAATCTGGCAACATGTTAAATAGGTAGGGGAAATTTTGCAACGTATTTAATTGGGAGGAATTCTGTGTAATCTTTTCAAAATTGGTCAAAATCATGATAGGAGAATCCGTAAAACCAACTTAAATAATTTCGCGCCTTCATACGAAAACCTGTGAATTATAGGAATTTATCGTCCAGAATGACGACTAATTTTTCTGATAAAATTCTAAAAAACCTTCTGATGTTTAATAGAATAAACATTAAAACAGAAGGATAAGCATTATATCGTTTCCAGTTCGTCCAAAACACGTTTCAAACAGCACATTGTAATACAATTGCATTCCAAATTCATTCCTACTAGCAGATAAACATTAAAACATAAGAAAACGTATTAAACAGTTTCCATATCATGAAAATAGACATGTTTCCAACAACATTGTAATAACATTCTTTTCAAACTTATGCCTACCAGCAGATGGTTCGTCAAAAGCGTCAGAACGACACGATAATCCTTGTTCATCTCGAAGGGGCTGGGAAAGGGATAGAATGCAGGGGGGAGTTTCCCTTCCACAACTATTCCGGGGGTCGAATCTAGTGTCACATTCATGAGAAGCTGGTCCCCTTTGTATGTACGTAGTACCAGAACACTGTTGAGGATGGAAAGTAAGATTCATTGAATACAGATTATTAACGGTTTAACTATTAATGTAAACATGGAAAATAGAGAAGCTACACTGACGGGCAAAAGAAAGTATATCACTCAGTTGCATGTATCATATGTGCAATTTTCAAAGACAAATATCTCGAGTTTTCGACTTAGTATTTAAAAACTGATTTGTTTGGGAAATTAGTCCAAAACATTAAATCAGTCAAAGAATACCGTTACGCATTTTATTTTTTTTTTATTAAACTTTAAAATTTAAAAATTTTGAAATTCCCCAAAATTAATTTTGATAAAACACAACTGTTCATCGACATATAACACATACTCTGTGTGAAAATCAATAAATGTACCTCGTCCTGCACACATTTACAACATTTTGAACATGGTAGGGGTCATGTTGGTGTAACTTTCATTTCTTTAAATAATGATAGTTTATCTAAAAAATAAAACAGTCACCAATTAAGTTATTCAAACTACTGCCGAAAGGTGTTATTGTATCGTGCCATAATCAAATGCATCTCATTTGTTTAAAATATTGAATTAATCGAAAATAAGTGAGTGTTATACTTTCTTTTGCCCGTCAGTTTATAAAAAACGTTATAAAACATCATCGCAGGAAAGTGGATGGGAAAGTTTTGAGAAACGTTAAACAGCTGTGAACTTCGATTATGTCGAAATAGAATTGTTTGTGGTGTTAAATATTAATTTATCTTAAATAAGTTTATCCCCATACAAGTAATATCACTTCGTTATACCCTGCCACAGGAGTTAGCCAAAGTTCAATACTGCTTCCAAGAGGAAAGTCACATATCTTGATGCTTGACACCTGAAATAAAACAATTAGTAACTTTAAAGAATATAAAATTGATTACGTTAAACAGTCATAACCGAGTCTTGTTATTGAAGATTATACAAATAACAGTGAGTAATAATATTATAATAAACAGCTTAAACAAATAAAAATGCCAATTCAAAAGAAAAATATATCTGTAAACATATGTGTTTTTCTGATACATAAGCGCTTTATGCCGGTAGGTGTCATATATCTATTATAATTGGCTACACAGTAAATAACTATCATATAACAACGTTCCTTACATCATCTCCTTCACTCGTGTCGAGTTCTGTTTTCAAGCATTCGCCTGGATTTCTGTTCCACCCAGTTCCACCCGTACACGAGATGACGTCATCACCTGGACACATGATGTCACTTCCGTGACAGACGTACGTCGCCTTAGCCTCGTTTTGAGTATATGACACCTGAACATTCGCGCCCTCGATGAGAGGAGGGTTGGGACAGGAATATACTCTGAAATCTTAACGTTAACAACATCTTTAGTCAAAGTAAATGTTTTGAGTGATATACAATTGAAGGTTTTTGAAGCAATTATGTTTTAAACGTATTTTATTCCATCGAACGGATCGAATAAAATACGTTTAAAACTGAATTGCATCACAAGTCTTGTATATCACAAATAGGTTTCCTTAAATGTTAATAATGAGTATTTTAACGTCTAATATCCAAGGCACTTCTCAATGGCAGTACATTATTTTCCTTAAGGAATTTTCTGTGGGTGCCATTACTAAGCACTTCGCGCGACCATATTGGTCCGTCCCAGGTACCCATTTGTAGAGCCTGATAGACTGATAAGCAGAGTCTCTCCGACAGTCCAAATCTCGTCACATTTGGTCCGACTGGCAACTTTTTGAGGTTTTATATAATTTTTCATATAAATTGACAAACTATAACACTTCGGGGCTGGCTTCTCTCCAAAATTATGTCATGCACTCGTATATGGCTGTTATCAAATCCTACCGAGATTCGAACCTAGTCTTTGGCATGGTGGTGCACCACTCCATAATGCATTATCAAGTATCACGTACAATGTATACCATCAGCATTCACATTGAATCCATCACAAAATGAAAAAAGGCATCACGCATTAACAGATATATTAAATAATTTATACCATAAACCGTTTAATATCAGTTGGTGCCAGTTCACTTTATACATTGTATATAGGACTGCAGAAATTCTGCAGTTCATTACTTGTCAAATAAAGCGCCTTAAAAACTCTTCGTGAAATAGAGCATGCATGACTATAAATGCGTCTTTACTAAGATTGTTTAAGCTAAGAAGCAAACCCCCAGAATTCGATTTAGTTTATATAAGAAAACTGGTTCTTTTTACATGACTAGTACTTTATCGTTCAATATTTGTTTCATAAGTTACCGTTATTCTTGACTATTCCACCATACACTTCCATTTCACACAAAGTCATCACATCATCTGGTCCAGTTGTATTTGTTGCAGTGATGCGGACATAGCGTCCAGTAACGTCATCACCACATTCTATTTTCTGAACACTCTTGGCAGGAAATATTCCCTGGTAGAAACTACACGTCTTTTTCTCTGCTCCGGTGTGGATCTCTGGGTCAATCTTGTACACGTCGAGTCGGAAATCATGAAGACGATTGGCTGGAAAAATTATGAAAAATATAATTTTCTTTATTCATGGCATATGGAGAATAACTATGAATTGGATATCATGACATATATCATCTTCTGTTTGTCGAACATTGCAATATTTGGTAAGAGAGAGCTCATCATCATTGTGTTATTATCGTTGTCGTGGGTTTATTATCCGTTGTCCAATAGATATAAAGACATCTTCGATAAAACCTAATTACCCATGGAATTGGAATTAAAAAGACCAAAAATCATCTTGTGTAAATCAGAGCCTTTTATATTCTGGTTCTTGTGTTCTATGTCATGAACATATTGCATCATAATTTATCTCAAATCATTCGGTAATATTTTTTCAAAAGATGTTTCTGGATACGAAATGTGTATATTCAAAAGGTTATCCGTTACTGTTGGTAACGTTTACAGAGAGACATCTCTCACCACAATCTCCTGTACAATCTCTGCTTGTCAGCACCAGATGAGACACGTAGTACATCATCCCAAGGTCAACTTGTAACCAAGGGTCAAGGTCACCGGAAGAAGATGACCAGCAAGAGTTATCTTCCCATAGGACATAACTGGCTCCATCTACAACTCGGCTACGATCGCTGTTTGTGTCGGAACTGCTTGATGAAACGTGTTTTCCACGTGCAAGATTGCCCTCCAAAGGACCTATTAACAAACAAAAGGAAACGGGTGTACCACCTGTTTAGGAGATTCAAAAGTTTTAATGCTGCTAAAGTTTGCAAGATTATGGACGCAAGTAATATTTAAACTTCTATAACGTAATATTTGTTAGTCGACGATTCGTTAAAATACATCTCTCACGAATTGCAACTCGTATAGTGACTACACACAAGAAGAAGCAAACATTACACATGATCAAAATTCATTGACAGTTTATTTAAAGGCGCTGAAGCACGTTTTTTTTGTTTTCTCAAATTTTCCATTTATTTTTAATATTTTTTTTATTAATAATTTTCAAGTTTATACAATATATTGTTACGTTAAAGAGTATAACATCTCTTTACACGACCCGATAAACTGTATCCATAGAAAATGGTTATTCGTACTGGAACAGAAATGGGCGAATTGTTGTGGAACTCTTCAGTGTGAGAGGTAGATTTGAAGGTCTGGTGCGATTTCAGAGTTCATACAGCAAGATGAATGACCATACATACCATCAGGGTGCAATAATTAATTAGTGCTTAAGTATTGCTACATCAGATCGCTTGAAATACCTTCGAGAGGCCTTTTTTAAGCTTAGAAGGTGATCGTATCTTACTAATGTAACCGTAGCGCAATGTTAAAGGATGGGAGTTGAAGAGCCATCAAGGATGTTAGTGTTTCAAATTATAAATATTTTTTGGAAAATATACTTATAACGTCATTCGCCAGAGAAAACTTTCATCTACAACATGGCATATGTTAAATAATTTTCATATCACGACAATGTATTGCAGTTTGATTTCAAAGAGAAGTACCACTTCGACTAGCGCGCGCTAAGGGTATCTGACGTCATATAAACAGGATCCCCTTTTTGCGTAATACGTACTACACAAACAGTTAGCGCTTCCGAAGGTGAAGACTCGTCTTTAGCGCAAGTCGCCATAACAACCCATCACGTGCTGCACGTGCTGCACGTGCTGCACGTGCTGCACGTGTCTCTCTTGCGAGTTACCCTTGTCACACATTACTGAATGTGACGATTGCTTTACAAACAATGTTTCTAAATGTCCTGAGAATATACAAATTATTGCCTTTTTAATGTTCTTTTTATTGAGATAAGACCAGCAAATTATGACAAATGTTTACTCTCATTAATTAATAACCGCAAAAAAAATATATATTTCGATTTCTTTCATTGCTCATATTTTGTGTTATTCTTTCGTGTCTTTGTTTACTGTGGATGAGCTAGACCATAATGCTTTGCGCTTGAAAATAATAGACTGAATCTATATTTAGACTGGAAAACACCTTTACTAATTAATGCAATTTCTCGGCTTATTTTAGGTTGAAAAAAATTGGGAAAAATTAAGTGTATTTATTTCACGGAGATAGATTTTTGGAGAAAAATTTATATATTCATCAACATCCTTGATGGCTCTTTAAGGTTAACCTTAGTAAAGGTTGCTTTGTGAAAGTAGGCCCTGAATATTGAAAGTAGGCCCTGATTAGTGTTTACCCCAGCAAAATACTTCTACACTGTTGTTCACGTCCTGTTATGCCATACCCAAATCATATTTCATTATGTGGACTTCATCTCCACTAAACATCTGATAAAAGTCTATTTCTTTTGGTCACAAAACACCTACATTGGTTTTTCTAAGATAACAAAACTATCAATCTGGTGTTAATGGTATATGGCCTTTTCCCCCTTATATAAAACTAGAAATATGTGCATGTGATGCACTGTGATGTCCCCCGCTCCCAACTTTCAATCCAACCTAGTCATATTACCCTTATTTTTCACTTATGCTAAGCACCAAGTTCAATACTGCATTAATAACGAGAAATAAAAAATCAGAATAGCCAAAGTAGCAAAAGGCACCACTCCAACACTAGGTTTAACCACATACCAAGTTTCCTAAAGAAATACTTGATAGATTTTGAAATAGAGGCCGGAAAAGGTCCTTAACCCCAATTTGCACTAAGTTCAAATTGTTTCCATGGAAACCAGAAACAAAATTTAAAATTCAGAATAACCAAAATAGCAACAGGCACCACTCCACCACTAGGTCTAACCACATACCAAGATTCGTAAAGAAATACTAGATATATTTTGAAATAGAGGCCGGAAAAGGTCCCTACCCCTAATTTGCACTAAGTTCAAATTGTTTCCATGGAAACCAGAAAAATTTAAAATTTAAAATTCAGAATAACCAAAATAGCAAAAGGCACCACTCCACCACTAGGTCTAACCACATACCAAGTTTCGTGAAAAAATATTGAACGGAAAAGAAAGCATTTCGGAATGACGGAATGACGGACGGAGGCGAAAACATTATGTCTTCCGAACAAAATTTCGGGGGACATAATTAGACAATAACTAACTCGTGACGGGGAATGACAGATTATCTTTCCCGAGTCATATCAATTACGTAATTGCCGAGCCTTGCGCGAGGCAATTACTTTATTGATATGACGAGGGAAAGATAATCTGTCATTCCCCGTCACGAGTTGGTTATTGTTTATCTTACCCATATCCGTTTTCATTCTAAAAATCCCTAAAAAGAAACCAGCTGTTCCTCTATAAGGAAACCCGTAGTTGGGGAATCCCCGTATCCCTACGCGTGTGATGAGACTAAATTTCCAGGAATTTCATCGCATCACTACCTTTTTAAACAAATGCATTACGCGACAACAACAAGTTCCTTAGTATAATGTGTTATTCTTATCCTTAGATTATTGTTAGATAATGTATTCATGTAATTGTACATTAAATCGGTTGACTGAACCTAACTTCTTGCTTTTTTTACTCATAATTGCAATTAAAACGTAATTTGTCGAACCATGTGAGGGGTACAGTCGGGTGTTCCATTTGAAGGCGAGACGTTACGTGTGACAGTCGTATCACATTGCGAGGCCATCAACTTCGTCAAGATTGAAAATATAGGACTAGACAACGAACTACTCTTTCTTAATCTACAACAATTTTTTAAAATCAACTCAGACAGTGGTTTTATTTGACTGTCAACTTTTTAACAAGAAACACAAGGTGAAGAACACCGCGAACATTTGAATATTGTTCAGTGAAATCGACCGGAAGTCGTGTATGCAGTAGGCCTACTGCATGACAGGATATTTGTCAAAGTTAAGTATGCGGTATCTCGGCACATGCAGCTCACCTTGCTCACTTCTTACAACATAAACATTGAAGCTGTTCAGTGGCTGAACAATATTGACCACTCTTCCCAATATGCTTCCATCAACCTTTACGAGGTCATTCACTTTTATCGGCGATACGGATGACGCCATGTTTGTTTACATCGGCAACTCATTAGCAGACGAATTATCTTACCTTATTTAACAAAGTATTTTTTGTTTTTCTAAAATATTATCAACAAGTGTGTAGATATAATAGAAACGTCTTTATCGCTTATAAAAAATAAATGTACATTTGGTTACGTTTTCCTTGTTCTCGTGTAGAAGAGAGTTTGAGTGTAAAAAATAGTGAATGAACTGAAAAGATGAATGAAGTAGTTCCGGCAACCAATGAAAAAGTTTATTTTCTGTAGCAGCCAATCAAAAGCCAGGAAAAGGTGTAACTCCCGTGTGACTTACAGAAAATATATTACCCTGTGTCTTTCTTCCCATATGGGTAAGATTAAATAATTTCCCATGGATGTCAAACAAATGATTGATTCTGTTAAGATATATTTTCTTGATATAATATTTTATCTCAAACATTATGACGTACGTTTTCCAACCATGCTGATATCCTGCGAGTTCTGGTGTCTTAGATGGTTAACGAAGAAACCGTCAAGATGAAGCGTATCCATAGGAGGATCCCCGGGTGTGATGGGGATACTGGAAACCACCAGTCCGTTCAGATGTACCTGGGATGAGATGTTGGATTATAAAGCTTATTCACTACTTAAATAATAAGAGTTTCAGGTACCTATTTTCACATGATACAAGTACATGTTAACAGCATCAATTCCTCACTGGTTGTGAATAGCAAATAGATTCTGATCACTTAGTGTAACACTGCTGGTACAGTCGGTGCTGGCGGTTGGTGCCTGACTCATAGGGGGTGGTTTCAAGGTTTACTCACACTGGTTCACAATAAATGAGCTTAAATACAAATAACATTTATAAGTCAAGCTATATCAAATACTATTTAGGGATTTATTAATGATAACTTAAAGTGGCTGTAGCGTTTTTTGCATTTTTGTTTTCAAATTTTCCATTTATAATGATAGTTTATGTCATATCTATTTACTTTAAAGGGTGAAACATCTTATTACACACATCAGTTATTCGTAGTAGTAATAACGGTGTTGCACATAAAGCAAAAATTACATGGCGGCCATTTCAATGTGAACACATTTTATTATTTCGAATTACAAATTCCCATGGCTTTACCGAAACATGAACATTCATTTTAAACTTGATTTTCGGGAGAGAGAAGAGTGTATTATTTTGAAAGACAAAAACGATTCCAATGGCTTTGCTGAACCATGTAAACTCATTTTTAACTGGATTTTCCAAAGGGAGAAAGGTGTTTACTATTGGTAACATTATTTTTAAAATACGTTTCATCAACTTATTTGAGCGAAAAAACGTGCTACTGCCCCTTTAATGAAAATTTTACCTTTACTTCCGAATCTGTCACTGCAATAGTCCAGGTGACTTCCCCTCCAACAGAGTTAGGTAGATCAAACTGTGACGTCATCCCTATACCAATTACTTGGACAAAGGACGTGCCCGGGTCTCTAATCATCTTCAGATAGCTAAGTAACCACGCCGTCAGGGCTATGGTGAACCTGTTAGTTACGGGACGATATATATAGAGGATATTTGGCTTTTTTTTACTAATACCATGTTTATCTCATCGAGTGAGGTAGAAAGGTTATATTTTCACGAGATGAGATAAACATGGTATTTGTCAAGAAAAGACAACTTTTCGATTTATTATATGACCAAATCTTTGCATATACACCGAAATCGACTTGCATTTAAGTTAAGTCGGCTCCAGAATGAGCCTGTCGTCTCAGCAACAATGTGACGTCATGAACGTGTCATGACGTCGGAGCATTGTTTTATGACGTCAGATCATTGTTATATCAGTCACTAGTGACTGATAACACGTTCCATTGTTATTTTCACTAGTGACTGATAACACGGTTTATTTTCATTGGTAGATCCCGGTATTTCACCTGCAATCATATAATAAATATCATAAGTACCAAAACCCCTAAGAGTGATTGAAGGAATGGTATCATCAGCCAGCCAGTGCTTGGACCTTTTTAAACCGGTAAGGGGAGCTTACAACCCCCAGGAGGGTTTACACAGACAAGTTAGAAAGAATTGCAATGATTGTAAACCTTGATATATTGTCTAAGAAATCTGTGTGAAAGCAAAGATTTGCAGAATTTATCTTTTGAAAATTTTATCAAATTCATATCAGAATATGAACTGCAGAATATTAAATGTTTAAACGAAAGTGCGCCTCATATCCACAAAGTCGCACCAACAATAACCTGTTGTACCTGAGCTTAATCCAACTGTGCCAACGAGGCACATGGAGGTAATCGGCATAAACTCAACTTATATAGCGTGGCTGTAAACTGTCGTAAACAATGATTTTATGAACGACTCTATTAACCAGGGATCTACACTATCACGCGTTAAGCGTCTTTCAGATTTAAAAACTGTTAATAATATAGAAACAATTCAAAATTGTAGACCCCCAATAGTACAATGTTTCACTTCAAAATTAACCAGAATGTTTGTTTTCTTACCTCCTTTTCTTTTAGCCATTCTCTCTTCTTTTCGTCCTAACTCTATCACTTTTATCTGCATATGTGTTTTATTGTGCTTAATTAGCAGACCATGGTGCTATGTGCCACAATGTTAAAGGTCAAGTACTACTATCCACCACAACTCAAGGATCAAGCAGAGTCATGTTGATTCATCCTCGGTTATCCAGGGTTTTGTATATGTTCCGTTACTCTCCACTAGTATATCAACCCTGGGAGACTCTAACAGAAAAATCTGTACCAAAATTTCCCGCCCTTGGCCGGCGTGATGAAATCAGGAACCAAAGAAAATGCTTGATAGGATAAGACGGAAATGGTCAAGGGAGATAACCGGTGACGGATGGCTAACAAAATGACCGCGCGTGCTTTGCAGCGAAGTGATATGAATTGTCATTGGCTCGCAGGTCCAAGCTGCGTAGAAGTTTCATTGGCTCACGCCGGCCATGGGCGGGTAATTTTAGTACAGATTTCTCTGATAGAGTTTCCAAGGGGTGGTATAGTGGAGTGTAACGGAGCATATATAAAACCCTGGGTAACCGAGGATTGCAAGACGTACATTTCCCGTCGAATAGCATGCGTGTCTCATTAAGGGGAGTAGACATTTATATTTCTAAGAATGGCTCAGGCTCACTGTAAATAGATTACTCCTTCTTTCCGAGGTGAGATATGCATGGCATTCGATGAGAAACGTCAAATGATCTATTCATTAGATTTTTCAAATTTAAAGTTCGTAATTTTTTAGGAATAGAACATCCAAGATTGCTTATGACGTCATTATATTATTACGATGACGTCATATGATTGATATACCATTGACAATAAATACGCGAGCTAAACACAAACAATAAAAAGTACATGCATATATGTCTAAAATGTACAAAATGTATAAACTGTATAAAACGCCACAGGCTTACCTACGTCCTGCACAACCGTGCCTGTGCCAAACATTTATTTCATGCTACATCCAACAGATAATTCACTGTCACGTTTGCTTTTTCAATATTGTGGACAAACAAATGAATATCTTACCCGTCATCGATGAATCTTCCAACAAAGGAGACTGATTTGCCGGGTTTTAGCGGACATGGGAGAAGAATACTACTCTTTGCAGTCTGGGGAACATAACATTGATTATTGATTATTGATATATAGAGAATATCACCCAAGTGTCTTCTGATATCAAATATATCAACACGAGTTGATTAAAGTTACAAATATCCGAGACTTGCCGAGGATATTTTTACTTTAATCAACGAGTGTTGATATATTTGATATCAGAAGACAAGAGGGTGAGATTTTATTTATCATTCAAAATCATTCTTCAACAATTATTAGCAAAATAATGAACATATCTGCAACACAAAACTACCATTTGACTACTTCAGCAGTGAGCTCAGTGATGTCATAGAATTGTGACGTCATCAGCATTGTGGCCTCATAGCAGTGTTACGTCATCAACTCTGTGACGTCATAACATTGTCAGCAGTGTTCTCAGTGATGTCAAAGCCTTGTGATGACATTAGCTGATGATGTAATAGGATTGTGACGATTTTATTGTTCCGATATCTACAATGTAGATATCGCTTGTAGATATCGTTTGATCCCCGACAAGCGATATCTACTGAGGGAACCAGTTTTGGATGATAAATTACATTTCAGTATGTATTTTATACTGCAATATTCGATCATGCACGTTTTCATAAAAACGGGCTTCCATTGTAGATTGTGTAGATCAAACACTGTAGATATCGCGAAAATCAAAATCATAATTGTATCAATAGTTAATGACCTAAAAGACCTAAAATTATGACAAGAAGACTGTTGTTAGTTTAATGTTCATAAAATCCAATATTACCCATATGGTTGAAAATAACCGAGCTAATATGTTTTATATGAGCACATGTGCACATACCACGTTTGCATAGCAACGATTGTTTTATCTAGCCGTTTGTGACGTCATAAAACGATTGTTCGTGTCGTCATTGTAGGTTGCCGTCGTAAGAGAAGTGGGCGGTTTCCTGACTATTTTAACGCGAATCAAATGGAATAAAATGGGTATTAAAGACACTCTCAGTGTGCCATATGACGTTTACGAAACTCGTGCAAATGTATGTATAATCCTCGCTATCGCTCGGGCAATAAAACAATTCACACTCGTTTCGTAAAAGTCATATGACACACTTCCTCGGGTGACAATCTCTATTTATTGATATATTACTCCTGATTTTGGTGATAGCCAATCACACCTTCATAGTTTCTGTTATCAAAACCACGGAAATAATTTAAGTTACTTAAATCAACTCGATCTCGCTCGGGCAATAAAAAACTCACACTCGTTTCGGAAAGGTCATATGACACACTTCCTTGGGTAATGATCTCTAAGTCTCTAATCATTCCTGATTTGGATGATAGAAAATCTCACCCTCATAGTTTCTGTTAACAAATTTAATCAACTCGTATTATATTTTATAGTCGACTTGGGTGATAATATCATTATATATGTAGTAGTGTCGATCAACGTGTATATATCATGCAAGTTAGTAATACATTACGCATTCAAATATCAGGTAGAGCGTTATGTAAATGTAACACAGGACATTACCAGAAATGACAAATTATCTTGCACGCACGATCCAAGGGCCTTGGTGTTCCACGAGTTACCTCCCTTACAAGTGATCTCCTGTTTTCCTTCACACATGGAATAACCACCAAGACACGTGTATGTTGCAACAGTCACACCTTGCCTGTATGAGATCTGCAAAAGCATCGATTCACCATTACTTGTAGCGTTTGAGATTTGATTTACGTCAGCGTTTTACCCCGAACCCCTTATCATAAATATATAGTAAATTACATGTATAACTATTTACTTACGTGAGAAATGCTGTTAGGCATTTGAGGTGGGGCGGTACAATCAAATGGTTTTGGAACTGAAATGCAAATATCATTCGTTAATCAAAATTTCATACTGATCAATATTTCCAGGTTTATATTCAAGTTGAAATACTGTTCAAAAATATATTTGAAATTATACAATGGATCAAGGATTAATAATCATGATCGCAAAATATTCCCATTCTGAGAGTAATATTTCTGTGTGGGTCCAAGACTTGAAAAGGTTATTGAGTCTCTGTCAAATTAATATATATTGTACCTGTGGGAAGATCTATTTCATATCTTGCAGCCCAAACACCCCACTTCAGTTCTTCATCTCTGTATCTTCGCCTAGGTTAGGTTTTGAAATTCTTCATTTTATGTTATAAGATCAATCATAGGTTTGAACCCCCTTTCAGCACTTTTAGACATTTAATCTTGTCAAACATAAGCAAATAATGAACGTTGATTTTACCAAACAGTAAACGACCTAAACTCAGACCTTGCCGAACACCCGTATCTCTCGCTATGCAAGGATCTGACTGCTGCCTGGTAGGGATCATGCCCTTTTAATCCAGCCAATCAGCATCGAGACTGGGGACTCGTTGGTAGGATTCGATACGAACGCGGGTCTGTGATTGGTTGAATTATTGGAAAGGAGAAAATCACAGAGAAGGGCAAGATACAAGAGTCTGATTTTTATCAGATTTAATAGAAAGGGGTCTATTGGGTTATTATTTATGAAAACCAGGAGCTGAGAGAACATTTCCGTTTGCATATGTTATCAAGACATGACTATTTTAAAACTCCAGTTGAAACCGATTACTGAGGTTAAGGTGTTGATGACTTGTTTTTGACAATTTGACAGAGTACATTCATTAAAATATTTTAAAAATGAGAAGTGAAGCGTTTCATCGGCGATACGAGTGTGTAAAGCTCGCTAAGGCGCAACGACGTTAAGACGTTGCTGACCAGTTAAATGATAAATTATGTGTTACTTATTGACATTCTATCAATACACGTTTTGTCATTAAAAGTAAAATACAGCTATTTCACGTCATGCAAAAAAGCCAAGATGGTGGATAGTTCTTGAGCCGTATTTATAAAAACGTTTCGAACTTTCTTAGATTTGCTCTTAGAATACCTTGTTATACTCTGTTAACACATTTCCCTAATCCTAAATTCTCTCAAGCAGCGTTCATGAGCGGCCTTTATGTGAAGATAGGAACATTCGAAACAAGTTAGGAGTACTACCGTAAATACAAATATGACATAAAATTATTAGCACTTAAAGAAAAATAATCCCTGTAGTTTTTCGATGTTAATTCGTTTCTTCAGATAGACAATATTTCACGTAAATAAAACACAAACAAATAGTTCGAATCGTCACCTGCTTACCAAGGTGTCGCCGTTCAAAGTGAGTAAAATCTGCCTGCTAATTATCTCAGTTCTGAAATAGTCTCTCGGGGGCCCTCCAGTAAATATAATGAATTTCTAAGAATATAATTAACTTAAGAATTCTACGAATTTTCATAAATACGGCCCCTGATTTTAATGCGATTGCAACCTACACATGTTTTGCAGCTGGCTCTGTACGATCGACAGGTCAAAGGTTAGATTCTGCGTCGTCTCATTCAGCATTGAGATTTCCTCTGAACAGGAACATTGCTGGGCGACTGGAGACACTGTTGGGGTCGACTTGGTGGTCTCTGGCTTTGGACTGGGTATTGTCGTTGAAGTCGTTGTTGTTGTCGTCGTTGTAGTTGTTGCTTTTGTGGTAGATGGTGCCGTTGTTGTTGTGGTCGTTGTCGTTGCTGTGGACGTTGATGTTGTAGTTGTTGCTGGAGTGGTCGTTGAGGTTGTTACTGTTGTGGTTGTAATTTATAGTCTTTGACAAAGGTGGTGAACACACAGGGAAGTTAATTGGTTAAGAAGCCCCATGTAGCAATTATGAAATATATCATAGGATAAAGTGCACAAGTTGTTTGTGTTCAAAGTGACTGTTTTTGCTTTATTGGTCCAGAACACTCAACCACATTATGCTCTGAAGTATGAAATTGTGAGTATCTTTTTACAAATCATGTCCCTATAAAAGCATTCATAATTGACTTTCTCCGGCAGCAGTATTTCGTTGTTTACCCTGAATAAAATGTGGTGACGCTTCTTTTGCGGTTGAGTGTAGATGTGAATATAATATATACCAGGGTTAAGTGGTAAACGCAAACAGAAGTCCAACTTCCCAATGCAAGGCATAACTCTTGCCAGTCTCCATTACTGGCTGATTTAGGCCTTGCAGTATTTCCTTAAGATCTGTGTGCTTGGGAATCCAGGCCCACTATGCATTTCTGGTGCAGCGATTTACTATCTTGGCACAACAAAGCGATGGAAATACTGCAAGGCTTAAATCAGCCAGCAATGGAGACTGGCAAGAGTTATGCCTTGCGTTTGGAAGTTGATAGAATTCATCAAATTAGGAATTGATGTCCACTCTGAAGTTGAAACCTAAGTCATAAGGTAGGTTTCTACCGATATGTTGAATGAACATGTAGCCCCTCTTATCATCGCTGTATACTAAAGCGACCTTCACATGATATACTTTTACACCACATATGGACCAAATACAGGAATTAATGTGATTCAAATCACATTGGTTACCTCTGAACAGAACGAGCCAAAAGTTTGACTCCTCGAGAACAAGAATTGGTGACTAGTTGCTGGACCATTCACTCTCAAATTTGATTTTTAAACTTTAATTTGCCAATGAGGGTGGTTCCATGGTAACTTACAGTGTAAAAGTGGTCATTATCTGTAACACTACATGTAAAGACTTACGTGGAGCCGGAGGGAGCCAGCAACGCCTCGTGTCCGACTTAAAGACCATAGGTATTTTGCACTCCCTGATTGAGACCGTCCGACCACTCTCACAGGTGAGGTGGAAGCGGGTGTTCTCTAGACCTGGGTAGGGGACGTCCCCGTCCGGCGAACCCTTGCAGGAGGCCGAGCAGGGCAGACAGAACGTCTTCGTGGCACAGTCTGTTACATCGTACTCGCCTATAGGAAACACAGGGACTTGTATTGTCGAGAACTAGCCTAGAAAGAATATATATCTGACGAGAAAGCCATAGGCGCCAGACCCTTAAAGGAGCAGAAGCACGTTTTTTGCAATTTTTATTTTTTTCAAACTTTACCATTTTTGATGATATATAACGCCATTTGTATTTACTTTAGAGGGTAAAACATCTTATTACACAAACCAATTATCCGTAGTGGTAATAAATATGTTGCGTATAAAGAAAAATATTGCATGGCGGCCATTTAATTGTGAACACATTTTATTATTTCGATTGACAAAAGCGATTCCCATGGCTTTACGGAACCACGGACACTCATTTTGTAACTTGATTTTCTGAAGAGGGAAGAATGTTTTACTATTGGTGACATTATTTTTCAAATACATTTTGTCAACTTATTTCATCGAAAAAACGTGCTACTGCCCCTTTAATATGCATATATATGTATGCTTACCTATGGACGAATGTTTATTCAAGCCAAAGACCTAAAGGACATACATTTGCAATATCAACACAATATATTTAGATGAACACATACAAGAAGTATAACGAGAAGTAAATCATATACAATAAACGTGAAATAATGCAATAAATACCTATATAACACATAAATAAGGTGGGACGCGGTGGATCCTGCCATTGGATCGGAAATGGAAACTTGTATCAGTATACGAATTTTACAAAGCGTATTTGAGCTAGCAAACCAGTTTAACCATTTCCGGCACTCTGGAAGAATCAAAGATGGTCGACCATGTCCCACCTTTTATAATGTTATAATGATAGGTAGGTATAAGTTTAGGATTGGTGAACCAAGCTCGTTTTACTTTAAACATAAAGCAAAGGAGTTTAGAGGTCAATAATTCACGTTCGTCTGAAACTTACTTAAATGTTGGCATATCGTTATATAGTATTATGCGTCACCCTATAGATGTTGTAGTTTATAGAACAAGGAACATGATTGTTGAATATGCTAGTCGCTTGTGTTCGACATTACATGTCCATTTGCACGAAGAAAAGTATTTATACATTTAACGTTTTGGATTATCAGTTGAATCTAAACATTCTGGGATTGTTGGATCAGTCCCATCCTCGGTTACCAACGGTTTTATATATGCTCCGTTACTCTCCACTTTACCACCCCTGGGAAACTCTATCAGAGAAATCTGTACTTAAATACCTGCCCTTGGCCGGCGTGAGCCAATCAAACTGCTACGCAGCTTGGAAACTCTATCAGAGAAATCTGTACTAAAAAACCTGCCCTTGGCCGGCGTGAGCCAATCAAACTGCTACGCAGCTTGGAAACTCTATCAGAGAAATCTGTACTAAAAAACCTGCCCTTGGCCGGCGTGAGCCAATCAAACTGCTACGCAGCTTGGACCTGCGAGCCAGTGACAATTCATATCACTTCGCTGCAAAGCACGCGCGGTCATTTTGTTAGCCATCCGTCACCGGTTATCTCCCTTGACCATTTCCGTCTTATCCTAAAAAGCATTTCTTTGGTTCCTGACTTCATCACGCCGGCCAAGGGCGGGTAATTTTAGTACAGATTTCTCTGATAGAGTTTCCCCAGGGTTGATATAGTGGAGAGTAACGGAACATATATAAAACCATGGGTAACCGAGGATGGATAAGTCCAAATACAGCTGATATATATCGCCATATTTTCCCCGAACAGCAGAATGTGATACATTATTTCTTATATACATTATCGATTATATCATTTTTAACACAGTTACAACGATTTTCGAAATTCACATTTCATGATGAAATCTAACATGGCAGATGTTCAATAAATTATAATGTTGCTATTGATTCTTGTTTAATAAATTGAATATAACGTTATATTCTTTATCCCTTTGTTATTTGTGATAAGACATCTGTCCACCACTGCCTTTTTTGTAAACATAGTGAATCATTCCAATAAAGCTGAGCTTTACAATTGGATGTCTCTCATTCTTTTTATTCTGAGTTGTCATTCAACTACAAGCACATAACTCATTTTTACTAGACCTCTCTGAGAAGCATTTCACTTGTCATTTTTAGTTGTCAATCTACGAACAATGTACCTCATACTGGTCGAAGAATGACAGCCTATAAATCATTCCAAGTTGCCAATGTGTGGAAAGAAACCCTCATGTTGTCAATCACTAATACCATCAGACAGATGATTTCCTAAGACGGTTTCACCTCAATGCAGAGTGCAAGAGACATAGATACTGTACATTACAGTTACTCTATTATCAGCCTGTATTACTTAGTTTAGAGAGTCAAGTTACTGTCGTTACTTCCGTGGGTGTTTGAATATATCAAGAGTGTATGTGATAATCAATGAATATATATATATATATATATATACAGAGAGAGAGAGAGAGAGAGAGAGAGAGAGAGAGAGAGAGAGAGAGAGAGAGAGAGAGAGAGAGAGAGAGAGAGAGAGAGAGAGAGAGAGAGAGAGAGAGAGAGAGAGAGAGAGAGAAAAGAATAAGCATCAAATGGGTTTGCCTGGCCCAATCTTCAAAATCATCTGATGTTTACTCTTTTCTATATATAACCTTACTTCACGTGAGAAACGACTCATTTTCATTTATATATATACATACATACATACATACATACATACATACAAACATACATACATACATACATACATACATACCTACATACATACACACACACATACATACAAACATACATATATATATATATATTCATTTATTCCCTTATAGATACTGGTTGGCCAAGATTATGAATTTATTATGCTAAATTTGAAATAGACAATAGACTGGACATTGACCGTATTGTAACGTGAATATGGGTACCCTCTATTGACGTCATACATAGTCTTTTCTATACTTACACGTCTATATGAAATATAGAAAAGTACAAGCTCAGCTTCTTTTATAGAAATATGGTACGAAACGTTTTGAGAGGCATTCAAGAAGTTGATTTATAGAGACGACAGGGATATTTTTGGATAATAAACTTCTTATACCGTTATCAAGCTTAAACTCATCATAAGAGGAAATATTGGTTAAAACATTAAAGGGACACCGCGTCGAGGATAAAAATCAGATTATGTGTATCTACCTATGCTAATTAACATGTCTTCTAACAAGTCACAGACACCCAATTTCAGACAATTGACGTAATTGGTAATACAAACTTTGCATGTAGACAGTGAAGTGAAGCGTAACTCGTTAGCAGACACTCTAATCAGCTTAGTTAAAATAAAAATGGGACTCATTTTTATCCTCGGCGTTTTCGTCCCTTTAAGAACAATCATCACATGATACAAGCAAAATGACAATACTCACAGGGTGCCTGGGGTTCGAACCTGGACCCACATGGTGTGGTGAGATCGTTGAACCTGACACATGCTAGAGTGGAGGACTCGAACAGATACATGTAGTTACACTCTGCTTGGTATTCGTCTAGCCCCAGGGAGTGATTCATCTTGGAGCAGTCGTAGTACTTGGCACACTGCTTGGGGTCAGGGAATTTCTGGGAGGGGTGCGTCCCGCAGTACTGTTTTATAGAACCTGGATTTCATAGAAATCAGTAGAATGCTTTAAAGGCGCTGTAGCACGTTCTGCTTGCTGAAATAAAGTACTCTCACAAAAAGGCAAATAAATGTTACCAATGACTAAATAAATCTCCCGAATCAATAAAAAGAGTTCCAAAACGAATGTTCATGGTTCGGTTAAGCCATGCGAGTCAATTTCCAATCGAGCGGCCACTTTAAGGTGTTCACATTGAAATGGCTGCTTGAAGGTAGTTCAAGAGATCTGACTGATGTAGCGGTACCTTAACACTCAGAGTATAGTTTTAAATATGATACAATGATTGAATGGACAAACGTCTTGCTGTCTGAACTCTCAAAATCGCATTTGGTCTACAAATCTACCTCTCCACACCATTGTCGCCTTATACGTAGCACCACTTTCTACCAATATCGATAACTGCGTTGTTTATGTTTACGGCTGATGAGGTCATGTTTTACCCCCTAATTTAACGATTTATTGTATAAAACTTTAATCATAAATTAAAATTTTGAGAAAATATAATTTGCAAAAAAACATGCTATAGCGCCTTTAAAAGGCTACATAACATGATGACGTCACATCTTGTGACGTTATTGGGTAACCGTTCTCTGTTAAATACGTACGTCATAATTTTTCCTTAAATGTTTTTTGTTATAAATGTATAGTTCATGTGCTTTGGAAATAAAATACTGAATAAATCACGTCTAGGTAGTTGGGCGATTTGCAATGTAACTATAAATATGATTCTCATTTTCTAAATTGCTCTGAATAGTTCAAAAGTTCTTATCTTGCGATATTGAGCCTTTGCTAGTATTGTTCTATGCTAATTTATAAATATTCCGGGTATTAAAAAAATCGTCAGAAGGTTGAGTGCATAACTTATTCAGTAAAGTTCAGCAAAAATGGGCGTAGTTTTTCACCTCGTGGATGACAAGATAAAAAGCTAGATTATCTGACAGAAAAGTTTGTTCCCTCTCCCGTACTGAAACATAACATACATTGAACAAGAGACGTTGTTCAGAATGTACATATCACAGGACAAAAAGTGGTGGAATCCGCTTGCCGGATCCTTCCGGATTCTTCCAAATATTGGTGGGTCCTGGAGAATCCGGAAGGATCCGGCAAATGGATTTCACCATTTTTGGTCCTGTGTATGTATGTATATGCCGTGGATGATTGCAATATATTATCATCATTATTCAAAGTGAATATCAGTGCCTAAATATCGGTATGTCCCGAGCGATACCGATGGATATAAAAATATTGGGGTACGAGTGTCGTGAACGTTGTATAACATACATGTAAGCGTGAGTATGATTGTTTGTTTATATAACTGTTTTCTAACGCGAATAGCTTCTGTACCCGCCCTTTGCCATTTATATAATTAGAACTATACGTCATAGACAAAACGGTCACATCACAATGACAAAGTAATAATTTGCCCTAGTGCAACGTATACAAAAATATGAATTCCAATATGATTGTCTATTTAGGTAATAACTATAAATTATATTTTAGATCTTACGAAAAATAATTCAGAACTTTGTGGACTGGTTGAATTATAAACCTTGACTTTGTAATGACACCCTGTCTTATCCCTTTTTATTACATATGTGCTCAGATTTTCAAACTTTCATATGTCTAGCGCTTAAATTGTTACAATTGTAGGCAAGGCGAAAGGTTAGGAAGGACATTTATAACATTATCGTGAAAATTTTAAACTATTATTGCTAAACAGTGACAAATCTGCAAATAACAAATTTGGTGTGACGTGAAGTGACACAGTGTTGTCATTATTCTTTATCCTGTACTTGATATGGATCATAATTGTCACTATGCACATTTAAACCTACACATTGGTTTCCATTAAGAAAAAAAACAAATTCTAATTTAATACGCTAATGCTCATGATTGTCAAATCGTAGATTCCCCTGTAAAATGTGTAAGTCAAGGCATTGTTTCATAATCACGATTAACCTTGATACTATTTCCAGATGTCTGAAATATCTAAACAAAATTACCCCAGGTGTTTGTCATACACCGAGGGGCCAAAGAAACGATAGCGCATTTCCAACAGAATCTAATACCAAATACTTCTGTCGATTTTGAATGTCTGTGATGAGGATATATATTGTAAAGAAATATACACAATTTCATTCATGACAATATGATTATTAATATTGTATATCAAAGGTTTATTTTACTTAATGTTTGGTATTAAAGGGGCAGTAGCACGTTTTTTGCAAAATTTATTTTTTCAAATTTCCCATTTATAATGCTAGTTTATGTCATTTAAATAAACTCTAGAGGGCAAAACATCTTATTACACAAACCATTTATTTATAGTGGTAAAAACTATGTTGCGTATAAAGCAAAAATTTCATGGCGGCCATTTTATTGTGAACACAATTTGTTATTTTGTATTACAAAAACGATTCCCATGGCTTTACCGAAACATGTACTATCATTTTAAACTTTATTTTCCGAAGGGAAAAGGATCTTTTACTATTGGTGAAATTATTTTTCAAATACATTTCATCAACTTATTTGAGCGAAAAAACGTGCTACTGCCCCTTTAAGGTAAAATGTTATGAAATATGGTAAATGTCTTGGACAATGACGCATCGTTGCCATATATTGTCAAAGAGAAGCCAGTAAATCATATTTCACACCCTGTCTCGCCCAGTTACGGTGATTGCAAAAAGACGAGTTTTAAAGTGTTTTTCAGAAACATGAACAGATAATGTTTACAAAAATAATTAACTTTAACAGACATTTTGTAACTATGTTTTAGTCGAATCTACCCCTTGTGGATTGGAAATCTTGCGTTTTGGTTAGTATCGTTTCTGTTGCCCTTGGATGTACATTCTATGCATTTTCAACCCTTTAAAGGGGCAGTAGCACGTTTTTTCGCTCAAATAAGTTGATGAAATGTAAAACATCCTTCTCTCTTCGGAAAATAAAATTTAAAATGAGTGTGCATGTTTCGGTAAAGCCATGGGCATCATTTTTGTAATACAAAATAATAAATTGTGTTCACAATAAAATGGCCGCCATGCAATTTATGCTTTATACGCAACATAGTTTTTACCACTACAGATAATTGGTTTGTGTTATAAGATGTTTTACTCTCTAAAGTTAATTTAAATGACATAAACTATCATTATAAATGGGAAATTTGAAAAAATAAATTTTGCAAAAAACGTGCTACAGCCCCTTTAAAGCCTCCTTTTGATATGTCCATCCGTGCCCTTCAGTATGAAGCAATGTATGCGCACGATCTGTGCATCAAGCTGTCACAGTATATCTACATGTCAACGTAAATGACACTCCAAGTTTCTACTTGGAGAAATATAGTTCCATATTTTGAGACTTCCCATAGTTAAAAACCACTTAAATGCACACTGCACTATTTATATCAGTTTTAACCTATCTACTGTAAGTACTTGTGAATTTGTGTAACTTTGAATTTTTTTGGCCGTCAATGTCTCTTCTAGGATTTAGCTGACGGCAAGAGAGAAAACAGCTTTAGATTAATATATTTCAACATCAATTTTACATCACATCGTTTTTATGATATTAATCCACATTTCTAATGTTACTTTGCGAAATAATGCTATAATTAAGCAAACCATTATTAAATGGAATCAGTATACCAAAGCAAGAAAAGTACAGAGCCAACATTGAATACCTTGCCAATATGTTAAAATTTTGTATTAGAATGTCACTATCAAGTTCAATTCTGTAAAGCAAAACAAAAATGCAACGAGTATGTTACATGTATGAACGTATATAAAATGTGCGTTGTTTTTATATATCTATAATTATTAATCACTGTTGAGGGTTGAGAAATAAACCACTTAGTTTAGAAGATTTATAACAACAAAAAAAGTTAACAAAACAAATATATTCCATTATCCCAACGGCAATTGTAGTAATAAATCACATGTTATTGTCACTAAAGAATTTATTAATAAAACAAGATTTGGAATTAATGAATTAAATTTCAATAATCTCATTCATTTCATAAAATACCAATATAATTTGGAAAAACAATTTTTTTCAGAAAATGATATTCAAACAAAATGGTCAAGCCTATTCCATAATGACTGAGTACTTTCTTCTGCATCCTATCGCTATCCACTACTTTCTCCTTTACATCTATAGGTTGTTAAATTTATCATTGGAAACTTTGCTGTAATACATTGTAATACTATCTATTTTGTAATAAAAGTTTTTGAAAAATATATATATATTCCATTATGTTTCCATCGCTGTACCTAACATGTCAGTTAATGTACTTAATGACAGTTATTAATATCACTTCTGGTCCCCATAAGATAACATATTTGGGAAATTTTAGTTTCAGTCTGATTGAAATCGACCTTTATCCGAGGAATAAAAGTTGCAAAATAGTGCATCTACCGGGATACGAACTCATATCGTTCGGAGGTTTCCTCGCAAAACCGTCTGATAACAGCCCGTACACTCACATGTTCTGACGAAATTCAGTTAACCAATCATAAGACATCAAACAAAAGCTTTCGGTGCGAGAAGCTAGGGGCAGATAACTCCAAACAGCTATATATCCTTTTAACTGTCCCAAATGCTTCAAAAACGACGACAGGTTAAAAAGTGTGATGTGATTGGTCGATTTTTAATCAGACTGTTTTATTTTCGAAATCTAAAATTATTTTGAAGGGCTCGGTCACTCTTGACTCGACATAATAACCAAATCTACATTTTTTTCAATAATTCTCATTGGTCAAGAAAGCTGTACATAATTTTCAACTATCTAAGGGCTGTGTTTTCAAAAGAGTCAAACAAGGATTTTAAGAACATTGCACCTTGGCCAGTGGCCAATTTAAGGGTCAGAGGGTCATCAAATCTACAATGTTTATACAACAATGGTAACAAGGAGACTGTCAAGATAACCAGACATGTCATGTCTTGAACATGGCCTCCTTTCACAAAGCACTAATGTGATCGTAAGTCACTATGGTAACTTTGGGAGATAAGCTTCATCAGTTAAGGTTGCTTTGTGAAAGGAGAACCTGAAGTCTAAAATAGGCTTAAAGGGGCTGTAGAACGTTTTTTACATATTTTTTTTTCTAATTTCCCATTTATAATAATAGTTTATGTCAGTCATATTTACTTTAGATGGTAAAACATCCTATTACAAAAACCAATTATCCGTAGTGATTATAACGGTGGTGCGTATAAAGCAAAAATTGCATGGTGGCCATTTTAATGTGATCACATTTATTATTTCGATTTACAAAAACGATTCCCATTGCTTTACCGAACCATGTAAACCTATTTTTAACTTGATTTTGCGAAGAGAAAAGGTGTTTAACTATTAGTTACATTATTTTTTAAATACATTTCATCAAATTATTTGAGCGAAACAAGTGCGTAGTCTTGATGGCCCTATTCGTAGTAAGGGGGTCACCGATCATGTCATGCAATAAGACCATAGGACCTTTCAGATTTGCTAAAACTTGCCTTCTTACCTATATAATTTGAAGTACATATTCTCTTCACTGGATCAAACACGTGGTCAGGCTGATTGCAGGTTAACCTCCCCGATATTGTCCCAGAGGTACACTTGATGAATGCAGGGGAGAAGACTGTATCAGGATCCGGGTAGTACCCATCAGGCTTTCCTGAACATTTGTCCTTGGTCACGTTCCGACACTCCCTCTTGTAGTCACCTGCAAAACGACACGTAGGTTATAAGAGCTGCATCCCTAAAGTTGGTTCACCAATTTGTGTTTCTTAGCGCATATTTCGGCAATAGGTGAGGTGAGTTAGGGTTTAACGCTGCTTTCAAGACTAGAGTATTTCACTTAAATCACGGCTATTATTATTGCAGGAAGAAAGCCCGCAACGCCAGGGTGGTTATGCATTGTGATGAAACTCGAGAGCATCGGCTGGAACTAGTGAACCATGGGTGGTCCTCTGATAAAATTAAGTGCAGCATTGTACCCAAACCTTACTGCATGAAGAACAGTTCTCTATAACAGACAAAGTTGCCGAGCCCCTGGCGGGATTCGTATCCCGCCCCTATCATGCAATATGGGATGTCCGAAAAAAGGACAATTGAATGTTCCATAGAATACTATAACGTTATACATCATAGCAAACCGTAACAGTTTTGACTGGTCTTTGAAGTGACCAGGGGTCAAACTTTCCAAAACTACAGTTACTTCATTAAAGTATTCAGGAAGTGATCAAATGCGTATTTCCTCTTAGTCTCATTCAATGTACCTGTGATAGCTTTTGTCTGATTTAATTGCCACGACAACCTTTATTTACAGATAATTTTAATTTAATTAAATTAATGTTTAATTAAAAAGACGTCATAATGAAAGCCAATATGCATGATATTTGCACAAGATACACACGTAGGTGAACAAACTTTTGGGATACAGCTGTATAGCAATCGACATTACAATTACATTGCTGACCGTTCTTCAGTAAAGTTGACATTCTTCAAAGGCATTTGTAAAGAAAGTTGGACAATCAGTTACCCAGAAATGTTGTTAGAAACAAATAAAGAAGTTAGTATCATTGCAGTTCTGATAATATTGGCCTCTTAACGTTAAACATTATCTCCCCACAGAGGTTACTGTCTTCAGATATCCAGTCCGAACCTCTGTTCTAGATCTGTGCGATTTCTTGTTCTGTGTCATCATGTTAATTCATAGCAATAAAAGGCCGTGAAAAATATGGGTGTTTAAAGAATGGGTTAATGAACAATGATGTTGAGGGAAACATTTAACGAAGTTGTTATCAATAACAATTGTCTTGTATATATTATAAATGATGTTCTGGTTTTATTAACGTCGTCAAGTTGAACAGATTTTATGGTTTCCTATGTTTTATTTTCAGTAAATGGCTACGAGAAATATTGACATATAGAGATTGGGTCACAACCTAAACTGTTGTCCTGGCATCGAGTCGATGACAACTTTATCAAAATATTGTATATTGACTTGTAAAGGAATATGTTGGATATATGTGATTGAATATGCTAGAGTGTTCTTTTCAGCTTTGTGTCTCATTAAGTCCTCTTTGATAATACGTGTTTCACGACAGGGACATTTATATCAGATATACTTATTTCAATCTGTATAAGATATAATATGAAAGATGTATGATTCAATCAAGATATTTCTCCCTATACGTTATATATATATATATAGAAAAAATAAACTCACCCTCTCCCTATATTACGATAAAAGCATGATGTTTTACACACAGACCACAACAAAATAATGGAAATATTTTTTTTAGATATAACTATTTCATAAATTCGTATAACATATACAATAGGGGATTTATCATTCAATCAACGTACATGTCCCTATCAATTTAAGGTGAGAACACAATGCTTCACACACAGACCAAACAAAATAGACAGGTAAATATACGTTTTAGACATAATTATTTCATAAAACTGTATAACATATAACCTATAACATATAACATATAATCAACACACCTCTCCCTATCGTATTGAGATTAGAATTTAAAATACCACAGCAAAATAAGGGAAATATGTTTCAGTTATAACTATTTCATCCATATGTATATCATACAATGGGAAATTTGTCATATAATCAATATATCGTTTACTATCGCATTATGATTAGAACGTAGTGTTTTACACAGACCAAACAAAATAGACAGAGAAATATATTTTTTAGATGTGATTATTTCATAAATCTGTATAAGATCCATCATTTAATCAACATATCTCCCTATCATACCATATTAACATAATGTACGCAGAAACATAATACTATTTACTCATGGTCAAAATGGTGGACACCCCTAAACAGAAAATGGATTGTAGCAAATTAATTGCATGGACAATTAATGTTGTTCGATATTATGGTATTTTCAAACTTAAATGGCACAAACACATAATGTAAACTATAAAATACTTGTCATATTTATATTGTGTGCGAATGAGACTCCATGAAATAATTTGACTAAATTTGGATTCATTAGAATATTTTTTTCAAATGCAACTTTTACTTATTTATTATAACCGAAATGAGAACACTTGAACACTGTAAAAATGCAAAAATGCAAAAATGCCAAGAGGATTGACCTCTTTTGAAACAATAGCAGAGAAATAGCAAATGCTCAAGGACATTCATCACAAAAAGACATCTAGTAGTAACATGTTTTACAGAAAACTAAATGAAACTGATACGTTACGTTGTTTATATTACATTTCATATCTATAACTATTAGGTGGTGTCAACCATTTTTACTATGAGTATATTAAAGGGGCAGTAGCACGTTTTTTCGCTGAAATAAGTCGATGAAATGTATTTGAAAAATAATGTCACCAATCGTAAAACACACTTCTCGCTTCGGAAAATCAAGTTTAAAAAATGAGTGTTCATGGTTCCGTAAAGCCATGGGAATCGTTTTAGTCATTCGAAATAATAAATTGTGTTCACAATAAAATGGCCGCCATGCAATTTTGGCTTAATACGCAACACAGTTATTACATCTGTGGATAATTTGTTTGTGTAATAATATAAATATAAATATAAATGACATAAACTTTCATTATAAATTGAAAAAAAACGTGCTACTGCCCCTTTAACATAATGTACGCAGATAACACAATACTATTAAAATTGTATCTCTCACATCGGTTCTGCGGCCTGACCCGGCAGATGTTGCTGGTGGTTTTAGGGTAGATCTCGCAGGCACCAGTGTTGGAGTTATACAGCTCGTTGTAGCTACACTCCTCTTCAAACTGCTGCAGATCGAAGTGGGGCTCGGGCAGATGCTTGGAGCAGTTGAAGAACATCGCACAGCTGCTGGGGTGGGGGAACTTCAGCTCGGGGCGGGTCGGGCACCATTTTTGGGCAACAGCTGATAATGAATCACAGTGTTATAATTAGTAGACCCTGGTCATGCGCGTTGTTAGACTGGTAGTAAGGCGAGTATGTTGATCTTCTAAATGTTTGGTTGCGTCATCTTCTTTTGGGTGGATACCAATTTAGGGCAACTGCAGGGCTCTGTTCCATAACATCCATAACAGCGAGCGCTTATAATCGCTCATTGAGATCTACATTAAACCTCTCTTGAAAGCGATTGCTCAATGTAGCGCTACTCCTCGAGGAATCGCACCGTGTCGTTCAGGAGAGAATGCGCTACATTGAGCGCTAATTGAGCGCTACATTGAGCGATCAATGAGCGATTATAAGCGCTCGCTGTTATGGAACGGAGCCCTGGTATGATAAGTAGTACATTGAGGGAGAAAGAAATTTATCAAGTGTTAAATGAAACCTGAAATGAAATTGAAAGTGAATAAAAGAACATAAATTGTTTTCGTTGTGCTCGTCATTTTAGTTATGGTGACATCTGAATGTATGAAAGACGCTGCCGTTCTGATACAAGAAAGACAATGATGAAAACCCAACCCGAAAAAGCTTCTGTCGTACATGGAGATTTATTAATTATAAACTTATTGGATGAAAGGCTTGCACACCGTTTTAGTTATGGTCTACACCCAGCTTTATAAAAATAAGTCCGATGCAGGAAAGACAAAGGAATGAACATCTACCTCACGAAGTTTACGTGGTTCATGAAGAATTATTAATTATAACGGTACGGTATTGGATGAAAGATAAGGACGCCATTTTGTTATGGTCTACATCCAGTAATATTGCCGTTCTGATACAGAAAGACAAATGAATGAAAACCTACCTCGCAAAGCCTCCGGTGTGCATGAATATTTATTAATTATAAACTTATTAGATAAAAGGTTTGGACACCATTTTAGTTATGTTCGACATCCAGTATTATGAAAGAAGTTGCCGTTATGATATAGAAAGACAACCGAATGAAAACCTACCCCGCAAAGCGTTTGTGGTGCATGAAGAGTAACACTTATAAACTTATGAAATGAAATAAAAGGCTTGGACACCTTCTCAGTTATGGTCTACGTCTGCTTTTTTCAAAGGAATTGCCGTTCTGATACAAGGCTGACACACGAATGAGAACCTACCTCGCAAAGCTTCCGGTGTGCATGAAGATTTATTAATTATAAACTTATTGGATAACAGGCTTGGACACCTCTTCAGTTACGGTCTACGTCTACTTTCATTAAAGGAATTGTCGTTTTGATACAAGGCAGACACATGAACCTACCTCGCAAAGCGTCTGCGGTGCATGACGCCGAGTACCATTTGCAGGTGATGGACTCTATATCAAACATGAGTCCGTGCGGACAGTTCACCCAGGTGGCAAGGTCAGACATCGGGTCACAGTGGATGTAGCCGGAGCAATCCCACGGAATCATGGTGTATCCTCTCACAGCGTTTTTACAGAACATGTGCCTCATACCCGGGGGCACCGGGCCATTTGGGAGACCTGCGTCAACTACAGCTGTGACTGTGGAGATGAAGAACAGGATGGTGGCTGTGGCAGACATCGTGCTGAAGAAAATGGTAACGTAGATCTTTTTCTGTGATTGACCATGTCTTGTTTTCATCAACATGTAAAGAAAAACATCTCGATTTTGTTTTGTCTGCGGTTAATGTTCTTTACCATGGGTTGTTAAGAGGCCATAACAACTTACAAATTGGAATGTGACTTAAGATGATAGTTAGATAATACAGTTACATGCCGAAAGTTTGTTTACCTCTGTGTTTACCTTAGTGCAAATATCATCAATAGATTTTCATTCTGACGTCAATAACATTACATCCATTACAATGATAAAGAATCAACCTGTACACATGTTTACAATAATCATTCTGAAACTTACGTAACGTCATTTATGCACGTTTTTAAACTTTGGCATAATGAAGTAGATGGAATGGGTGGCAATTTGAAAATTCAAATTTCCTTAATGTTTTAATGAAAGTTTACATAGCAATTAAATCTGAAACAATCATCAAAGTTTCAATGAATGGAATTAAGTGGAAATGCATGATCAATGTTTGATGCAATTGATCACTCAGTTGAATTTTACAGAGGAAAATACATACTGCAATTTTGAAAATATTGATTTATAGAAAGTACAAAGACAGTAAATTTTTAGATGTGGTTACAAGATAAATCGTTGCATCACAGCATTCCTGTAAGAAAGGGGTACTTTTGAGTCATTGTAGGGTAAAGAGATATTACGTTTAATAGCCTAATTGAAATACCGGCAGCAAATGAATCCGTATTTGTGCGCAGAATGTCATAAACATGAAGTGTAAATTTAAAGAACTAATGAAAAAAAAATTCTAATCTGTTTTCAATTTATTAAATTTATTTTTTAAATTCATAAACAAAATACCTCAAAAGACATATCCTTGTCGAATACCAACTTCCATTTCACTGAGAAAGTACGTATATACGTTTGGAATTCGTCATGAGACACATTTTAGGAAGAAAAGTAATCATTTCTCTTAATTACATTCAAGGAAATGATAAATAATGTACAGGAGAAACTGTCTTACCTAAATTAACTAAAGTTATCAACTTTCACCAAGGCCCGTCTCAGATTCCCCCTGCTTTCATGACGTACCGAGTGTGCAGTATGTGTAGATGTTCTTTTCTCTCTGTATACCCTCAGGTCTTAATCAAGTGATCGGTGTTTGAAGCATGTTTTTTTTCCTATTGCTGCATATTTTATCCATAAATAGACCGATGTCATGTTTTTGAGGTTACACACAATGCATTCCATCCTTTGCAAGTTCTAGACAGAGAGCCAATGCAATGACGTTTAATTACATCATATTTTGTTATGTTATCAAGTTATGTGAGAGTTTTCAAAAAATTTATTAATTCGTACTTCGGAATGTGAACTTTTGTTAGGACAATTAATTTTTTCTAAAGATTATTAATTCGTTTTTCGGAAAGTGACACTTTATACAAAGGTTGCTTGTACTGAAAAAGATACATCTATACATTATACAAAACGTCTCCTCGCGTAGGATTACGCAGCGATTTTCACTCATGGACATTCTGTTGACCAACACGCATTACGGTATTCTTACACATATGATTCCTCAAATTTGCCATTTATTGTTAAAGTGTATACAATACATTGGTATGTTAATGGGTAAAACATCTCTTTACACAACCCGATAAGCCGTATCAGTCTTCATAGAAAACGACTATCCGTATTCTTAGAAAAAGGGGCGACGTATCAAACGACGTATAAGGCGACAGTGGTTTGGAACTCTCCAGTGTGAGAGGTAGATTTTAAGGTCGCATGTACCATACTTAAAACTCTATACTCTGAAAGTTTAGGTATCGTTACATCAGCCCGCGGACATATTAATGTGAACACAATAAAATGACCACTCGATGGGAAATGGACACGCACGGCTTAACCGAACCATGTCCATTCGTTTTAGAACTCTTTTTATTGAGTTAGAGTATGATCTAGCCATTGGCAACACTTGTTTGTATTTTTGTGAGAGTACTTTATTTGATCAAGAAACTCGTGCTACAGCGCCTTTAAAATAACAGTTCAAGTGTTACCTCCAAATTTCAAACAAAGCTTTCTCAAACATGTTAAAACTAACTTCATCTATTTATTACTAAGCTTTTTGCTGTTTCAATAAATTTCATCGATTTTTAATATAGTATCTTATATTCATATTTCAGTTAAAGGGTTAAAGGAACGATGCATTTAATCAAATCGAGTTTCCAAAATGTTGTCCATTTTACTAATATATCAACCGCAAAAGAAACGTCGTCGCCACAAAGTCAATAGTATAAAAAATACTGCTTCCGGAGAAAGTCTATTTTACATACTTTTTTGAGACATGCTTAGTCAAGAAGTACCCGCAATATTCATAGTATAACACTTATATCTTTATGTATGTTCAAGAACACTTTGGATGTTTAAATCGCTTTTTCAAAAAAAATTCCCCAGAATATTCGGCATTCATCTTTAATTATATTATTTAATAAATAAGTTCTCGGCATAAATAACCTTCTTGGTTTTCCATTCGACACGTCTTTACTTAGAACGTCATAAAACACGCCTAAAACATGCCTTTTGACTCGTCTAAGCTAGCTAGGGAGATTCAGAAATATTTACACGTAATATTTTGAAATTTCAAAGTTAGTTTACGTGGCTTCTGAAGACATGATGCAACTGTTTCATTCGTGTTTATCACTTCTTTGATAGGCATTGAATTATATTTAATTTTGTATGGTGATGTTTCTTTTGCGATTGAGTGTATATATCAACCAACATCGTTCCAACAACTTGTGGAATGTTACCTCTTACTCATCCTCGGTTATCCAGGGTTTTATATATGTTCCGTTACTCTCCACTATATCAACCCTGGGACACTCTATCAGAGAAATCTGTACTAAAATTACCCGCCCCTGGCCGGCCTGATGAAATCAGGAACCAAAGAAAATGCTTGATAGGATAAGACGGAAATGGTCAAGGGAGACAACCGCGGGTGCTTTGCAGCGAAGCGATATGAATTGTCATTGGCTCGCAGGTCCAAGCTGCGTAGCAGTTTGATTGGCTCACTCCGGCCAAGCGGGTAATTTTAGTACAGATTTCTCTGATAGAGTTTCCCAGGGGTGGTATATTGGAGAGTAACGGAGCATATATAAAACCCTGGGTAACCGAGGATGCCTCTTACTTTGATGACAGGAACTTTCACAAAGACACTACATGTACTTCCGTCTAAAGTTTTTAGGGAAGTAAGTTGGATTATCTTGAAAAGAAAGCCCTTCCAAAACATCAGACGGATAAGAATAATGGTAGTTTTACTAGACACGCTGGCTCCAGTGAGGAAATAAGTATAAAGTTAACTCTTTGATAATTCCAATGAAAACCACTTGTCACTCCAGGTAAAAATTAATTACACAGTTTAATAGTTGATAATTCCAACAACCATGTCGTTCACCTTACTTCCTATAACTTTGAGATGGACAGATCTGGTTTTATCGGTTTATTACAGACGGTGTGTGGGTAACTCAGATTCCAAGAAAAAATTATCATGTTGATTAGTTTCGGTGACAGCTAGATTGACGTGTCACCTGCGCTGGCTTATGTGGTTTTCACATCAAACGATTTACAATGGATTTATATGGAGCGAATCTCACTCAAATGTCTTCTGATATCATTAAAATGGCCTCTCGCAGATAGGTCACGTGATCTGACTGATGAAGCGGTATCTAAACACTCAGAGTAGAGTTTTAAAGGCACTCAAGCAGGCCAATTGTTTTAAAATATAAATAATGCACAGATAATGCACATCTCTCGATATTACAAACAACCTACCCTCAGGTAATGTATTATTTAAGTAATCTGCAAAATATGTACCTATTCAGGTTTAAAAGTTAACTTTAAAAGACCGGAAGTAATTAATGCAACGTTGCATTACATCCGCATGAACTACAATATCAGCAATATTAAAAATTGCACACAACCCGAAGACCAAAAACGGCAGTCGCTATCCTTAATGTAACAACAATGCTTACACTGCGCATTACAGACCGGTGAAGTTACAGATACTTCTTTAAGGATAGATGAAATGACACATGGTCCAAATCGGATTCATTAAAATGGGATGTCAATTTGACAATTTCTGAAATCGGTCCATAAATTACTTATATACGGCTTTTAAAAAACCGCCTGATTCAGCCTCGGCGACCAGAATGAAAGTCTGCGGGGGTGTGACCCGTGAAGGGATGACTTCTGTGACGTATGTGGAGGAATTTGATTTTCGGCGATAGTCACAATTCAACGTAATTTCGCAACATTTTGAATGTTAATTTCACAAAGAAACCTTCAATAAACCAACTTAAATTCCCCATATATCGAATGTTTAGATATCCAACTAGGTAATTCCGCAGATGACAATTACACAATTATTACATAAACATGTCTTTTTGGCGATGTAATACACCTCATAAATTCATTTAGCGGCAGTGATAATCATCATTAATTAATTAACGAGACACCAGCGGAGGAGCTATCGAGCCGCCCCGCCTGTCGCTTTTTACACAGTCACGCCTCAGTGAGCTTTTTCAAAGGGATTTGCCGAACAAATTGCGGTAGTGTTAAAATGGGTGAATTAAAATCGTCTTAATTATCAATTGCAAGTGTATGTTGTCTCGATTGTATGCTCAATTGATAACGATATACAATATACGTAGAGGTAATCATCTGTCATTCTTGAGAAAAAAGCATTTCATCTATCCTTTAATGAAGACTATCCAATCTTTGTTGTCAGTTAATCGAATAAAGTATATGCAAGAGCTGAGTGAAATCCTCGTTAGGCCGTTTTCTACACTCTATATTTCCCATTTTGCACATCAGCGACTCTTACTATTTGTGATATTCCTGAGTGACTTCGGCCGTCTCAACGTTTTAATTATTGACTGCAGGTCAATTGTAAAGAATAATTAGTATTCTATTGCACCGAGCGGTAGCTAATGTGAGTTTATATGCCCTCGTATGACTTAATATAGCTTATTTGAATGTGAAAAGCGTACACTTGTGCCTTTAAACATGGCACCTGATGGTCAACTGAACTCTTAAAATCGCATGAGACCTACACATCTACTCTCAATTAGTCAGGGCCGTGTTCAAGAGAGGTTTCAAAGTAATCGCTCAATTAACGACTTTTAAACCTCTCTTGAACACGATTGCTCAATGTACCGCTACGTAGCAAAGTGAGCGAACTTTGAGGTTTTGCACCGTCCTTCAGGAGAGAATGGAGCGCTACTTGAGCGCTACTTGAGTGCTACATTTGGCAATCAATGAGCGATTACAAGCGGAGCCCTGATGTTTCAGCAAAGATAGGATGAAGCATTCATAAAATAACTGACCTCCTCATTTCTAATGTTCCTCTATTATTTTAGGGACATGAAAGCGAATAACAGGTAATATTCGAGGTGGATATAGAGGGGATTCATGGGGTCCGATATTAGAAGACATGAGGGTGAGATTCTATTTATCATCCAAAATCATTCTTCATTATTTTCAATGGCACATGTACATAACACAACACTGTCATCAAACTTCCAGTGCAGTGATGTCATGTCATTTTTACGTCATCTTGTGTATGACGTCATGGTATTGTGAGTCATTACTTGATACGGTAAAATCATTCTGGTGTCATGTTGTAGACGATGAGAGGGTGCAAAATCTCACACAAGCTACATCTTCCGTTGAGGTGAGTTGTGATTTAACGCCGCTTTCAAGATTATTCCACTTATATCGCGGCTGCTAGTATTATGGCAGGGAGAAAGCCCGCAACGCCATTTGGCTATGCATTGCGGTGAAACCTGCGAGCAGCGGCTGGAACTAGCGAACCATGGGTGGTACTGCGCTGATGTAGAACAGTTCTCTACAGCAGACAAGGTTACCGTGCCCCTGGCGGGATTCGTACCCCGGACCTCTGGATCCGAAGCCGAACGCGCTAACTACTGCGCTATCCCGCCTCTCTCCCGTTGAGCTTTTGGTGATAACTATCGATGTGCGTACAAGATTATTATATCTAGATTTAGCGTGGATTGTCAAGCATTTTCACAGTATTCTACTTCAAGTATTCATTTGGAACGAACAAAAAAGTTTTTAAAGAATCTGGTTTGGTCAACAAGCAAGGTTTTTGCATTTCTGAATATCTCAAGAGTGGGTGTTGCATTGTAATTTCTTCAAAAAGAAAATATGTACAAGAAGGCATACATTAATGACACACAAGTGAAAATAAAAATAAAAAATTTAAATAAAGAAGAATAAATCGGGATTTAACGTGGATTATCAAGCATTTCCGTATAACTCATTTGGTTTGAAAAAAGTGAGGGTGTTGCTTTTCAATTTCTTCAAACAAAAAATATGTAAAAGACATACATAACTGACACACAAGTGAAACATCACATCATTTATTGTCTGGCATGTATAACTGTTCACGGTTTGTGAAAATATTTTAGTTTGATTTATTTGTTGGTGGAATCTCTGATGTGACAAACGTAATTTATGTTCTCTCAAATTCATTCATTTTTTTTAATTCCCTATGTTAAAAATGTTAGCGATATGTCATAAAACTGTCATGTGTTAAAAAAAATGGTTCATAAAATTTATTAGGGAACTGGCGTCACTGGATAGGCAGCACATGGTATGAACATTTCTCAGCACCACTAGTAATTCTCTGGGGCATTTAGTAGTGAAATCCAAAGAAAAGATTTTTGTTCAATAATGTCTTCACTGTTAACATGCAATAAGAGGATGTGACTTCTTCGTCAACAGCTAGAGAAACTCTAGATTTCAGAATTTTATATCATTTTTTTGTGAATAGGCACATAGTTTGTAATTGAAATTATTATATCACGATATAGCTATTTCTAAATTGTAGTAGTCAAATTTTATTTCATATTTTATTCCGATTTGTCAAGTTAAAGTGATGTGGTTTAAGGCGATGATGTTTGTTAAGGCAAGAGAGAATGAGCGCTACTTGAGCGCTACTTGAGCGCTACCTGTGCGCTACATTGAGTAATCAATGAGCGATTATAGGCGCTCGCTGTTATGGAACGGAGGCCAAATGTTTACATGTGAAGAGTTTATTTATGTTTTAGCCAAAACCTCAGAGTAGTAGCATCTTTGAATATAGACTTTTTTTACTGTACAAATAATCTTATGATGTTTTTTGTATTATATTATATTATTTTAATTGTATGTATTTATACGTTTTTTACTTTATACATCTTATATTTTATGTGTTTGACCATCTCTCATAAATTGCTTGGCGATTGGTCGCTTTTATATATGACATCAATTTTATGTATTGTATTTGTGCGAGTGACATGTAAACAATTCTAGTTGTCTGTCTGTCTGTCTGTAGGTTGACAGAGCTGTATGGAAATAGACAGTTATTCGCTGCGTCTGTGAAACCGCATGTTCGTGTTGACACTTAATAATTGGCGTTTATGAAGCAAACTAATGTGCATTGAAACAGGTGTCGTGTTTTTGGGCAATCCCTGACAGGAAGAACATCTCAAACACTATGTTTGTGAAATCCATTATTCATAGATGACTGCTACTAAAGTACATGTAATCTCACGGGCAAAAGAATCGCCAAACTCCCTAGATAAAACTCTTGCAAGTCTCCATTACTGGCCGATATAAGCCTTGCAGTATTTCCCTCGCTATTCCGTACTAAGATAGTGGATCGCTGCATCTGAAAAGCAAAGTGGGCTCTGATTTCCTGGCACGGAAACCTTAAGGAAATACGGCATGGCAGTTTTTAAGTCGGCCAGTAATCGAGACTCGAAAGATTCATACCTTGTGTAGAGAAACGTTCTCATTTGATAAAATATATATGTGAACGGATACAATTTTATTTTACAAAAACAACTTTCATCAGGTTGCAAAAAAATACTTCTTTCAAAATATACATATATAAGTGATTCTCTAACATAAATGTGAGCGTTCACAAACACCTAATTAAGTACCAACATATACACATGTACTTTTCATTGAAGTATTAAAGGGGCTGTAACACGTTTTTTGCAAAATTTACTTTTTCCCATTTATAATGATAGTTAATGTCATTTATATTAACATTAGAGGGTAAACTATCTTATTACACAAACCAATCATACGAAGTGGTCATAACGGAGTTGCGTATAAAGCAACAATTGCATGGCGGCCATTTTATTGTGAACACATTTTATTATTTCCAATGACAAAAAACATTCCCATGGCTTTAACGAACCATATACACTCATTTTTCGACTTGATTGAGAAGGATGTTTTACTATTGATGACATTATTTTTCAAATACATTTTGTCAATTTATTTGAGCAAAAAAACGTGCTGCTGCCCCTTTAAAAACCTAAGATTAACCTTAAGGCCCGTTTTCACGGTACGATTTGTAGTCACAACAGGTTGTTCAACTCCGCTGCAGCTGCAACTCAACTCAAGTCGATACAACTTTCCATTATAAAGTTGTCACTACAATTCGTGCAGTGTGAATGGGCCTTTAGGGTTACACATATTTGTACTATTTCAGAAATTGTGATTCCATGTTAAATAAATGAACAATGTTCTTTTTTTCTTTTTTTTAATTTCTTTTTGTGGTACAAGCACATAACAATTTACAAGTGACATTCTGAGTACAACATATTACAATAACACAAATGAATTCTAAGCAATCAAACCCTCCGTTTTGTGTTACAATTTGTGAGGGTTTTCTAGTCAAATAGTAAATGACAAGTTGACCAAAATTTCATAAATTTGGAGCAGTTGCAAGTAGAATAAGCCTTGTATTTGTCGATATTGTATGTTTTCTTAATGTCATTTTTAATGTAGGTTAAATTTGGGTTAAATTTCAAATTTTTATATTTAAAATATAAATAATTTTTCCTGACGTTCCAGACAACAATTCACAATACAAACTTATGAAACAACACGTCACGGACTGGTCAATCATTCGTCTGCTGTTCATCCTCCAGGATGTGACACCCGCCCTTCACGTTCTTACATCCGTCACGTGTAGGCAGTCAGAAATAGCGCAGTATACCTAAAAATTGCCCAAAAGAAACACATGATGTAAAGATGACGTCAGTGTGGGTGTGATCTTTGACAAATGGACAGTGTTTCCTGACTAGTTTAATACCGTCATCACGACTTGGTGTTATTTGTTTGTTTACCTCAATAAACTCCTAATACGCGCCCAGGTAAACAGTTTTTACGGTGTTTGTGATATTCAAGCCATCTAATGTTAAATTACAAACCTGCGTGACATTTTTTGGATCCATTGCACGTTTATATATTTCATCTTTCACTTCTTTTATACTATCTTACTTACATGGAGTATATAATTATATGTTTGTTTATCATAATCACATTCTTAGCCGCTTTGAGATGAACAGGTAGATTAAGGTTAGTCTGTTGTTGAATGTATACTGGTGTTCAAAAGAAACGTTCCTCTTTTTTTTTAAAAACTGGTTTCTGTATATTGAGCCCCCACCTAACTTCATTTATTGTGAACTTGTTGTGTGACTTGACCATCTCTTCGTATCACCGAATGGTAAAACGTGAACTATTATATTCCGCTGATTCTAAAAAGCTGTATTAGAGTTTGTGTTTCTTTTACAAGCCTTCACATTGAGTGGGGAATTTTTTATGAACTAATGCCTACAGGGAATAATGCCTACAGTGTTAAACAAACAACTATATGCACCTGTCGTTTTGAAGTTATCAGCCTTCCTCCTTTCAGCAAAGTTGAATGCCACGTTACTTTATGCACGAATGTCAGTGAATACAAAACGCAGACTTCATATCATATTTTATCAAATTTCCAATTCATATGTCATTTATATTTACTTAAGTGGGCAAAACATCTTATTGCAGAAACCAATTATCCGTAGAGGTAATAACGGTGTTACGTATAAAGCAAAAATTGCATGGCGGCCATTTTAATGTGAACATCTTATTATTTTTTAATAATTTATTATTATTATTGTTATTTCTGTTTATATACAAACTATTCCCATGGCTTTAACGAACACTTATTTTTTGTCTTGATTATCCGAAGAGAGAAGGGTGTTTACTAATGGTGAACACCTTAAATGTCCGCTTGAAGGGAAATGGAAACGCTTGGCTTAATCGAACCATGAAGTTTTTTTTATTGATTCAGGAGTATGTTTTAGCCAGTGGACCCATTTATCTAACTTTTCTTGAGATCACCCTATTTCAGTAAGAAAAATGTGATAAACGCCTTTAAAGGGGCAGTAGCGCGTTTTTTTTCGCTCAAATAAGTCGATGAAATGTATCTGAAATAATGTCACCAATAGTAAAACATCCTTCTCTCTTCAAAAAATCAAGTTAAAAAATGAGTGTACATGGTTCGCTAAAGCCATGGGAATCGTTTTTGTCATTCGAAATAATAAAATGTGTTCACAATAAAATGGCCTCCATGCAATTATTGTTTTATACGCAACACTGTTATTACCACTACGGATGTGTTTTTATGTAAATATAAATGCCATAAACTATCATTATAAATTGGAAAATTGGAAAAAAAATTTTTTGCAAAAAACGTGCTATAATTTCACAGTTCATTAACCGATCACTTGTTACTGCACCACACATCGTTCTGAAGGCATCAAGGCGCAATCTTATCACAAAAAAGTGTAGTTTAGAACAATTTCCTCATATGGTACTACAAAAGTCAAACAGAGGTATAACATTTGAACATTGTTTTTAAAGTTTTTCGCGACAGGCGATATTTGAAACTTCCGAGGCAGTTGTTCATTAGATTTTATTTTATTAATGATTTTATCAATATAGGAATGCCATATACCATTCGCCTGAAAAGTCAATCCTAAATGTTTGTGATGTTGAACCTCGGTTATGTTTTCGCCTTTCATCACATGGAGTAATTTGTACCAACTGAGTTTGGATATTTTTCCGGGAGATGTGTATCGTTTGTGTTTTATCAGGATGGAACTTGATTCGCCATTTTGCAGCGCATGTTGTATTTTTCAATCCGAGTTCATTTTCGATACGGTAATAACTAGGTTATCTACTATTACATTTAAAGAGGCATCATCAGCAATTAGACAGATGTTGCAATCAATACCATCGGTGATGTTAACATAAACCAGGAACAGTAAAGGCCCCAACACCGACCCCTGTGGAATTCCCGTTGTATCGGTTTGTAGGTGAGATACATTAGCCGACAGTTTATTTATAATACCTTTGTGCCATGCTAAAAAAAAGGCCTCAGTCCTTTGATCTAAAGCATTGGCAATAAAACTGTACAAGTATGTTAATTGATATGTAGTGGAATTACATGTATCTGGCATGAAGCCGAACTGCAAATTAGAAAGACAACTCAATAATTCTTAAGAAATTGAAAATATTTTGTTAAAAACACCTATTCAAACGTTTTGGATAAGCAACTCGCTAATGTAGCGGGTGTATAATTTGCATATTCGTTGATGCTGCCTTTTTATGTATAGATATAATCGACGCTTCTTTCAAAATTGTCGGAAATACGGTATTATTAATAGATACGTTGAATAATTCAGTGACTGGCGGTGAAATGGATGAATTAATTAACTTCCTCCGTTATGATATAAGGGGGAAAGGTTCTGAATTTAGTATTAGGTAAGTTCTTTATTTATCAGTCAGGTTTGGAAGAATAATCTAGGTTAGATTTTTTATATAAGATATAAGTTGTGTCTTATTTGTGTGAATTTACTTTCAATTAATTAAAAGTTATGTTTCGATGCTTTGCCAACTGGTGATGTGGTATGAAGCAGTTTATAAAACAATAATAATATGGTGTTTCATATTTTCCATACGATGCCCTAGGGAAAAATATCACTTTGTCATGGTGACATGACGTCATAAACAAAGCTATGACGTCACTCCTCGTCTATGACGTTGCGTTCTAAATGCGGCGACCGAGGGTCGCCATCCTTTGGTTGAAAGTATATTTTAGCGTATTTTCATGACTCTGAAAATGAACTGATATTATATTCGTGCCTATGTCATACTATATTTACGACACTCGTGTCTGAATATCGGTATAGCCCTCGCTCTCGCTCGGGAAATACTATTATTCAGACACTCTTGTCGTAAACATAGGGTGACATAGACACTCATTTAATATTCTCTATATATTTCCTTCTCTCACAATAATCTCTTCCAATACATTAATACATTACCTCCTCGGTTTAAATCTCAATAAGTTCACTTAAACGTTTGCCCACAACATGACTTTCTAAGATAGTGTATGCACCTTTTCAAGTCGTCTGTCATTTACAAAACGAGTAGCATTCCGGTGGAGCAATCTTGCGTTGTTTCGTGGACCAATGCTACACACAAACATAAATCCATGTAAAGCTGGGTCGAAAGTTGATAGTTTTATGTTCCATCCTCTGGAAACAAGTTGATAAAAATGACATATTTCTACTTTAACCTTTAACCCCGTTGTGTTATAAGGTTCTATAATCACAAGGATTAAAGAAATGCGTGTACCATGTGTGTTTCCCTCGACACCTAAGCCAAAATTTATATGCACTTTTGACAAACTCGGTGTCGTCATAATTCATTTTTGTGAATTTAAGACACTGCCTACGGCTAGAAGCTCGCATGGTGTAAATTTGGGTCGACATGAGCAGTTCTCTTTTCAAAATATGCTTACCAAGCTGTAGGTAAAAAACATATCTGCCTGCAAGATCAGTTTCAGTATTTACATACATGCATTTTACATTAAGTTGTAACCCAATGATTTATTCCAAACGTTCAGAAGACAAAAACCTTCATAAAAAAGCAAAATTCATTCTGCATATTTTTTATTGTATTATCTCTGTCAAGCAAAATCAACCTCACCTCATTTAACCTCATTGCAAAAAGTGTCATTTATGATGCTTACGTCTATTTTATTTTTTTCCTGTTTACAAGTCATGAGTATCACTCAAAAGAATAAACTGTTTTGAATAATGGCATAAACAGCACTGTTGAGACAGCTCCATGATTATTCAGTATAAGTATAAATGTAAGCGTTCACAGTAGTCCACCCATCCCAGCCCGAGGAGCATATTCGCCGGTCAGACAGTCGTCATGCGTCTTTGATGGCGTCATTAGGTTTCTGAGGATTAATAAAACCGCCTTCTTTATGAAAGAGCTATGACTTTCGACATGTGATATCACAACCGCGACGTGGATACCATAAAGGGTGGTCAGTTTCAACTTAGATACTTACACACTCAAAAACTTTTATCTTCTATAGACGGAGAGGATACTGCGGCAGATAAAGACATTATAGGACAGGTATGTACATGCACGTATGTTTGTTGCTTATAGTTATTGAATATATATATATATATATATATATATATATATATATATATATATATATATATATATATATATATATATATATATATATATATGTATATATATATATATATGTTATGTTTTTAATTTTTTGATAATTTGAAGCAGCCATACACCTGGACATTGGACTTTTTGTACATATATATTTGTTTTTAATATGGGTTCTTCTTTTTTCATGGAGCTTCACAGTCATTGAATATTCGTTTATTTATTTATAAAATATATTACCAACCCATTTCTTTTAAAATAAATATTGTTTAAAATGTTTATTTAATGTATATAGATGTAATTTTGAGTTCACTTACATATAGCACACGAGAAAAGGACTTTTTTGTCTTATGAAATACATTTTCACATTAATAACTATTGATACCTTATTGTATTAGATCTTCACATTGATTCACATATAAATAATTCACATCTCAATCATAAGCTTTTTTCAATCATTTTACCTAAGTTCTATATTTAACATTCCATCTTTAGTTCTGTATACACGTTGCTTATTGTTTCTGCCCTTAAAGGTCTATGTATGTAGTCTAATGTTCGGATATTTAAATTTCTCTTTTTGGTCATTTACACATGTGGTCAGAGTTTCCGCTGAGTTAGTGGAGAGTATTATGTACATTATGTTTCGGATGACATTTATTATTATAGTATTTGTTATGTAAGTTTATGTGCTTACGTTCCGCATACCGAAGGTTGGTACACCTACTTGTGTTTCTTTGCGCAAATATCGTGTAATATGGGATGTCGTTAAAGGTAAATCCATTTTGTTGTCCATTTGCCAAATGTTATAAATTTTGTCAGAAGTAGTGACTGTTGCCAAACATTGCCATTATGATGACAGTGATGACATACATGGAATATGTTTTTACAATTGAATGGGTTGATGAACAACGTGATTATAATGAATAAGGTTGACGTACATAGTGTTTATACAATGGACAGCCCAATCAACGCTAGCTTATCATTATCCCTATGAATCACCAGCTCTCAATCAACAACCATGTTATTCTCAATCTGGCTTCTCCACTGCCTGTTCATTGGATAAACACTATGTATATATATATGCCATACCAAAATGTTCAGTATCATTTGCTTGATAACGGTGTTAGTATCTACACCGAAACGTCGCATATCTTTGCAATAAAGAAGTTGTAAATCCATATATTTGTTAACTCTTCATATTACCAACTTCTAAATGCCTCTGAGAGAAGATAGTCAATATACGTTATATTTGCACTAAGATTCACATAGGTGAACAAACTTTTGGAATGTATCATTCTAGACGACAGGCCTGATGTTTAGACCTATGTAGTTATGTTTCGGAGCACATTTAGGTGTCATCTGTTAGCAGTAGCTGTAGCACGTTTTTTGCAAATTTTATTTTTTCAAATTCCCCATTTATAATGATAGTTTATGTCATTTATATTCACTTTAGAGGGTAAAACATATTATTACACAAACCAAGTTTCCGTAGTGGTAAAAACAGTGCTGCATATAAAGGAAAAAGTTCATGGCGGCCATTTTATTGTGAACACATTTTATTATTATTTCGAATGACAAAAAAGATTTCTATGGCATCACGGAACCATGTAGACTCATATTTCACATTATTTTTCAAATACATTTCTTCGACCTATTTCACCGAAAAGCCGTGCTACTGCCCCTTTAAAGCAGCCCTTGTATTTCATAAATCAGTGTCAACATGAACAATGGTATTCAAAGTCGAAATTATATCAAAGGAATGTGCTATTATATTATATTATGTCACAGTCATCAGTTTACACATCAATAAATAAGGGTGTTTGATCAAATCATTGTAATAAAATATGCAATATTAAGATAAGTGAAGGAAATGTAGTTCAAAGGAAATTCTGGATTTCGTTAAATCAAAATAGTTAAAAGCGCATGTAGTTATAAAAGCAAAACATCACTATGGTATGAAAGCCGTGGCTGGACCATATCAACATTTACTCGGATAAATTAGTCTTTTATTTCTCATATAGTTGTTATAATATCCATTTACTTGGTATGTTAGTCATTTAGTCGTTATTTTAGTCAGTTACTTGTGCTTTGAGGCTAATAGTGGAAGTACGCTCACGAGTCTTTGCCATAATAAAAGCAACACTGTGGAGTTATTAACTCGACATGGAGTCGACATTTTTTTGTCAGCCATAACTCGTAGGAAAGGTTGGCCTATAAGATCTGCTTTGAATTGCAAAACAGTTTCCTTTCATATGTAGGCCTGGAAGGAATAAAATAACAAACTGACCGTGCCAACAACCCAACTTTACGATGTAATATAAGATGTTCAGACAACTTCTGGATATTTTTGCCAGTTGAGCATGTTAAAATTTGCTTTTTTAAATCAATATTGAACTGTTTACACAGAGAGAATATGCAAGAGATTTAGTAAGTAGTACAAGAATTGCAATGATAGCATTTACGAGATTGGGAAAGTTACATAAATTTGATCGAGGTTCGCAATTTCGTCGTTCATTACATTTATGTGTGAAATACTATCTTTTTGAACAATTAATCTGAAACACGAAAATATCAGATGAGTCGACGTTCAATAACACTATGACGTCATAGTCGATACACAGGACCAAAAGTGGTGGAATCCATTTGCCGGATTATTCCGGATTCTCCTAAATATTGGCGGATCCTGAAGATTCCGGAAGAATCCGGGAGGATCCGGCATGCGGATTCCACCACTTTTTTGTCCTGTGATAAAGAACGACAACCTGTGTAAAACATGGGTCATGTATGTGCAACTGTACATTTGTTATACATGAATTTATACCAGGTCTATGGTAACATGTAATTTATGAAAGATATGAGCATCAGAACAGATATTTCTGTGGTGAATCAAAATACCTTCACGTTTCTGCTACCATACATGGTCATGATGACGCAATATCGAGTTCAGTTCAAGGGAACAATGGAGCAAAGAGTAAGTTTTTATGTGCTGAACAAAGTTATTGTCACATTGAAATTGATCATAATTACTCATTACGTGAATCCCAAAATGAGTTAATTTCGACATTTTGCACTTTGGAAAACTCTGTAACTAGAATAGTCAGAAACAAAATATTTGCTTTATACAGATTAAAAAGGCATACCATGTCAACATATTTCAGGTAATTTTCAGTTAAGTCCCGTTCACACTGTCCATCCAACTATTTTCACAGTGCAACTAAAGTTGGTTACTACAAGTCGTTACTTAAAATCGAACCCTGAGAACGGGACTTTATGAGGGTTATATTTCAGTAACTGACATTCATGTTTTAAAGACTGTCCGTTTCCTGATAAGAAAGACCCAAAAAATAAATTCTTTTGAAAAGGAAATATTTAACTCAGTTGAAGAATGTAGGATAAAAGAGGGATGGTTCTGTGTAATTGCCCTTTAAATGAAATATGGCTCGGTTTTATTGGAAAAGTAGTCACAGAGGCTTATCCTGTCCATAAAGTTATGTTCGCCTCGGGCCAGGTCGCATTCCTCGCGCGAAAAATGACCCGATGAAACCAAATATGAAATGTTACATTCGCCCTGCTTTTATTGCTCTTCCCTATCAGACCTCAAAGAGGTGTCCAATTATTGTAGACCTTCCCAAATGATATGTTAGCTTGATGTGTCATTCTTGCTGACCTCAAATAATGTGTCAGCTTGATGTGTTCAACTATTGCAAACATTATCAAATGATATATTAGCTTGGTGTCCAATTATTGCAGACTTCAAATGATGTGTTGGCATGGTGTCCAATTTTTGCAGACCTCAAATAATGTGTTTGCTTGGTGTCCAATAATTGCAGACCTCAAATGATGTGTTAGCTTGGTGTGTCCAACTATTGCAGACCTCAAATGATGTGTTAGCTTGATGCCCAATTATTGCAGACCTCAAATGGTGTGTTTGCGTGGTGTCCAATTATTGCAGACATTATCAAATTATGTGTTAGCTTGTTGTGTCCTATTATTGCAGACCTCAAATAATGTGTTAGCTTGTTGTGTCCAACTATTGCAGACCTCAAATGATGTGTTAGCTTGATGCTAAATTATTGCAGACCTCAAATGGTGTGTTTGCGTGGTGTCCAATTATTGCAGACATTATCAAATGATGTGTTAGCTTGTTGTGTCCAACTATTGCAGACATTATCAAATGATCTATTAGCTTGATGTCCAATTATTGCAGACCTCAAATGATGTGTTTGTGTGGTGTCCAATTATTGAAGTCCTCAAAATCATGTGTTAGCTTGACTGTACTATTGCAGACCTCAAATGATGTGTTTGAAAGGTGTCCAATAATTGCAGACCTCAAATGATCTGTTAGCGTGGTGTCCAATAATTGTAGATCTTCTCAAATGATCGTTTAGCTTGATATGTCCAACTATTGCAGACATTTTCAGATTATCTGTTTGCTTAGTGTCCTATAATTGTAAACCTCAAATGATGTGTTAGCCTGGTGTCCAATAATTATAGACCTTATCAAATGATGTGTTAGCTTGATGTGTCCCACTATTGCAGTCCTTCTCAAATGATGTGTTTGCTTTGTGTCCAATAATTGCATACCTTCCCAAACGATCTGTGCAATTATTGCAGACCTCAAATGATTTGCTATCGTGGTGTCCAATAATTGTAGATCTTCTAAAATGATCTTTTAACTTGATGTGTCCAACTATTGCCGACCTCTTCAGATCACTTTCGTTATCATCCTGTTGATTTAACCTTTTAAAATTGTTTGAAGAGTCTTCGTCTAAAAGTGCATCAATATTGCATACGAAACACGTCAAATGGTTCCCTAAAAAATCACGCTCAATGTGTTTTGCAAAAGGTTAGCCATTTATCATCAGTGATGAACCATCCACAGTTGATATTGTATATTCAATATACATATTTCAACATATGTATATTTAAGATGAAAACTATCTTGCTTCTTTGATTTACTAACTATTAGTATTGAAGATGTATTTTGTATTAATTCTCTTGTATATCAATATAGGGCTTTCCTTTGACATTGGAATATTTTGTTAGTCAGAGATGATTAGAAATTCAGCCCTAGAGCAAACATGCCCAAGATAATTATTAATCATCGTGCATTTGATGACAGATTCTGTCGACCACCAAATTTATGTATTCATATATGAAGACATTTACGTGGAGGGTAACGTCAAATACGTTGCATCGTGATGTGGCATGATGGCAGTGTGGGCATCTTGAAAAGAGACTTACACTGATATGCCTTGTCAGACCCATTTCCTGTCTAATGTGCAATTAGATTATGTCTGCTGTTATGTTAAAGCAGATATGTTAACATTTGTTTCATTAGTGAAAACCATGTATTTAACTTTTAAAAGAAGTGCTAATGTGTTTCATTGAAATTATATTTTATTTTGAATGTTTCCTTTTGGCTTTTTAAGAAAGTTTCAATTAATTTGATTTCTTTTCTTACTTTACAATAACGTTCAATATAAGCTGAGAACAAGAATTGACGTCAAGAAGTCATTACCATTAAGATTAAAAAATGCTTCGTTATTAAATACTCACATCAGAAATCAATGAAACGTCAATAACGTCGTATTGTGTTACATCATGTAAAACATCATGACGTCATAATCATGTCGTTTTATGATGCTGTTAAACTATAAAGTCACCAACCAAACAATTATTTCACTTAATTCATCTTTACTAAAACTGTTGATTTATTTTTAGATGATACAGGCATATATGTATCTTAATTTCTGATTTATAGATATCAAGGGTAGTGTATTGACGTTAATGTAGTGTATTGACAGATGATGATTATGTGAGGTTCTTCCTAAAAAAGTAGGATTTTGAAAAAAAGGAATCTTCAAGCAGAGCCATTTACATGAACGCGTATCGTACATCTCTACCATTTCCTGGATAGTCATTATTGAAAATATTTCACTACTTTCTTTCATTTCTTTGAATGGCATTTATAAGTGGAATACGTCATATTCTTTTTTGACTACTGAACCCTCCTATCACATTAAAAGCAAAATGACGATTGGAAAAAAATATTTCTAAGAATAGAACTTACAAAAATGTAGACAACAAGCTTTGAAGGTGTGTTTCTTAATATATCTGACAGTTTATTAAGCATTTCCTGATTTTATGTATATGATTTTCAACAAAAGATTCATTTCCTGCATTGAAATTAAACCGGAAAGTTTAGAATAAATACAAACTCAACAAAACAATGGCGACTGAGGTTCCTTCTTTATTTTTTCTTTATTTTTCATAATCTAAAAGTCTAACAGTGTTATGTTTCTAAGAAAGTCAGATCTCAAAGTCAGGAACATGGTTTATATCCGCACACCTGGATACCTGGGCGTTAGGATGGACAGGTGCGAGAGTGTTGAGCGAGGCATAGGTGAGAGAGTTTGAGACAGTGGCGGTTGTCGAGCTGTAGTCCTCTCTTCCTATACCATCAGCCATCCTCCGACATGTCCCCTGATACTTAGCACGATCTACCCTTGTGATAACATCTCAAACAAAGGTTTAGGAGTACCAGACCCAATATTGAAGCCCGAATTCTCAGGTGAGTTGACATGATGTTTTTTGAGTATATTTGTTCTGCCCAAATGTCTTTCTTTCTTCCTATATCGTCTTCCTGCTCCAAAGATTTTACCAGCTTGTTTTTATCAAGCGGGAAATTTTGTCCTTTCGAACATTGGAGTGCCTGATGTGTTATAGAAGCGTTACTGCATGTGTTGCTTGAGCAGCCTTTAGTGATTATCAGTATGAGTTGTCTTCGTGACGATATGTTCAATGATACTGTGGAGTTTTTTGTTGATTTTCCTTCGTAATTATCTATTTACATGCTATGGTGCTACTTGATAAGTAGTCAATGTTCACAGTTACATAAAGAGACTTGTGGAGATTCGTAGACGAGAAATCAAGTTTGATTTGATTCTCAATCAGCGTCTTTCCGGATAGCATGTGTTGTAGAAGACCCCTAGCTACTTGGAGTGTTCAGTAGCGTTGGTTCTGATTTCAGACGTGTCTATAATCTTCATTGCGATTTAATCAGGGAACAGTTACATTTGGATGAAGTTAATTTGGTTGAATCTTGTGTTGAGCGGTGTCAGTTTATCACACATTTTGGTTTGTAGATATTGTCAATATAGAAATATAGAGGATTTGTTGGTAGTTCTTTTCTTTTTGAATGAAAACATCGATACGTATCCTAAAAGAAATACTTGAAGAACAAATATACCCTCCCAAGCGCTTTACACTACATTTGTATTTCCATCAATTCAACAATTAATTGCAAGCTTTGCAGAAACTTTTGCCTTTGAAGAAATACCCAAGCCTTCAACTACCAATTATTATTTTGCAGATAAGATACGCAATCATCCACAATACTGATATTGATAACATTTTGGACCTTTATGATAAGATTTCGAAATCCAGATGACAATTTTCCCCCATTAAAGAGTGCTGCTTTTCCATAAATTTCATGTCACCAATTATACCACATTAACATAGACTCATATGAATTATTCAAGAACCTGGGAGTCAATTTCACCATCCCATAACTATATTCATTAGGCTGTCATGGTATCGTTATCAAGCTGACTGACAGAATGTTGTATGACTGACGTCCAGGAAGAGAGATATGCCACTTCTTCACATCTTCACTTCTTCATTGTATGCACAGGCTATTCCCTTTAAAGGCGCTGTAGCACGTTTTTTGCAAATTTTATTTTTTATTTATAATGATAGTTTATGTCATTTATATTTACTTCAGAGGGTAAAACATCTTATTAAACAAACCAATTATTCGTAGTGATAATAACGGTGTTGCATATAAAGCCAAAATTGCATGCCGGCCATTTTATTGTGAACACATTTTATTATTTCGAATGACAAAAACGATCCCCATGGCTTTACGGAACTATGTACACTCATTTGTAACTTGATTTTCCGAAGAGAGAAGGGTGTTTTAGTATTGTTGACATTATTTTTCAAATACATTTCATCGACTTATTTGAGCGAAAAAACGTGCTACAGCGCCTTTAAAGGGAGGTTCTAACGGGGTATTTTTTGTGGAAACGAAATTCGAGAGGATATCCCCGTTTACACAAATATGCTACTAATAAATTATTAAAACGCAGTCAAGTTAAAAGATATTGATAAAGGTGATATTTTGATGAATTTATATTTCACAACTTAATAAACACAAGCGTACATTTGTTGAAAAATAAAAACAAAACTGAAGCCATTCATCAGCGCTGCGAGTTGGGAAAAGTTTTCTACGGCATAACAGCAAATTGTTTATTAGTTTTATGACATTAGTTTTATAACTTTCTATCAGTGTATATCTTTTATCATTAAAATGTTGTAAAATTAGGTCAAATATAGCGTGTTTTCATTTCACGTAATGCACAAACTCCAATATGGCGGATTTTGCCGACAGAACGGCCCCTTTAACATCAATCTACACTGACGGACAAAAGAAACTATATCACTCAGTTGTATTGAACAGATATATAATTATCTCGAGTTTTCGACGTCGTATTAAAAAACTGACTAGTTTGGGAAATTAGTCCAAAACATTAAATCAGTCAAAGAATACCTCTGGACAGTTTTCAAAAAAAAATATTAAAATTTAAAATTTATATTTCTAAATTCCCCAAAATTAATTTTGATAAAAGACAGCTGTTCATCGACATATAACACATACTCTATTTGAAAATCAATAAATGTGCCCCGTCCTTCACACATTTACAACATTTTAAACATAGTAGGGGTTTATGTTGATGTAAATTTCATTTATTACCCCTGTCTACTTTAAATAAATAAATAATATTTAAGTTAAAAATAAAACAGTCATTAATTAAGTCATTCACACTACTACCGAAAGGTGTTATTGTATCGTGCCTAAATCAAATGCATCTCATTTCTTTTATATATTGAATTAATCGAAAACATGTGAGTGTTATACTTTCTTTTGCCCGTCAGTTTAGGAGGGCAGTTGTCATTTGAATCAAACACTTTCAACATTATACTTAATTTTGAACACTTTGTGAGTCAATGATTTGTATATGTCAAAGTTGATTCCGTACTTGTGCTTGTATTTGTTCTTGTTCTTGTTATTGTGCTTGTATTGGTGGTTTTGTTCTTGGAACAGCTAGTTTATTTTGTTTTCTTAGTCGATCATTTGTAGTTGTTTTACAATTCACTCGCTGTCATATTTCAGTTTACGTCTTACATAATAAAGAACTAGAGTTTTTCTTTCTTGCCATACCTTGTTTGCATGCTTGAATTTGAATACATTTTGAACAGTCTAAATTTGTGAATAAGCAGGTTGCATACGTCGAACAGCATGAACACGTTTTCCTCCCTGTTTGTAGCTAGCTAAATATTCTATGAAGACGTTCGTGAATCAATATGCGCTACATAATTGTTACGTTGTTGGGTAGCTGTAAAATTTTTAAAACGTGCTTCAACTACAATTCTTATTTTGCTAAAGATCTTAGTAATTATTATCTGAATAATATTTGAAAAGTTTAATCTTCAACCTATCTCATGTTCCTCCGTTTCGTATATGAAGAAACGCACCCCCAAACTTACCCCGACCACCCTCTAAGTAACAAGAGGTTCACACTCTGAGTATTAAAGGGGCAGTAGCACGTGTTTTCACTCAAATAAGTTAATGAAATGTATTTTAGAAATATTGTCACTAATAGTATAAGATCCTTCTATCTTCAGAAAATCAAATTTAAAATTAGTGTAAATGGTTCCGTAACGCCATGGGGATCGTTTTTGTCATTCGAAATAATAAAATATGTTCACAATAAAATGGCCGCCATGCAATTTTTGCTTTATACGCAACCCCGTTATTATTACTACTGATTATTGGTTTGTGTAATAAGATGTTTTACCCTCTAAAGGAAATATAAATTAAATTTGAAATTCAAATATATAATGCAGAAATGGTGCAACTTCATTATGTTATAATATTGCTAAACTGTTTATAACAGTTTTTACAATATCTGATAAGATAGGCGTTTCTTTTGGCCGGGGTGTAAGCCACTCCTTCAACCAGTTTCAGGAATTGTAGATTCATGGGATTAACTTATAAAAGTCATCCTCGTTATATAATAAGTGTTACTAAACACTAAAACCTGTGACTGTAGTAGCGTGTTGACTCTAACACCCCTTCCTCCACCCATACCAAGTCTTGAATATAATCACCAAAAACAATTCGTTTATATTTTTAAACCTCATTTTATAACCTATAGAGATGAAGAAAATACAGATGTCAACCTCTTTATTGCAACGAATCTTTCAGTGGAAGCAATTTCAGCAATGTCACTTGCTTGATTAAGGGTGCATCCATTTAGTTGTTGGGGGTCACATATTTCAAACGTTATAAATGGTGTTATTTTATCGAGAAGTACCGACTTTAACCGAAAACTAACATTTTGATGATAGTGGACTGAGTATATCGACGATATGAAGGTAAAAGCAGTGATTTCTGATGTATGATAATGCATTTTTTAAAATCTTATTTAAAGGGGCAGTAGCACGTTTTTCCCGTGAAATAAGTCGATGAAATGTAATTGAAAAATAATCTCACCAATAGTAAAACACCCTTCCCTCTTCGGAAAATCAATCTAAAATATGAGTGTACATGTTTTGTAAAGTCATGGGAATCGTTTTTTGTCATTCGAAATAGTAAATTGTGTTCACAATAAAATGACCGCCATGCAATTTTTGCTTTCTACGCAACACTGTTTTTACCACTATGGGAAATTGGTTTGTGTAATAAGATATTTTACCCTCTAAAGTAAATATACATGACAGAAACTATCATTATGAATGGGAAATTTGAAAAAAATAAAATTTGCAAAAAACGTGCTACTGCCCCTTTAAAACAGACATAATAACAATTTTGGGTTGATAATGTTGAATAGGTCATATAATTACTGTGCATGTAAATGGGACGTGCAGTTTCGGTTTCTACACATGCATAATGATGTTACTAAATTTTAATCGGAAACTAGTAAAGTATGATATATATGGCGATTGGAGATGAATATATGCAAGCTGGGTAAATTTGTTTGTATTGTATACAGCACATATGGTGAAATGGAACGTATTAAATTCAAATACATTTTTTTATGAAACATAATGGATGAACCTTTAAGTATAACAAAACCGGTTCAGATATTAACACCTTATAAAGCAAGTCATCTTGCTGGCCTTAAAGAAGTTGGCTTTTTTTTAAGATATTGGTTTTCTTTCATCAAATCCTTTCAAGTGTGGGATTCAGTGTCCTATTTAGTGATCCTGCAGAGTAGAACATTCGCTCTGATTGGCATTTATAATAACAATAGCATGTTGCAATGTCTTACCTTTGGCAGTAAGGGTTCATGTTCTTGTCATACCTGCTTGTATACCTAATTTGGACACGGCGCGTTCAACGAAAAAGGTGAAAAGGTGGATCGAGTTCCCGTTTGATGTATCAGCATCTCATATAGTGTATCAAGAGGCCAGTAAGGAAGCTACACATCGTCTCATACTCATGTTGTTAAAGGGGCAGTAGCACGTTTTTTGCAAACAAATTTTTTTTTTCAATTTTCCCAGTTCTTACGATAGTTTATGTAATTTAAACTTACTTTAGAGGGTAAAACATCTTATTACACAAACCAATTATCCGTAGCTGTAATAAATGTCGGCCATTTTATTGTGAACACATTTTATCATTTCGAATTCCAAAAAACAATTCCCGAACCATGTACACTCATCATCATGTACATTAATTTTCGGCAACAGTCAATGCTTCTCGATACAATAACATCAGTTATAACGTTTGGCATATGTGGTCTCAAACAACACAATAGATGCATCTGTAAGTTCGACTATACAACATAATTTATAATTTCAAAATTTCAGCTCTGAGCAAAATTCATTTGAGAGCAACCTAAATAACCTGAATAGTCTCTACAAATATGCTGAATAACTTCTTTGTCCAAAATGTGTTTTAAAAGTGATAATTGTAACAGATCAGTATAAAGAGAATTTTTTCTAACTTTTTAAAGTATAGCATCCTCTGATCCACAATTATAGGGTTCCTGGTATTAGTAATTCAAGTCAGTTCTTTCCACGAAACCTCTATTCCAAATTGGTCATATTTCTAGATTCTAGAAATATCCCCTTGTAATTACTTCTAAAGTCTCTACATCAACCGAAGAACTTTGAATGTAAAGGGTTTTTCTAATTAGCATATGTACTTCGAATACCGTATTTCCTCTAACAGGGGCCCGGGCCCTTTTTAACAATTAAGGGCTCTTATCCCCGGCGCTTATTGGAGGCCCGGCTCTTATTTGAGGTCCAGCCCTTATTGTATTCTCAGGTTTGACCAATACACGTGATCACCTATAATAACTAACTAAACTTTCTGAGAATAACGCAAACTCCTGCCATTTAATGTAAACCTGATATAGTGTGGTACTTTAACCCTCTCAGTGCCTGGGAACATTTCAACAGAGATATATCTAGCAGGGAGTAATAACTGTAGCGATATAAACCGGGGCCCTATCAGAGGCCCGGTCCTTATTGGAGGTCCGGCTCTTATTCACCTTTGGTATGCAAAGGCAATAACACAAACTCCTCACTATTTCATGTAAACCTGATATAGTGTGGTACTTTAACCCTCTCAGTGCCTGGGAACATTTCAACAGAGATATATCTAGCAGGGAGTAATAACTGTAGCGATATAAACCGGGGCCCTATCAGAGGCCCGGTCCTTATTGGAGGTCCGGCTCTTATTCACCTTTGGTATGCAAAGGCAATAACACAAACTCCTCACTATTTCATGTAAACCGGATATAGTGTGGCACTTTATCCCCCTCAGTGACTGGGAACATTTGAACAGAGATATATTTAGTAGGAAGTTATTATTGTAGCGATATAAACCGGGACCCTATCAGAGGCCCGGTCCTTATTGGATGTCTTATTCACCTTTGGTCTACAAAGGCCTTGCTGATTGCACAACTAATCTTGAAGTGAACCAACCAATAGTATCTGTTTCTAGCCGAGAAAATGCTCCATGTGTAACAGGGGTTTCTCTGAATTGAGCCATCTCGACAGAGAGAGAAGGGGTTTACGTATTTGTGCACCCTCACCTGTCGTCACACCTGTGTGGAAACTGCTCACCTGTATTGCACTAAAGTTTTTTCAAAAACGTCCATCAGTAAACAGGATATGACGTCCAGCCTTCTTTTTTAAGTACCGGTATTCCTTTTTGTTCTGTTTAATGAATGATGAGGGGTTTCGTTTGGTCCGAAAATAATATATGTATTTACATGTCTGCACTTGTATGATTGACATTGCTCGTAAGGTAACTCGTAAGGTACCAGAAACCGCCATCTCCATCCTGGTGGGAATAACACAGAAATACAACACAAATATCTCTGTGAGTTCTGTGCAGCAATGCCCAGAGAAATGTGACAATTCTTAAATTATTATAACCATACATGTACATGCAAAAATATGTTGATACATAACAGACATATTTTAAATCGCTGACTTAGTTCATGGTTCGTTCCCATTAACGGCCTGTGCAATGCTAAATTTGTTTATGATTTATGTTTATGATCTATAATTCAATCTGGATTTCTTCTTGATTGAATAGTTAATTTTTATCAAAAATATTATTCTTTTAAATATATTTCAGTGTGGATTGCCTTTTAATTAAATACTTTATTTTTATCCTAAATACAATTCACCTTTTCGATGTTTCAGTGAGGACTTATCTTGATTAAATATTTTATTTCCTATCCTGGATATAATTATTTTTTTAATAGATATTCCTAGTTCCTAGCAATTTGTACTATATATGTATGGTCCTAGATATAAGTTACGTAACCACAAAGCGACAGAGTATCATTACGTAACAGGTTGAACCCAGAAGTACAGGCGTTGCTTGATAGCCTGTCAGGCTGATTGACAGCAATAAGGATGGCCCTTGGCAGAGATAATGAATTACATCGCTACTAAAACATAACATATTCAATTTCAACAGGTACAAACTATACAGAAAGAAATTTACACGGTGTCTGGCAGCAACATCACGGAAAACACTTAATTTGCTAAACAATGTTTTGTAATTGATATTTGTTGTTAAAGGAGCTGTAGAATGTCGTTCTTATTGAAATAAAGTGATTTCAAAAAAAGGTAAATCAGTTGTACCAATGGCTAAGTAATACTCCTCAATCAATAAAGAGAGTTCTAAAACGAATGTACGTGGTTCGGTTAAGTCCATTTCGTTTCGAGTGGTCATTTAACGTGTTCACATTAAAATGGCCACTCGAAGATAGTTCAAATGGTGTAGCGACACTTACACACTGGGAGTAAAAATCTAATTATGACACCATGATGGAATGGTCATTCATCTTGAAGGGTGAACTCTCAAATTCGCATCATATCTACAAATCTACCCCTCACACTGAAGAGTTTCACACAACTGACGCTATATACGTCGCACAATTTTCTTCCAGTACGGAAAACCATTGTCACTGGATACGGTTTATCGGGTCGTGTTATGAGATGTTTTACTCTCTAACGTTACAGTATATTGTATAATCATTAATAATAAATTGACAATTTGAAAAAACAAACTTGGTATAAAAAAACACGTGCTACAGTGCCTTTAATAGGATGATTAATGATATTAGTACTCGTTGGTATATCATTAAATGAGTTCTTTGAGGGAAGCCAAAACAATTTGGAAAATTATATTCGAAGATTTCAAACTTAAATCAATAAGGTATATAAAATTGCACACCTCATTTTTTTAGAATTGGAATGCATTTATTCCTTAATAGTCTTTAAAGGTGCGTACCAATTTGAAAGTTGTATCACTTCATTAAAAATCATCTTTAAAAGAAGGGTTCTATCGAGGTATTTTTTGTGGAAACGAAATTCGAGAGGATATTCCCGTTTACACAAATATGCTACTAATAAATGATTAAAACACAGTCAAGTTAACAGATATTGATAAAGGTAATATTTTGATGAATTTATATTCCACAACTTGATAAAGATAAGCGTACATGTGTTGAAAAATAAAAACGATGAGAACTGAAGCCATTCATCGGCGCTGCGAGTGGGGACAACTTTGCTACGACATCACAGCAAATTGTGTATTAGTTTTATGACACGCTATGTGTTACTATATGAACTTTCTATCAGTGTATATATTTTACATTAAAATGTTGTAAAATTTCGTAAAATATAGCGTGTTTTCATTTCACGCTTATGCACAAAATCCAATATGGCGGATTTTTCCCGACAGAACGGCCCCTTTAATGCCAATTAAGTTTAAATGCCATGAAACATTCATAAATAAACAATGGGGATTCTTTGCGTATGTCAATGTCCTATAAGACGAACCATGACCTTAATATCAGGTTTACTTTCTACAGCGCCAATTTAGTATGTTTCCTTTCAAAAGAGGACATGTGACAGGTCTTCCTATGACACCTTTGAAAAACCCCTCCTGCTGCGGTTTATGAGGCAGTAGTCGTTTGCACAGGTGTAACACAGAGCATTAAGTGTTAGAACTAATAGGGTTAACACTGTATCCAAACCTTGTTGAATAAGTTTGTACCAAATTCAGTATCAAACAGTAAACACATTGGCATTTTCACCATTTAATATAACATTGTTGTTATACTCTTGTTGAACGATCGTAGCAGGTGTTTCAAAAGTACCATCAAGATTGACCTATTGAAAGACTTGACCATTGACCGTCGCATGCTTTTATTAAGACATTCATACCTTGATAGATTACTTTTGATGCAATAAAAGATATGATTTTCGTAACACCTCCTATGTAATCTATGTATATACATGTATATACATATATATAACAAAATTCAGTATATATATATATATATATATATATATATATATTATATATAGCGTGTTAATATATATATATATATATATATATATATATACTGAATTGTATATATAAAATACATATATAGATATATAACACAATTCAGTATATAAATATATACATATATATAGAGTATATATATACTGAATTTTGTTATATATATGTATATATGCGTTGCGTTTTTCCGCGCACACTACACGCGTTAAGAATTGCGTTAGATAAAGCGTTTTATAAATAAAAATCATATAAGGTACTAAGTATATCAAATGTATTGTAGTCTAGAGATTGATTGATTGAAAACATATTTTATTATTTTTAGAAATGGATTGGGCACAAGTTATAAAACTTACAGAAGCCCTCTCCACATAATTGACAACAATTTGACACGGCTTAAATACATAACAAATGCAGAAGAGAAACTGTTGTAATGAAAATATATGTTTTTGCTTATTTTAAAATAGTTATTGACTTTTCTATGCCCAACGTCTTTCCACAAAATACCACTTTTTTCAATTCACGTCTTAACTATTAAAATTGTTATCAAATGAAGTTTATATCTGGATTGCTTTCTGACATAATTATTTCTCTTTTAAAAGTAAAATAAACCTCACACATCTTTTTTCACATCTAGCATCAACTCCAAACAGTTTAAGGTTCAAAGATCTAACCCCCCCTCTGTTGTGTTTGAGACAGAAAGGCCTCGGCAGAGGGGAATATAATTGGGGAGTCCCGAAGGAGGTTTTGATCAAACTTATTAACCGACAGAGGCTATGTTTAATATGTAATTTAATGGTATAAAATCCTCACGGATTCAATCATGGTATTTACTATTGGTATCAGTTGTCATGTTAGGTGAGTACAGTCGCGAATTACACGTGCTACACGCCTGCAACGCATGCCGTGCACAGAATCTGCATGCGTTTCCGGTCTCATGTAGATTCAGGGTTCATACTGACAAACAATCAACTTTAATATCGTGGTCCATCGTAGCTCATTTGGCAATAGTGTTGATTTTGCAAGCAAAGGGTCCAGGGATCGAAACCTGGCATGATCAAAAACATTTGTGAGTTTACAAATTTGTGATATGTTTTAATTCATATGATCAAAATTCCTAAAAAAAACATTCGAATTAAAAAGCCATTCAAAACACATTAGCACAAGGCATTCCTACAGAAATCCTCGGAATCGGAATGCCCGAAATGCCCGAAATGCCCGGAATGCCCGATAAACTACTGGTAGAGGTTTCGTCTGTAAAAGAAGACACTGGTGAGACAATAGAGTGACGTCACTAGAGGTTTATAATTCAGGTTGTGTTTATCCTACAGGGGTTCAACGACCGGGCTGTAGTTTGGCGCATTTAATGATATACACAGTAGATCCACTCTACATAGAGGGGACGAACAGAACAGGGGATTAACAGCTCCTCCATTCTATCACGTACAGTCAGAGGGGGGAGTAAACGGATGACATGAAATGTTTGATTGATTATGTTAGGGGAAAATATTTAATATTTTACATTCTCGCATCAAGAAAAACATTAACCTGAGAATTATCAAATGTTATAAATTGGTTGTTGAGAGATGGTGGATCACTCTAAGTTTTAAATCGTTGATATTTTATGATTTATCATTTATCAAATTAAGTGGTTGTAATATATTTATTAACTACTTTTTTCTTTCCAGAATGGATTGTATATGTGATGTACAAGTGACCATGGTGATCCTGACTCTACTACAAGGGGTGTACAGTCGACCGGAGGGGTACACGAAGCATATGAACGGTATATGTCGTACAGAAGTGTTTACCTCTAGACTCAAGTTTGTTGAGTGGGACTGTACGGGTTTTGTGCAGTGCAATTCTGTCTATGCTATATGGAGAAACTGTCCCATGAACCTTGTTTTCAATGAAATGGCACAAGGATGTATCTCTCCCCCAAACGAGGGACCTTGTAGGGATCCTAAATGTAAGTATTCTTTTTGCATTAGCGTTAGTAAATGTTCATATGCATCGCGCGATTTGTAGTGTTTGTAGCACCAACCACAGGGGCTTGTATTGCTGGAAACAAACAGTTCCTAGGTCCTGTAGTTACTATAAAGTTGCAATAAAGTTGTTACGGTAAGATATCCGAACTATATTCAGGTATCACAAATGTATCAGGGATGTAAAGTGATAGTAGAAAACTCTTTTCGAGATTGATTGCTTTTGCTAGGAATGAAATATCGACTTTTTCTTCGATTTTTATCGATGTATTTCTGAGACACCATTTTGGCCCACTCAAGTTTGACAGGTAAAAAATCGAGTTTCAAGTATCATAACTTGAGAAATAATGCACCAATTTTGCTGCTGTTTGTTTTAATCGAACGAGAAATCACTGTGCTTTAATTATGTAGTGTGTAGTAATTGTAAAATGTGTGTTAACAATTTGAAATGTGGACTTGTTTGGACAGGGGGTAAAATTCGCGTTGCATCCCTTTCTTTATTTATTAGTATAGGGTATATATCGCATCGCAGTATTGGACCTAGGAACTGTTTGTTTTCAGCAATACAACCCCCTGTGGCACCAACCTTTAGTATTTATAAGATATCGTATGTACATCAGATGTTTGGGGTTTTGGTTTTGTTGTTGTTTATTTTGTTTGGAGTTTTAATTGTGTTTTTTGTTTTCGTTTTTTTATTGTTTTTTTTTATTGTTTTTTTTTTCATTTGATACGGAGGGGGGAGACTTAGATGATCTCGTATTACAACTAAAGGTGAATACTACAAGTCTTACAGTGTGAACGGGCCGTTAGGTGTCTACATGTATACACGTCCAAGGGAATGACATGTTGAAGAATAAAAGTGTATCTTACGAAAGGAGATATATGAATATGTTCTTAAAGTACAAGGCTCAAATACATGACATTGTTCAACTGAACAAACAATTTACGATGTTTTTCCTATTTTTATTTAAGCTCAAATTAAGAATCAATTAAGATGATAATATACGAAGAGGTTATTTAGTTATGTTAAAAGCATAATTTGCTGAAATTAAAAGAAATATGCTTTGTCTGGTCGCGATCCCTGGCAATCCGTGATCTGTTTTGTCTCCAAAATCTCAAAACTTTTATTCAGTGGCAATTTTTCTTGACATTTGGTTGCATGAATTTTAAATGTTAAAATGTTAAAATTGAAAATTCAAACTACCAACAACAGGCTGGTAAAATTTGGTTGCAGATAAAGAAAACATGCACTTATTTACCGAACAATTTATCTAAGGTGTTGGCAAGGAAAGTCACTTTACGAAAATGGCACTAAGTCGAACGTGAGCCTTGTTTTACTGCATATATAGTTTATATTACTGCAATGCTCGTGTCAGTGTAAGAAAAATTAAGCCATGCCATGATAAAGGGCGTTGTTGCTCTTGCAAACTCCTACTTGAAGAAACCTTTGGCTCCAAGAAACCTCGGAAAGGACTTACCGTATATACTTATTATTTATATAAAGCTACAGTGAACACTCGTTTACTATAAATTTTGAAAGAAGCCTGGTATTTTGCAAAATCGATTAAGTAATAACATCCTTTATATTAAACCAAACTTACGAGTTTAATACTAGTTTCTTGAAGGGGCAGAAGAACGTTTTTTCGGTGAAATAAGTCGATGAAATGTATTTGAAAAATAATGTCCCCAATAGTAAAACATCCTTCCCTCTTCGGAAAATCAAGTTAGAAAATGAGTGTACATGGTTCCGTAAAGCCATGGGAATCGTGTTTGTCATTCGAAATAATAAAATGTGTTCACAATAAAATGGCCGCTATGTAATTTTTGCTTTAAACGCAACATCGTTTTAACCATGGCGGGAAATTGGTCTGTTGTAAAAAGATGGTTTACCCTCTAAAGTAAATATAAATGACATAAAATATCATTATAAATGGGAAATTTGAAAAAATAAAATTTGCAAAAACTTGCTGCACCTTTAAATAAGTGCTACCATAGTCATGAATGGAAAGTCGCCCCTAATCGCCAAATGTATGCTAATTACTTGTTTCCAGCGAAAGTCGAGCACAACCTTAGTCATGCACGGACACTACACACCCTTTTAAATGCACAAAATGCATTGCAAGGTTTCTGATCTTAAATCACTACGTTCATCTATATGTCGTCACCAGAATGAATCGTTTAGAATTAAAGCGGTAGTTTTCGGTAACAGTCAGTACTTCACGATAAAATAACCCCGTTTATAGCGCTTGACATATAGGACTTCAACAACACACTGGTTGTCACTTTAAACGACATTACTATATTCTTTATGGTTGGGCACAGAAAATTATATACTGACGTTCAAAAGAAACTCTCATTCTCAGCAGAAAACATGGTTATTACCAGGAACAGTTTTGATCCCACCTGTCTTCAAAACTTCATTTTATGATTATTTATTGTGTGGTTTTATCAATACTTTGTATGATCGAATGAAAACATATATGTAATATACTATTCCACTGATTCTTAAAACTGTAGTTTAGAGTTTGAGTTTCTTTCAACGCTGTAGTACGTTCTTTCCGTATTGGACGAAAATGGGGCGAAGTATAAAGCGATTATTTTGTGGAACACTTCAGTGTGAGAGGTAGATTTGTAAGTCTCATGCGATTTTGAGAGTTCAGATAGCAAAATGGTTCACCAGTCCATCATTGTACCATACTCAAAAGTCTACTTGAGTCAACTATCTTCAAGCGTAACACTGATTTACTTTTTTGTGAGAGCACTTTATTTCAATAAGAACGGCGTGTTAGAGCGCCTTTAACAAGCCTTCGAATTGAGTGGAAGTTTCTTTTGAACTTCAGTATAGTAGGGTTATGGGTACTGGAAGTGTCGCCTGGTTCTGAAGGATAGATAGATAGATAGATATTCTTTATTTCCTCCAATGTTGAAGATATACAATGTAATACATGATGCAATCAATTTTGCATTATATGATGTGCAAAGTTACAGGTGCACATAACACTAAAATAAAGAGAAATATGTACATTAATATCTATAAATATGGAAAGCTAGAAACACGTTTCGAAGAATGGTTTCCATTCCCGAAGTACAGTACTTGTTGTTTTCATACATTGTATCCATATATGGCTATCCATATTTCTAACATTGTCATTTGGTATACCTCCAAGAAGAAAACATATTAATACATCATCATCATCATTCCAAATACTTACAGAGGTTTCGACATCCAAAATATCAATTAGAGAACTAAATAATCGCTCTCTGTTACATTCTGTTTTTGAACAATACAAAAATACATGTGTTACAATGTCATAAGCATGTGTCCCACAAAGGCATTCTTTACATTGTATAACAAAAGTGCTTACGCGAATAAGGTAGGCTATATCATAAAAATAATCAGCATCATTGAGAGTTATGAGCCAGAGTTTGTTTCCAGATGGATTACGTAAGAGAGAGTATCTATGGAGATTCGCTCTGTAGTTGAGTTCAGCAGTAACATCATCTGCTTCAAATTTTGAAACCTTATCTTTTACAATTTTGGACCATTCATGTTTAGTGAAAAACACAGATGAGGTACGATACATATCAACATAATCAATAAGATCATATTTACAGGTAAGATTTAACATATGGTGTATAGGAGAAGATTTACACTTGTGCATATTTTGTACATCAGAATAACAATAATTTTGGGCTGACCTGTAGTGCAATATTCGCTTAAAAACAAAGCTAACATCAGTGTTGAAGAGTCTTCCCAGGGACAGAAGTGCCCTTTGGTCAATATATGCACGAAGTGATACAAGGCGAGACAGTCTCTGGCAATGACTTAACAGGTGCGTTTAGAGAATCCTTGTACCTTTTTACGGAAGTACTTTTGTACATACTCTAACATGGCATATTATTTAGCTGATAGTTTACACCATACATTACAAGCAAATAGACCACAGGGTAATATAATACGATCCCATATGCGAACAGCATGCATGGGATGAAGACCACCAAAATATAAACCATGACTGTTGTTAACATTAACTAATTTTCTTAGTTTTTCACATATTGAAATCGTACGACTATGATTTGTTTTAGCCGTGTTAATGTACAGTCCAGCATAGCTGACATTAGTCTTATGGCTGACAATTTGATCACCAAGATATAATTCAGGACATTCATATCTTTGAGAATCGCCAAACAAAAGAAAGGCACTTTTACTGGCATTAAACTTTAGATGCCAGGTTTTTGCATATTCAAATATAACATTCAATAAACATTGGAGACCATCGAGTGTACAACTTAACAAGGTTGTATCATCTGCAAGTAGGATACCAGGAGTAGTGGCCCAGGGGAGATGTAAGCCCTTTCCTGAGTTATCAATGGCACTCAGTAAGTCGTTAATGTACAACGTGAACAGCCAAGCCGATAGTACCCGTCCCTGCCCAACACCCTGACGTACTTCAAAAGTGTCCGAAAAATGTCCGCCAATGCTTATGCGTGATTTCATTGATGAGGAAAGTGTGTATAAAAGCCTCCACATTTTACCTTTAATTCCAAAATTGTGCAGTTTTAGAAAAAGTCCATTAAGCCAGGTCCGGTCAAAAGCTTTTTCATTATCAACAAATGCACAATAAACGGGAGTATCCCTTTCATTGTAGTAAGCAATACTTTCTAATAGCGTAAGTGAAGCTATCTCGGCCCAAGCACCTTTTCTAAAGCCAAATTGGAAGGGATGAGGAAATTTCTTTACTTCCATAGCCCAACTTTCCATTCTATTCAAAAGTAATCTTTCAAATAAATTACCTAGAACAGGAATGAGTGTTATTCCTCTGTAATTTGAATACACGTCCATAAAAGGTACAATACTATTCTCTATTGCTGGCAGTGTGATTCAAAATATTTTGTCTAAAATGAGCTGTTAACTTTCAGTACGTGCAGAAATGTTCTGTCCACAAAAGCCCGACTTGATGTTCGCCCATCCCGACAGCTGCTCCAAGTACTACGACTGCACACAGACAGCTGCTCAGATGGGACTGGCTAAGTATGAGAACGAGTGTGCGTACCCCATGTTATTTGACAGCTACTACAACCAGTGTAACAATCCAGATATGGTGGATTGTGGTGCTGTCAGACCACCACTGGATAAATGTAAGTACTTAAAGAGGGCGTTCTGTCGCCATATTGGATTTTTTTACATTACGTGAAATTAAAACATGCTATATTTATAAATTGTTAATAACTAAAGAGACACATTGATAGAGTATTCACACAGTAACTCATAACATGTCATACAACTAATTTTGAATAATTGTTGTTATGCTGTAGCGAAGTTTTCCCTACTCGCAGCGCCGATGTTTCATTGTTCTCATTGTTTTTATTTTGCAACAAATGAGCGCTTGTGTTTAGTTGAGAAATATATGGTCATCAAAATATTACCTTCATTAGTATATTTCAATTTTACTGTGTTTAAGCATGTATTAATAACACATATGTGTTAACAGGAGTATCCTCTCGAATGTACCTGCTGTAATAACTTTATATTTGGATGGGTCCTTTAGATCAAGACAAGTTGTTACGGTTTTTAATTGAAACTTACGTCGATAAGGAAAGTACACGTTACATATGTCGTATGGACAATTCCTGCAAATTGTGCGTATTAAGTCCATCGTTATACAAATGGGCTCTTGATGATATTATGATTATTATTATTTTAATTATTATAATCATAAGGTTATCAAGAACACAGTTATACACCTCTTCGTTTATTAGGTGACTGGTCTCTCAAGTGGTTTTATTTCCGGTACTGAAAGGCCACAGGCCTGTAGTACAATACATGTCAATGATAATATGTACACACACATTTAGTAAAATGAAGATGATATTCAACAATTAGGTATAACTTATATTATGTGTAGAAATATATTCTGTTCTGAAAACCATAGCATGGTAAACAAACATAGCCAGATTCTGAAGAACTGCAATTTTTGTGTTACTTAACAAGGTTCGGATGAACATAGTAATAGTTTTTAATATACAACTTCCTCAGTGAATTATAATTAGGGCAAATTAAAACGAAATGATGTTCATCTTCTATTTGATTTTGATTACAAAGTCTGCATATTCGATTTTCTCTTTGGACTGATTTGAATCTTCCACTCGATATATAAATCATGTGCGGAACATCTTAATCTACTTAACGTTATCCTAAACTTTTTTACATTTATACATGAAAGATAAATTTCTGATTCTCGAGTACATTAAAACATCCTATAATACAGACACTTACTAGAAAGGGATATGTTTTCAGTCCATTCTTGTATCTTTTAACCCCTCGTTACTTGGAAAATAAAGTCATCGTTTGAATCAACATACTGGTCTATCCACACAAAAATGGGTTCGAATCCTGGTGGAGACACCGCAGAGGTATGATCTGAATCTGAACTGGAATATACAGACAACGGTATAGACCTTTTATTCATTATCAGGTGACTACCAACTGGACTATACAGACAACGGTATAGACCTCTTATTCATTATTAGTTGACTACCAACTGGAATATACAGACAACGGTAAACAACACTTATTCATTATTAGTTGACTACCAACTGGAATATACGGACAACGGTATATACCTCTTATTCATTATTAGGTGACTACCAACTGGAATATACAGACAACGGTATACACCTCTTATTCATTATTAGTTGACTACCAACTGGAATATACAGACAACGGCATACACCTCTTATTCATTATTAGATGACTACCAACTGGAATATACAGACAACGGTATACACCTCTTATTTATTATTAGTTGTCTACCAACTGGAATATACAGACAACGGTATAGACCTCTTATTCATTATAAGGTGACTACCAACTGGAATATACAAACGACGGTATCGACCTCTTATTCATTATTAGGTGACTACCAACTGGAATATACAGACAACGGTATACACCTCTTATTCATTATTAGTTGACTACCAACTGGAATATACAGACAACGGCCTACACCTCTTATTCATTATTAGTTGACTACAAACTGGAATATACAGACAACGGCATACACCTCTTATTCATTATTAGGTGACTACCAACTGGAATATACAGACAACGGTATACACCTCTTATTTATTATTAGTTGTCTACCAACTGGAATATACAGACAACGGTATAGACCTCTTATTCATTATAAGGTGACTACCAACTGGAATATACAGACGACGGTATAGACCTCTTATTCATTATTAGGTGACTACCAACTGGAATATACAGACAACGGTATACACCTCTTATTCATTATCAGATGAGTACCAACTGGAATATACAGACAACGATATACACCTCTTATTCATTATCAGGCGACTACCAACTGGAATATACAGACAACGGTATAGACCTCTTATTCATTATTAATTGACTACCAACTGGAATATACAGACAACGGTATACACCTCTTATTCATTATCAGGTGACTACCAACTGGAATATACAGACAACGGTAAACAACACTTATTCATTATTAGTTGACTACCAACTGGAATATACGGACAACGATATATACCTCTTATTCATTATTAGGTGACTACCAACTGGAATATACGGACAACGGTATACAACTCTTATTCATTATTAGTTGACTACCAACTGGAATATACAGACAACGGTATACACCTCTTAGTCATTATTAGGTGACTACCAACTGGAATATACAGACAACGGTATACACCTCTTATTCATTATCAGGTGACTACCAACTGGAATATACAGGCAACGGTATACACCTCTTATTCATTATTAGTTGACTACCAACTGGAATATACAGACAACGGTATACACCTCTTATTCATTATCAGGTGACTACCAACTGGAATATACAGACAACGGTAAACAACACTTATTCATTATTAGTTGACTACCAACTGGAATATACGGACAACGGTATATACCTCTTATTCATTATTAGGTGACTACCAACTGGAATATACGGACAACGGTATACAACTCTTATTCATTATTAGTTGACTACCAACTGGAATATACAGACAACGGCATACACCTCTTATTCATTATTAGGTGACTACCAACTGGAATATACAGACAACGGTATACATCTCTTATTCATTATTAGTTTACTACCAACTGGAATATACAGACAAGGGTATAAACCTCTTATTCATTATCAGATGACTACCAACAGGGATATGCAGACAACGGTATACACCTCTTATTCATTATTAGGTGACTACCAACTGGAATAAACAGACAACGGTATACAACTCTTATTCATTATTAGTTGACTACCAACTGGAATATACAGACAACGGTATACACCTCTTAGTCATTATTAGGTGACTACCAACTGGAATATACAGACAACGGTATACACCTCTTATTCATTATCAGGTGACTACCAACTGGAATATACAGGCAACGGTATACACCTCTTATTCATTATTAGTTGACTACCAACTGGAATATACAGACAACGGTATACACCTCTTATTCATTATCAGGTGACTACCAACTGGAATATACAGACAACGGTAAACAACACTTATTCATTATTAGTTGACTACCAACTGGAATATACGGACAACGGTATATACCTCTTATTCATTATTAGGTGACTACCAACTGGAATATACGGACAACGGTATACAACTCTTATTCATTATTAGTTGACTACCAACTGGAATATACAGACAACGGCATACACCTCTTATTCATTATTAGGTGACTACCAACTGGAATATACAGACAACGGTATACATCTCTTATTCATTATTAGTTTACTACCAACTGGAATATACAGACAAGGGTATAAACCTCTTATTCATTATCAGATGACTACCAACAGGGATATGCAGACAACGGTATACACCTCTTATTCATTATTAGGTGACTACCAACTGGAATAAACAGACAACGGTATAGACCTCTTATTCATTATCAGATGACTACCAACTGGAATATACAGACAACGGTATACACCTCTTATTCATTATCAGGTGACTACCAACTGGAATATACAGGCAACGGTATACACCTCTTATTCATTATTAGTTGACTACCAACTGGAATATACAGACAACGGTATACACCTCTTATTCATTATCAGGTGACTACCAACTGGAATATACAGACAACGGTAAACAACACTTATTCATTATTAGTTGACTACCAACTGGAATATACGGACAACGGTATATACCTCTTATTCATTATTAGGTGACTACCAACTGAAATATACGGACAACGGTATACAACTCTTATTCATTATTAGTTGACTACCAACTGGAATATACAGACAACGGCATACACCTCTTATTCATTATTAGGTGACTACCAACTGGAATATACAGACAACGGTATACATCTCTTATTCATTATTAGTTGACTACCAACTGGAATATACAGACAACGGTATACACCTCTTATTCATTATTAGTTGACTACCAACTGGAATATACAGACAACGGCATACACCTCTTATTCATTATTAGATGACTACCAACTGGAATATACAGACAACGGTATACACCTCTTATTTATTATTAGTTGTCTACCAACTGGAATATACAGACAACGGTATAGACCTCTTATTCATTACAAGGTGACTACCAACTGGAATATACAAACGACGGTATCGACCTCTTATTCATTATTAGGTGACTACCAACTGGAATATACAGACAACGGTATACACCTCTTATTCATTATTAGTTGACTACCAACTGGAATATACAGACAACGGTATACATCTCTTATTCATTATTAGTTGACTACCAACTGGAATATACAGACAAGGGTATAAACCTCTTATTCATTATCAGATGACTACCAACAGGGATATGCAGACAACGGTATACACCTCTTATTCATTATTAGGTGACTACCAACTGGAAAAGACAGACAACGATATAGACTTCTTATTCATTATCAGATGACTACCAACAGGGATATGCAGACAACGGTATACACCTCTTATTCATTATTAGTTGACTACCAACTGGAATATACAGACAACGGTATACATCTCTTATTCTTTATCAGGTGAATACCAACTGGAATATACAGACAACGGTATAGACCTCTTATTCATTATTAGTTGACTACCAACTGGAATATACAGACAACGTTATACACCTCATATTCATTATCAGGTGACTACCATCTGGAATATACAGACAACGGCATACACCTCTTATTCATTATTAGGTGACTACCAACTGGAATATACAGACAACGGTATACATCTCTTATTCATTATCAGATGACTACCAACTGGAATATACAGACAAGGGTATAGACCTCTTATTCATTATCAGATGACTACCAACAGGGATATGCAGACAACGGTATACACCTCTTATTCATTATTAGGTGACTACCAACTGGAATATACAGACAACGGTATACACCTCTTAGTCATTATAAGGTGACTACCGACTGGAATATACAGACAACGGTATACACCTCTTATTCATTATCAGGCGACTACCAACTGGAATATACAGACAACGGTATAGACCTCTTATTCATTATTAGTTGACTACCAACTGGAATATACAGACAACGGTATACACCTCTTATTCATTATTAGTTGACTACCAACTGGAATATACAGACAACGGTATACACCTCTTAGTCATTATTAGGTGACTACCGACTGGAATATACAGACAACGGTATACACCTCTTATTCATTTCAGGTGACTACCAACTGGAATATACAGACAACGGTATACAACACTTATTCATTATTAGTTGACTACCAACTGGAATATACGGACAACGGCATACACCTCTTATTCATTATTAGGTGACTACCAACTGGAATATACAGACACCGGTATACACCTCTTATTCATTATAAGGTGATTACCAACTGTAATATACAGACGACGGTATACAACTCTTATTCATTATTAGTTGACTACCAACTGGAATATACAGACACCGGTATACACCTCTTATTCATTATAAGGTGATTACCAACTGTAATATACAGACGACGGTATACACCTCTTATTCATTATAAGGTGATTACCAACTGGAATATACAGACACCGGTATACACCTCTTATTCATTATAAGGTGATTACCAACTGTAATATACAGACAACGGTATACACCTCTTAGTCATTATTAGGTGACTACCAACTGGAATATACAGACAACGGTATACACCTCTTATTCATTATCAGGTGACTACCAACTGGAATATACAGACAACGGTATAGACCTCTTATTCATTATTAGTTGACTACCAACTGGAATATACAGACAACGGTATACACCTCTTATTCATTATCAGGTGACTACCAACTGGAATATACAGACAACGGTAAACAACACTTATTCATTATTAGTTGACTACCAACTGGAATATACGGACAACGGTATATACCTCTTATTCATTATTAGGTGACTACCAACTGGAATATACAGACAACGGTATACACCTCTTATTCATTATTAGGTGACTACCAACTGGAATATACAGACAACGGTATACATCTCTTATTCATTATTAGTTGACTACCAACTGGAATATACAGACAATGGTATAAACCTCTTATTCATTATCAGATGACTACCAACAGGGATATGCAGACAACGGTATACACCTCTTATTCATTATTAGGTGACTACCAACTGGAATATACAGACAACGGTATAGACCTCTTATTCATTATCAGATGACTACCAACAGGGATATGCAGACAACGGTATACACCTCTTATTCATTATTAGTTGACTACCAACTGGAATATACAGACAACGGTATACACCTCTTATTCATTATCAGGTGACTACCAACTGGAATATACAGACAACGGTATACACCTCTTATTCATTATCAGGTGACTACCAACTGGAATATACAGACAACGGTATAGACCTCTTATTCATTATTAGGTGACTACCAACTGGAATATACAGACAACGGTATACACCTCTTATTCATTATCAGGTGACTACCAACTGGAATATACAGACAACGGTAAACAACACTTATTCATTATTAGTTGACTACCAACTGGAATATACGGACAACGGTATATACCTCTTATTCATTATTAGGTGACTACCAACTGGAATATACGGACAACGGTATACAACTCTTATTCATTATTAGTTGACTACCAACTGGAATATACAGACAACGGCATACACCTCTTATTCATTATCAGGTGACTACCAACTGGAATATACAGACAACGGTAAACAACACTTATTCATTATTAGTTGACTACCAACTGGAATATACGAACAACGGTATATACCTCTTATTCATTATTAGGTGACTACCAACTGGAATATACGGACAACGGTATACAACTCTTATTCATTATTAGTTGACTACCAACTGGAATATACAGACAACGGTATACAACTCTTATTCATTATTAGTTGACTACCAACTGGAATATACAGACAACGGTATACACCTCTTATTCATTATCAGATGACTACCACCTGGAATATACGGACAACGGTATACAACTCTTATTCATTATTAGTTGACTACCAACTGGAATATACAGACAACGGCATACACCTCTTATTCATTATAAGGTGATTACCAACTGTAATATACAGACGACGGTATAGACCTCTTATTCATTATTAGGTGACTGCCAACTGGAATATACAGACAACGGTATACATCTCTTATTCATTATCAGGCGACTACCAACTGGAATATACGGACAACGGTATACACCTCTTATTCATTATTAGTTGACTACCAACTGGAATATACGGACAACGGTATATACCTCTTATTCATTATTAGTTGACTACCAACTGGAATATACGGACAACGGTATATACCTCTTATTCATTATTAGGTGACTACCAACTGGGATATACAGACAACGATATACATCTCTTATTCATTATTAGGTGACTACCAACTGGAATATACAGACAACGGTATACACGTCTTATTCATTATTAGGTGACTACCAACTGGGATATACAGTCAACGATATACATCTCTTATTCATTATTAGGTGACTACCAACTGGAATATACAGACACCGGTATACACCTCTTATTCATTATTAGGTGACTACCAACTGGAATATACAGACAACGGTATACACCTCTTATTCATTATCAGGTGACTACCAACTGGAATATACAGACAACGGTATACATATCTTATTCATTATCAGATGACTACCAACTGGAATATACAGACAACGGTATAGACCTCTTATTCATTATAAGGTGATTACCAACTGTAATATACAGACGACGGTATAGACCTTTTATTCATTATTAGGTGACTACCAACTGGAATATACAGACAACGGTATACACCTTTTATTCATTATGAGGTGACTACCAACTTGAATATACAGACAACGGTATAGACCTCTTATTCATTATAAGGTGACTACCAACTGGAATATACAGACAACGGTAAACAACACTTATTCATTATTAGTTGACTACCGACTGGAATATACAGACAACGGAAAACACCTCTCATTCATTATTAGTTGACTACCAACTGGAATATACGGACAACGGTATATACCTCTTATTCATTATTAGGTGACTACCAACTGGAATATACGGACAACGGTATACAACTCTTATTCATTATGAGTTGACTACCAACTGGAATATACAGACAACGGTATACACCTCTTATTCATTATCAGATGACTACCAACTGGAATATACGGACAACGGTATACAACTCTTATTCATTATTAGTTGACTACCAACTGGAATATACAGACAACGGCATACACCTCTTATTCATTATAAGGTGATTACCAACTGTAACATAAAGACGACGGTATAGACCTCTTATTCATTATCAGGTGACTACCAACTGGAATATACAGACAACGGTATACATCTCTTATTCATTATCAGGCGACTACCAACTGGAATATACAGACAACGGTATACACCTCTTAGTCATTATTAGTTGACTACCGACTGGAATATACAGACAACGGTATACACCTCTTATTCATTATAAGGTGATTACCAACTGGAATATACAGACAACGGTGTACACCTCTTATTCATTATCAGATGACTACCAACTGGAATATACAGACGACGGTATAGACCTCTTATTCATTATTAGGTGACTACCAACTGGAATATACAGACAACGGTATACACCTCTTATTCATTATTAGGTGACTACCGACTGGAATATACAGACAACGGTATAGACCTCTTATTCATTATTAGTTGACTACCAACTGGAATATACAGACAACGGTATACACCTCTTATTCATTATTAGGTGACTACCGACTGGAATATACAGGCAACGGTATACACCTCTTAGTCATTATTAGTTGACTACCAACTGGAATATACAGACAACGGTATAGACCTCTTATTCGTTATCAGGCGACTACCAACTGGAATATACAGGCAACGGTATACACCTCTTAGTCATTATTAGTTGACTACCGACTGGAATATACAGACAACGGTATACACCTCTTATTCATTATCAGGTGACTACCAACTGGATATACAGACAACGGTATACACCTCTTATTCATTATTAGTTGACTACCAACTGGAATATACAGACAACGGTATAGACCTCTTATTCATTATTAGTTGACTACCAACTGGAATATACAGACAACGGCATACACCTCTTATTCATTATTAGGTGACTACCAACTGGATTATACAGACAACGGTATACATCTCTTATTCATTATTAGTTGACTACCAACTGGAATATACAGACAAGGGTATAAACCTCTTATTCATTATCAGATGACTACCAACAGGGATATGCAGACAACGGTATACACCTCTTATTCATTATTAGGTGACTACCAACTGGAATATACAGACAACGGTATAGACCTCTTATTCATTATCAGATGACTACCAACTGGAATATACAGACAACGGTATACACCTCTTATTCATTATAAGGTGACTACCAACTGGGATATACAGACAACGATATACATCTCTTATTCATTATTAGGTGACTACCAACTGGAATATACAGACAACGGTATACACCTCTTATTCATTATTATGTGACTACCAACTGGGATATACAGACAACGATATACATCTCTTATTCATTATTAGGTGACTACCAACTGGAATATACAGACACCGGTATACACCTCTTATTCATTATTAGGTGACTACCAACTGGAATATACAGACAACGGTATACACCTCTTATTCATTATCAGGTGACTACCAACTGGAATATACAGACAACGGTATACATCTCTTATTCATTATCAGATGACTACCAACTGGAATATACAGACAACGGTATAGACCTCTTATTCATTATAAGGTGATTACCAACTGTAATATACAGACGACGGTATAGACCTCTTATTCATTATTAGGTGACTACCAACTGGAATATACAGACAACGGTATACACCTCTTATTCATTATTAGGTGACTACCAACTGGAATAAACAGACAACGGTATACACCTCTTATTCATTATTAGTTGACTACCAACTGGGATATACAGACAACGGTATACACCTCTTATTCATTATGAGTTGACTACCAACTGGAATATACAGACAACGGTATACACCTCTTATTCATTATCAGATGACTACCAACTGGGATATACAGACAACGGTATACACCTCTTATTCATTATTAGGTGACTACCAACAGGGATATGCAGACAACGGTATACACCTCTTATTCATTATCAGGCGACTACCAACTGGAATATACAGACAACGGTATAGACCTCTTATTCATTATAAGGTGATTACCAACTGTAATATACAGACGACGGTATAGACCTCTTATTCATTATTAGGTGACTACCAACTGGAATATACAGACAACGGTATACACCTCTTATTCATTATTAGGTGACTACCAACTGGGATATACAGACAACGATATACATCTCTTATTCATTATTAGGTGACTACCAACTGGAATATACAGACACCGGTATACACCTCTTATTCATTATTAGGTGACTACCAACTGGGATATACAGACAACGGTATACACCTCTTATTCATTATCAGGTGACTACCAACTGGAATATACAGACAACGGTATACATCTCTTATTCATTATCAGATGACTACCAACTGGAATATACAGACAACGGTATAGACCTCTTATTCATTATAAGGTGATTACCAACTGTAATATACAGACGACGGTATAGACCTTTTATTCATTATTAGGTGACTACCAACTGGAATATACAGACAACGGTATACACCTCTTATTCATTATGAGGTGACTACCAACTTGAATATACAGACAACGGTATAGACCTCTTATTCATTATAAGGTGACTACCAACTGGAATATACAGACAACGGTAAACAACACTTATTCATTATTAGTTGACTACCGACTGGAATATACAGACAACGGTATACACCTCTTATTCATTATCAGGTGACTACCAACTGGAATATACAGACAACGGTAAACAACACTTATTCATTATTAGTTGACTACCAACTGGAATATACGGACAACGGTATATACCTCTTATTCATTATTAGGTGACTACCAACTGGAATATACGGACAACGGTATACAACTCTTATTCATTATGAGTTGACTACCAACTGGAATATACAGACAACGGTATACACCTCTTATTCATTATCAGATGACTACGAACTGGAATATACGGACAACGGTATACAACTCTTATTCATTATTAGTTGACTACCAACTGGAATATACAGACAACGGCATACACCTCTTATTCATTATAAGGTGATTACCAACTGTAATATACAGACGACGGTATAGACCTCTTATTCATTATTAGGTGACTACCAACTGGAATATACAGACAACGGTATACATCTCTTATTCATTATCAGGCGACTACCAACTGGAATATACAGACAACGGTATACACCTCTTATTCATTATTAGTTGACTACCAACTGGGATATACAGACAACGGTATACACCTCTTATTCATTATGAGTTGACTACCAACTGGAATATACAGACAACGGTATACACCTCTTATTCATTATCAGATGACTACCAACTGGAATATACGGACAACGGTATACACCTCTTATTCATTATTAGGTGACTACCAACTGGAATATACGGACAACGGTATACAACTCTTATTCATTATGAGTTGACTACCAACTGGAATATACAGACAACGGTATAGACCTCTTATTCATTATCAGCTGACTACCAACTGGAATATACGGACAACGGTATACACCTCTTATTCATTATTAGTTGACTACCAACTGGAATATACAGACAACGGTATAGACCTCTTATTCATTATCAGGCGACTACCAACTGGAATATACAGACAACGGTATACACCTCTTAGTCATTATTAGTTGACTACCGACTGGAATATACAGACAACGGTATACACCTCTTATTCATTATAAGGTGATTACCAACTGGAATATACAGACAACGGTGTACACCTCTTATTCATTATCAGATGACTACCAACTGGAATATACAGACGACGGTATAGACCTCTTATTCATTATTAGGTGACTACCAACTGGAATATACAGACAACGGTATACACCTCTTATTCATTATTAGGTGACTACCAACTGGAATATACAGACAACGGTATACACCTCTTATTCATTATCAGGCGACTACCAACTGGAATATACAGACAACGGTATAGACCTCTTATTCATTATTAGGTGACTACCAACTGGAATATACAGACAACGGTATACACCTCTTATTCATTATTAGGTGACTACCGACTGGAATATACAGACAACGGTATAGACCTCTTATTCATTATTAGTTGACTACAAACTGGAATATACAGACAACGGTATAGACCTCTTATTCATTATCAGGCGACTACCAACTGGAATATACAGGCAACGGTATACACCTCTTAGTCATTATTAGTTGACTACCGACTGGAATATACAGACAACGGTATACACCTCTTATTCATTATCAGGTGACTACCAACTGGAATATACAGACAACGGTATACACCTCTTATTCATTATTAGTTGACTACCAACTGGAATATACAGACAACGGTATAGACCTCTTATTCATTATTAGGTGACTACCAACTGGATTATACAGACAACGGTATACATCTCTTATTCATTATTAGTTGACTACCAACTGGAATATACAGACAAGGGTATAAACCTCTTATTCATTATCAGATGACTACCAACAGGGATATGCAGACAACGGTATACACCTCTTATTCATTATTAGGTGACTACCAACTGGAATATACAGACAACGGTATAGACCTCTTATTCATTATCAGATGACTACCAACTGGAATATACAGACAACGGTATACACCTCTTATTCATTATTAGGTGACTACCAACTGGGATATACAGACAACGATATACATCTCTTATTCATTATTAGGTGACTACCAACTGGAATATACAGACAACGGTATACACCTCTTATTCATTATTAGGTGACTACCAACTGGGATATACAGACAACGATATACATCTCTTATTCATTATTAGGTGACTACCAACTGGAATATACAGACACCGGTATACACCTCTTATTCATTATTAGGTGACTACCAACTGGAATATACAGACAACGGTATACACCTCTTATTCATTATCAGGTGACTACCAACTTGAATATACAGACAACGGTAAACAACACTTATTCATTATTAGTTGACTACCAACTGGATTAAACGGACAACGGTATATACCTCTTATTCATTATTAGGTGACTACCAACTGGAATATACGGACAACGGTATACAACTCTTATTCATTATAGTTGACTACCAACTGGAATATACAGACAACGGTATACACCTCTTATTCATTATCAGGTGAGTACCAACTGGAATATACAGACAACGGTATACACCTCTTATTCATTATTAGGTGACTACCAACTGGAATATACAGACAACGGTATACACCTCTTATTCATTATTAGGTGACTACCAACTGGAATATACAGACAACGGTATAGACCTCTTATTCATTATAAGGTGACTACCAACTGGAATATACAGACAATGGTATAGACCTCTTATTCATTATTAGGTGACTACCAACTGGAATATACAGACAACGGTATAGACCTCTTATTCATTATTAGTTGACTACCAACTGGAATATACAGACAATGGTATAGACCTCTTATTCATTATTAGTTTACTACCAACTGGAATATACAGACAACGGTATACACCTCTTATTCATTATTAGGTGACTACCAACTGGAATATACTGACAACGGTATAGACCTCTTATTCATTATTAGGTGACTACCAACTGGAATATACAGACAATGGTATACACCTCTTATTCATTATTAGGTGACTACCAACTGGAATTTACAGACAACGGTATACACCTCTTATTCATTATTAGTTGACTACCAACTGGAATATACAGACAACGGTATAGACCTCTTATTCATTCTTAGGTGACTACCAACTGGAATATACAGACAATGGTATAAACTTCTTATTCATTATTAGTTGACTACCAACTGGAATATACAGACAACGGTATACACCTCTTATTCACTATCAGGCGACTACTAACTGGAATATACAGACAACGGTATAGACCTCTTATTCATTACTAGTTGACTACCAACTGGAATATGCAGACAACGGTATACACCTCTTATTCATTATCAGGTGACTACCAACTGAAATATACAGACAACGGTATACACCTCTTATTCATTATTAGGCGACTACCAACTGGGATATACAGACAACGATATACATCTCTTATTCATTATTAGGCGACTACCAACTGGAATATACAGACAACGGTATACACCGCTTATTCATTATTAGGTGAGTACCAACTGGAATATACAGACAATGGTATACACCTCTTATTCATTATTAGGTGACTACCAACTGGGATATACAGACAACGATATACATCTCTTATTCATTATTAGGCGACTACCAACTGGAATATACAGACAACGGTATACACCTCTTATTCATTATTAGGTGACTACCAACTGGAATATACAGACAACGGTATACAACACTTATTCATTATTAGTTGACAACCAACTGGAATATAAGGACAATGGTATACACCTCTTATTCATTATTAGGTGACTACCAACTGGAATATACAGACAACGGTATACATCTCTTATTCATTATTAGGTGACTACCAACTGGGATATACAGACAACGGTAAACAACACTTATTCATTATTAGGTGACTACCAACTGGAATATACAGACAACGGTATACACCTTTTATTCATTATTAGGTGACTACCAACTGGAATATACAGACAACGGTATACACCTCTTATTTATTATTAGGTGACTACCAACTGGAATATACAGACAACGGTAAACAACACTTATTCATTATTAGGTGACTACCAACTGGAATATACAGACAACGGTATACACCTCTTATTCATTATCAGCTGACTACCAACTGGAATAAACAGACAACGGTATACACCTCTTATTCATTATTAGGTGACTACCAACTGGAATAAACAGACAACGGTATACACCTCTTATTCATTATTAGGTGACTACCAACTGGAATATACAGACAACGGTATACACCTTTTATTCATTATTAGGTGACTACCAACTGGAATATACAGACAACGGTACACACCTCTTATTCATTATCAGCTGACTACCAACTGGAATAAACAGACAACGGTATACACCTCTTATTCATTATTAGGTGACTACCAACTGGAATATACAGACAACGGTATACACCTCTTATTCATTATCAGCTGACTACCAACTGGAATATACAGACAACGGTATACACCTCTTATTCATTATTAGGTGACTACCAACTTGAATATACAGACAACGGTATACACCTCTTATTCATTATTAGGTGACTACCAACTGGAATATACAGACAACGGTATACACCTCTTATTCATTATTAGGTGACTACCAACTGGAATATACAGACAACGGTATACACCTCTTATTCATTATTAGGTGACTACCAACTGGAATATACAGACAACGGTATACACCTCTTATTCATTATTAGGTGACTACCAACTGGAATAAACAGACAACGGTATACACCTCTTATTCATTATTAGGTGACTACCAACTGGAGTGTATAGACAAGTCCTGTAAAGGTCGGAAGGATGGCTTCAACCCCAAGAACATGAAGTATTTCCAGCCCGAGTACATGCTGTGCGACTCCCAGCTGGTGACAGAGAACCGGGTTTGTCCTGAAGGGGAGGTCTTCGACCCGCTACAACTCATGTGTTCAGCCAATGTCACAGGTAGGAACACTTTGAACAAGCAATGCAATGCAAGCGTTCAATGTATTAAATGTATCATAACATTCAGTGGTTCATTCATGATGATAGAAAATATAAACTGAAGTTATACTTCAATCTTTTCATTTTTCATTTTCTGATATGATGACCTTGATTTTATATTGAATGAAATCGAAAAATGCATTCAAATGTCTTTCAAAATGCAAATATAGAAGTAACAACGATTTATAATTCATGCATTTTTTAATTTTCATATCAGTTGTTTCAAATATCTGCTTTTCAATCAAAGTTTAACTTGAAATCAATAAGAAACATTAATGAAATTGATATGTACACCCACCAATATCAAATAAGTATTTGGTATGTACAAACATAAAGTTCAATTGATTTTCAAAATCTTTTTATGACTGTTTCGGTATAGATCCTTATACCTTTATCGTCGCAATTGTTAAATGAAGAGGTTGGTCATTCACAAATCCTCATCCTCTTTTTATGACGTTTCCCTGTAGATTCTTACACTGTAACAAGCTAACTTTTCACCCGATATAACCCAGAGTCGATGACGGAGCGGTGTACAGCAATCCCGAGACTGAAGTTCGCATCTCACCTGTCGTGCTCCCAGTATTACGACTGCAGTAAGAAACAATGGCATCCCGGATGGGACCCCTACCTCACCGAGTGCCCGTACTTTCAGCTCTTTGACCCCCTCAGTCGTACATGTATGACCTACAGCAGCGTCAGATGTGAAAACAGACCGGAGCCTAAATCGCCCTGTATGTACATTGCTCTTATGGAGATCATTGGAGAGAAAGTTTAAAGGTGCATCCATTGTGTTGTTTGGGTAACATATGCCAAACGTTATAAATGGTTTTATTTTATCAAAAAATACTCACTGTTGCCGAAAATTAAGATTTTAATGATAGGCGATATCAAGGTAAAACTAGTGATTTCTGACCGAAAACCGGACAATGTACCGCGATTTACGCGCGTCAATTAGTCAAACGTAATTTTGGAAAGTTATCTACAACAGGCAACAAGATAAATTTAGGTTGATAATGTTTAATTGGTCATATAACTACCCTGCATGTAAACGGGAAGTGTGGTTTCGGTTTCTGCACATTAATAATGATGTTGCTCTATTTAACTGAAAAGGAGTAAATATGATATATTTGGTGATTGGGAATGAATATGCAAGTTGAGTGAAATTATTTGAACTGAAATCAGCACATATGGTGAGATTGCACGTATTAAAGCCATATATAATATATGAAAAATTGGATGCATCTTTAACCAACAAATAGGTTAAGAACCCCACGGTTTTTTTCCTCCCATTCCATACCCTATACTAAGATGAGCCACTACAGAAAGACATACATACAAACATATTTATTTAGTAGACCAGTCACGAGGTCAATAATACAATGACAGTCATTTACAAACAACTTGTTTAGAGCGCCGGCATGTAAAATACATATTACACATTATATATACCTTGATGCAACTTCCCAATGCAAGGCATAACTCTTGCCTGTCTCCATTTCTGGCTGATTTAGGTCTTGCAGTATTTCCTCTGTGCTAGGAAACCGGGGCTCACTATGCATTTCAGGTGCAGCGATCCACTATCTTGGCACGGCAAAGCTAGGGAAATACTGCAAAGCTTAAATCAGCCAGCAATGGAGACTGGCAAGTGTTATGCAAGTTGACCTTGATGTAGTTTGTTTGTAAATATGGTTAGATGTAAGACAATTTTGCATTTTGGTTTTTAAGTACATTAACATAACTCGATATACTTGTTGAAGAATATACTACGCATATCAGAGTACAGAGGGCACTGTAACAATACACGGTAATCATCGTCAATAACGTTTACACATTGGGAGCACGTGGAGAAATCTATATCATCATCTTTGGGTCTTCTATAGACTTGTACATTCAGTTTGGTAATGCTACATTACAACTATTACGGGGGGCGGGATAGCGCAGTGGTTAGCGCGTTCGGCTTTGGATCAATCCCGCAAGGGGCACGGCAACTTTGTCTGCAGTAGAGAACTGTTCTACACGCAGTAAGGTTTGGGTGCAATGCTACACTGAATTTCAGCGTAGTACCACCCATGGTTAGCTAGTTCCAACCGTTGCTCGCAGGTTTCACCGCAATGCATAGCCACATGGCGCTGCGGGCTTTCTCCCTGCAATAATACTAGCAGCCGTGATATAAGTGAAATAGTCTTGAAAGCGGCGTTAAACCCTAACTCACTCACTCACTCACAACTATTACTGTCAGAAGTCACAGAAACACAGATTTCCATTTTAAGAATGATATGTTTTTTCTCATTACGGAATTGTACGTGTGTCTTAGTTTGCATCAGTTTTGGGGATCTCTACTCTGCCGACGGACATAAGTTAATGAAGGTACGCAGAGAGTTAATGTTTTGGCGTTTCCTGATATACCAGATCTATTTGCCCTTACATGTGGACCATTGAACTCTTCAAACTCTGTGTAAAGTGATTTCCTTTTCCTGTTTCTAATCCATCACGCAATGTCATCAGAATGGACACATGTCAGTATAAATCAAACTGGTATTGACAAAAAGTCCGTTTAGCAAGTCAGCTTGTTGCAAAAGTTTGACATTAATATGTATATCAACATCATGAAAGATGAGATGTATTTCAAATTGTTTTAATCATTGAGAAACAAAAAACGTTCTTTATGACATTGTCTGCAAAGTTGCCTTCTGATTTATTAACTAATAATTGATTTACACTCGTTGATAAAAGTTAAAATTCCTCGACAAGCCTTGGATATTTGTAACTTTGATCAACTCGTATTGATATATTTGATATCAGAAGACACTTAGGTGAGATTCTCTATTTCTATCCCAGAGAGTTTCTACAAGCAACTTAGGTTAGGATGGAAGAACTGAATGAGTTACCGATGTACATTATTTTTCATTTTGATGACATTTCCAGGCGAGTACAAAGTGGGTCACTGTTCTACGGGCACGTGCATCCCGTGCGAAGCCTCGTGTCTGAACTACACGGACGGGACGTACGGTTACCCCGGGGACCCCCGACGTTACATCCAGTGTCAGAGCGAGCGGACCATCCGGATAGATAACTGTCCGGGATTGCGACTCTTCTGGAACGGACAGTGCCGTCGGGCCAAAGAGGGTAAGAGTTGGTTCGTCCAGATCCTGCACTGAAGTGTGTTTACGTTAGATTTAATCACTGGTATGTGTAAAAAAAAAGCTTTGCTTTTTCGAAACCTTCTATAAAGCGATTTCATAGTGAAGAAGACACCCGCCAGAGAAATGCTCAGTGAATGGAGGATTGGAGTCGAAGTTGATACGTGACCTTTTTTAAACATATATCCTACGAGAATGAGAGTTCAATATGTGTATGATTACCGACAAGTTCACCCGCAGAATGAACCACCAATTTGTATTATGATCGTATGGGTCGATGGCTTATGTGGTCAATACACTGCATAAAACATAAACATATTCTTATTTATAAGTCTGTAATAAAGTACCATTTTATATAGCGGGAAGCTTGAGAGAATTCAATATATGTCAAGCTTGAAAAATATAGTTCGTTATGTTTTTTTAAATTGAAAAGTACCTCCGGACGCATTTTTAACAACTACTTCAACAACAAGTACGACAACAACTACAACAACTACTACAACAACAACTCAACCGCCAACCGACACAACAACAACGGACCCTCCAACTGATCAGCGAGTAGACGCTACAACAACAGACGCTACAACAACAGACGCAACAACAACAGACGCTACAACAACAGACGCAACAACAACAGACGCTACAACAACAGACCCTTCAACAACAGACGCTACAACAACAGACGCAACAACAACAGACGCGACAACAACAGACCCTTCAACAACAGAGTCTACAACAAATAAAGCGACGACAACAGCTGCTCCGTCAGTGGACAACAACTGCAGCAGTTTTGAGACAAGACTCTCGAGTCTCGAGGATGAGATCAGTTTACTCAGAGCAGGTAGAACAGATGGTGGATACTTTACCTACTCCATAGGATACTTCATAGGATACTTCTCCCTGCAAGTCATAATTCGCGCCAGTCTTCACCTTAAGCCTTGCCACATTTCGAAACTTTTCTGTGCAAGTAGCCAAGCGCGGAACCTGAAGTTCACAGTGGACTCAGCTACTCTGCACAGAAAAGTTTGGAAATGCGATAAGCCTCAACTTTTTTATTATTGGTTTCCAAAGATTACATATACAAAATCTGTATACAAAGTCATGATGTAAACAGTCAGTTTTTAAATAATATGAAATATATATGATGAACAAAGGTACCCGAATAAGTAGGTATAAATGATTACAGTTTGAGGTCAAGGTAGGACTGGGAGGAGAGAGCACCATTTTTTATTGAATTTTCCTATTTAATTATTCTTTTTGATATATGATTTTACACAAGTAATAGTTGTTTCTATGTACAAAGTCAACATCTTCACAACGTCACAGGCGTAAGGAAAATATTTCCAAAACTTCTCCTTCCGCCCTTGACCTCAACCCTCGCATTTTCAGTGCTAAGATTTTAACGTACTGCAGGCTAATCGGATAAGCCAATCAGAAGAAAGTTCCATTGCCTCTGTGACTGTGTCGAACGTCGCTTATTTTGAATTCAATTTGGTTCCGAATGTAAACAGCGATTTCATTGGCTGTATGTTAGCAGATGGTAAGGGACGTTACTCGTGATCACGATAGGTGTCGCTGATTCGTTTCACCACTTCTGGCTAGGTTGAAGGCAAGGTAAAAAATGGAGAGACCTCGATACATTTTCACCTTGCCGTGGGAAGATGAAAGTGATGGAGACTGGCGTGAGTTATACCTTGGGTTGCGGAGTTGCCATCCTCGGTTACCCATGGTTTTATATAACTGTTACTCTCCACTATATCACCCATGGGAAACCTTATCAGAAAAATCTGTACTAAAATTACCCGCCCTTGGCCGGCGTGACGAAGTCAGTAACCAAAGAAAATGCTCAATGGGATAAGACGGAAATGGTCAAGGGAGATAATCGGTGACGGATGGCTAACACAATGACCTCGCTTGCTTTGAAACGAAGTGATATGAATTGTTATTGGCTCGCAGGTCCAAGCTGCGTAGCAGTTTGATTGGCTCCCGCGGGTAATTTTAGTACAGATTTTTCTGATAAGGTTTCCCATGGGTGATATAGTGGAGAGTAACGGAGCATATATAAAACCATGGGTAACCGAGGATGCGGAGTTGCACAGAGGCGCGTTTCTACTGTTTTTTTAGAACATATTTCTCTAAGGGAGCCAAAATCCAAATTATTATATCTTTTTATTCTGTTAATAATGAAAATGTAAAGTAGATGTCAGGGTTTGTCCTGAATTAATGAAAACCAAGTATGTATACATTATGCATTACATTATTGATGATTTCACTGTTACGTCTATTACGAAATAGGTAAGACTACTTTATATTACCAACTTCTAAATGCCCCTTAAAGAGGCAGTAGCACACATTTTATTTGATCAAATTTCCCATTTATAATGATAGTTTATGTCATTTATATTTACTTTAGAGGGTAAACCATCTTATTACACAATTTTCCGTAGTGGTAATAACGGTGTTGCGTAAAAAGCAATAATTGCATGGCGGCCATTTTATTGTGAATACATTTTATTATTTCGAATGACAAAAACGATTGACATGGCTTTACGGAAACATGTACACTCATTTTTTAACTTGATTGTCCAAAGAGTTAAGGGTGTTTGGTGAAATTATTTTTCATTGACTTGTTGAAGCGAAAAAACGTGATACTGCCCCTTTAAAGAAGTCATACGTCATCTTCATGGATTCCATTGCACATCTTTGCAATAAAGAAGTTGTAAGTCAATATATTTCATAATTCTTCTTCAGGTAAGACTAGTAAGAATTATAGAAATTGGAAGGCCAAACACACTTGATGAACTTTGCACGTGTTTTATAACCGTAAATTCTCCATCAGCTCAGAGTGGTGCAGTATGTGCGACGCCCCCTGCCCTGGATTCATTAGAGGGCGTGGTTGTCTCAATCGTGTACCGGAACAACAAGACTCAAGCTTCCTACAGCTGCGGTAGCGGATACGCTATGTGCGGAGCTCGAACCTCCGTTTCCTGTATTGAAGGTGTCTGGGAGAAACCGACGATGGAGTGTGTTCAATCTAAATGGGGGCCACCGGTAAGTTTATACATGTCACAATGTTATGATTAGCAAAACTGATTGTGAGATCATCACCAGTTGGATTCGAACCCTGGACCTCCAGGGAGAATAGTGTGCTCTACCAGTTAAGCTAAAGGGATATCCTACTAGCGAAAGCCAGTCGGGACACTAAACTAACAACAAAGTACTGCTTCACAGTTCACACACACATTCTTCGTGAAATGGTCCTAGCACCAAAACCAATTTGAATGAACATTATTTTGATATCAAAGAAACAAAAATGTGCTTTAAAGCACTGACAACATTCCCCAGATTTCATGCGGGTCATGGAATCCTGGAAAAGTCAAGAAATTTTAAAATAACTTTCCGGGCCCTGAAAAACAGTGGGAAATAGACATACATATAACAAACTACATCACGGTAAAGTCATTGATTTTTTATTTCATGTGAAATTTCTTTTCCTATACTTATCTAAACCCTCCTAATTTAACTGAAACAAATATATACAAAACCTGCAACAAATTATCGATCAGCGGTCTGTGTTGCTTGAACCTTGCTTGTCATACAAAAACTCTGGAAGCATCCTTGTAAAACCATGAAAAGATCTTGGAAATTGTGTCGCCTTCAAGTGTATGAACCCTGTTTGACATTGTGTGGCTCTTTTAGTTTGAACAGGAAACAAGCTCTTCATGCTGACAATCTGGAATTGCATCCAGTTCTAAATGAGCACAATTCCTCATTCTCTTACCACAGCGATAACACCCTTCAGATTTCCGATCTTAACCTCTGTTCTACTTGGCCTGAATTCGGGTGCAAAAATGGAGTGTCTCGTTTCCCGTTTTATGTGTTTTCTTCGAAATATGTTATTTCATTTTATGAAAACAATTGATCATTAACATACTAATAAACAAAGAAGACCACGTCAGAGACAAATACCAAAAATAGTTCATTTGTGATATTTACATCAGACATATTCGAAGGACATATTCTAATTAACAAAAGAGTCAAATGCCGAGATCTTTGAAGTCACTCGGTTGACTTGCCGCTGAAATATGAATGTTCATTGGTTAAGAAGCAGAGATACAGAATGAGGTTCCCATTTCCCCCAAGTGAATTTTGCTGGAGTCGGGAAATGCAGGCTATCTAGGACAAACGTTAGGATCGGAAATCTGACGGGAGTAACCTCTGTGGGAGAGAATGAGTACCAAACAGATCATGTTGTTTCTTGCAGACGGTCCCAGCAACTGTCCCAGTGTCGTGTCCGTTCACCCCTTGGTTCACCATACACATGGAGGGGATCATCATGGAGACATCTCCCGGGTATGTACCATTGTTTATTACCCATATGGTTGAAAATAACCGAGTTAATATTATTGATATGAGCACATGTGCACATATCACGTTTGCCTAGCAACCATTGTTTCACCGCGACTTCCCGTCTGTGACTTTATAAAACGATTGTTCGTGACGTCACTGTAGCTTGCCGTCGCAAGAGAAGTGGGTCGTTTCCTGGCTAATTTTACGCGAATCAAATGGAATAAAATGGGTAATAAAGAAATTATTACACTCGAAAGTGTGTCATATGGCCTTTACGAAACTCGTGCAAATTTATGTATAACCCTCGCTCTCGCTCGGGCAATACAAAAATTCACACTCGTTTCGTAAAAGTCATATGACACACTTCCTCGGGTAATAATCTCTATCTGTGTCCCTTACGTGTTGCCTTCTTTACATACACGTATTTGCATCTCCATTGGTTATATGCTAAGCGGTGAAACTGAGTTTTCTCATTGTGAGAAAAGTAGTGATATACTTGGTATTCGACGAGAAATGTCAAATGTTCTATTTATTAGAATTAACCAGTTATGTATATTTCGAAAATGACGTTATTACAATGAGAGGAGCATCCATGCTCCCCTTGCTTTATCACAGTCTTCTTATGACGTCATCCTATTGTTATGATGACGTCATTCGTTCGAAAATGTTCTCTCACGCAGTAGAATAACATGTTATTTCACTCAGTGAAAACACGGCTTTTATTTTAACCGATAAATGTCGTATTTCACCACTGAAAATATAATAAACCACTTTATCATTACCGCAAATTATCATAAAGAGGATGACAAAAATGGTATGACGTCACTATTACAGTCAACATGACGTCAGAAATCGCTTAGTTTTGGATTGGATCTATTTCGGACTTTCTCATTTTCCATACCTTAAGCATATAATATATAGGATATTTTGAATTTCAAGTTAGATACTATTTATCTCTTATAGCGTGATGATAAGAGGTCAAAAATACTGTTTATTGATGATATATTAATGATTCTACAATTACCAAATGAACTTTCCTTTGTCTTTTTCATTCTTATAATTTCATTTATGTTTATATTTCAAGTGTTTACTTAATCCCTTAATCCGAAACTGTTTTCCTCCATCCTTGTTGTCCTCGGATTGATCGCTCTGGCTCCTATAATCCTAACTAATTAATCCTAATAATTCATATATAATAAGTATAGTGATGAAATACTCGGAAACTACCATGTCACCAGTCACTAGTAAAAAAAAATCGAGGATGTCAGGTCCTATTTTCAGCAATGCCCAGAGAGAACACCGCTGTTATCCTGAATAGGTACTTGACAAATGTTGGTGATACGATAATAGATAATCTAAAACCGAAAATCCTTCCTTTCTGACAAAACCCATTTATCATATATCGTGAGATAGAACAGTTGACTAATTTCATTTATGATTGAATATGATAAACATTAAAAGAATGACTCTTCTCTATTAATTCGGGGGCGGGATAGCGAAGTGGTTAGCGCGTTCGGCTTCGGATCAAGGGGTCCGGGGTTCGAATCCCGCCAGGGGCACGGCAACTTTGTCTGCAATTGAGAACTGTTCTACACGCAGTAAGGTTTGGGTGCAATGCTACACTGAATTTCAGCGTAGTACCAACCATAGTTTGCTAGTTCCAACCGATGCTCGCAGGTTTCACCGCAATGCAGCTTTCTCCCTGCCATAATACTAGCAGCCGCGATATAAGTGAAATGCTCTTGAAAAGCGGCGTTAAACTCCAACTCGCTCACTCTATTAATTCAACTTTTCTCTATCCTTTGTACAGCTCATTCAAGCTGCTAAGTCACAAGAATACGCCGCACATCTCCGTGGAGTTCATACCATCTGGAGACGTCTTTAATGTGGAGGTGAAAGGAGGTCCCACATCAGTTGCCGAAATGATCACTTCCGCCTTCAGAGTCGGGGATCCAATACGCCTGGATATAACTGTAGGGATGGATGGATACACTGTATGTATAGATACATTGGACTCTTTTCTTATGACTTTCGTATCATACAAATAGTATTTGTAAGTTGTTCAATCTGAATTTTGTTGTTTTATTATTATTGTTAATTTAACGTATATTCATGTGGGGTTTGATAATGAATAACTAACATATATATAAAATGAGGTACAGAAGACACTTTACAAAATTTATTAAATGATATCCCGGTTCTATCCATCTTCCCACGCAAGGCCTAACTAGCGCCAGTCTCCATCTGGCTTATGAGACTGGCGCTAGTTAAGCCTTGCGTGGGAAGATGGGTTCTATCATATCAATTTGTTTTGTTATTTTTGCTGTATGCGTGAAACAATAGGGTGTAATCTTTCTTTTGTACCTCAGTTTAGCATACTGTATGTTATTTTGAAATGATTGCTTATGTTCATATTGTATAATGTGATTGTATCATGTTGAAATTTGAAATTTGAAATTTTGCAAACAAATTATGTGTTACAAAAGTAGTGAAATAATTTGTTTATATAATTACTTTAACGATAGATAGCCAGTTGTACGACATTATCACCTGAAGTGATTCCCAGTCCACCTCTTACTAAACATAGAACAGACCGTTTATTTCTAATCGTGATGCTGACAAACTGGAACTTGTGCCACCAATAGTTTAGATCATTGAGTCTACAATCTTATCTTCTGCTTTACCGGCACCTTTCTTATGAAGTGAAACAAGCTGACGTCCTCTGTTTACATTACGTAATAGCAGGAGGATTTCATGTGCTTCAAGAAGTTTGCGAAATGGCTCGGAGAGGCCACAGGCCCTTTGGTCATTGCTTTTCACAAAACAAAAAAAAGGTTGAGATGACCCCCCATTTTCACGCCTTCAGAAATCTACTAGTCTAGACTAAGATTCTGAAGGCGTGAAATCGGGGGTCATCTCAAACTTTTTTATGTTATTTTCCCAAATAAATAGAAAAACAATGACCCAAGAGCCTGTGCCCTCTCCGAGCCATTTCGCAGCCTTTTTGAAGCAAGGGCCTGTGGGAGAGGCAGGTCGAATGCGAGTGGAGGGAGTACCGGTGTTTGAAATTCAATATTCGTGTTTAAATATTTACAATGTGATGTTGCAATGAGGCAAGATTGGTGTATGTGATGAAATATTCGCCTGGCATTTTAAAAATATCTGACTTGCCAACATGAGGCAATCACTTTAAAGGGACAGTAGCACGTTTTTTTGCTGAAATATGTCGATGAAATGAATTGGAAATGTAATGTCACTAATAGTAAAACACCCTTCTCTCTTCGGAAACTCAAGTTAAAAAATGAGTGTATATAGTTCGGTAAAGCCATGGGAATCGTTTTTGTCATTCGAAATAATAAAATGTGTTCACAATAAAATGGCCGTCATGCAATTTTTGCTTAATACGCAACACCGTTATTACCACTACGGATAATATGTGTGTGTAATCAGATGTTTTAGCCTCTAAAGTAAATATAAATGACATAAACTATCATTTTAAATGGGAAATTTGAAAAAATAAAATTTACAAAAAACGTGCTACTGCCCCTTTAAGTTTTTGTCACAACTCACAATATGTTATCCTGGAAACTAGGGAGTTGTTTAAAAAAACAACCTTAACACTACGGTTAGCATCAGTGCCATATTTTGACGTTGGAGAAAGGCTACCTTAGTGACTTAAGGTCAGGATCCAGGCTACCGTGTTGATAAGGCAAAATAAAAATATTTAAATTAAATGTTTTCGGGCATCGGCGCATCCCTTTTAATTGTGAGAGCTTCTATTGTCATTTTAAAAAATAAATTACGAATTCGCCTCATCATTTACTAAACCCAAAATCCATTTGTTCACCAAATACATTGGTCTTCACGAACAGATGTGCATAGTTCTACATGTTCCACTTCAAGCCTATATTTTAATGGAAAAAATAACATGTACTCATTGTTCTTTCCACACAAAAATAAAAGGAAAGCTCTACTGCACTCGTCACTTTGGAAAAAGAAATTTGTCCGAGAAACATTTAACTTATTTTATATTGTTTAATATTTGTCAATGTTCTTATTATGGGATATACATCTAAAAATGATCGTTTTTCAACCCAGGTAAGTCTGAAATTTGTTTATTGTTCTTTCTACAAAAAATAAAAGGAAAGCTCTACTGCGCTTGTCACTTTTGAAAAAGAAATGTGTCCGTGAAATAATTAACTTATTTTATATTTTTGTAATATTTGTTAATGTTCTAATTTGGTTTATACATCTACAAATTATCTTTTTTCAACTCAGGTAAGTCTGAACGGACAAGATGACGTGTTACAAGGGTTCGAGGACGCTCTACACACAGTGGGGGTCGTAGAGATGTCCGGGGCACTCACAGTCAACACTCTCAACATACTGCCATCTAGTGAGTAGGATTTAAGATGCTTGTATTAACCCATCCTCGGTTACCCATGGTTTTGTATAAATTCCGTTACTCTCCACTATATCATCCATGGAAAACCTTATCAGGGGAATCTGTTCTCAAATTACCCGCCCTTGGCCAGCGTGACGAAGTCAGTAACCAAAGAAAATGCTCAATGGGATAAGACGGAAATGGTCAAGGGAGATAACCGGTAATGGTTGGCTAACACAATGACCTCGCTTGCTTTGAAACGAAGTGATATGAATTGTCATTGGCTCGCATGTCCAAGCTGCGTAGCAGTTTGATTGGCTCACGCCGGCCAAGGGCGGGTAATTTGATACAGATTCTCCTGATAAGGTTTCCCATGGGTGATATAATAGAGAGTTGCGGAGCATATATAAAACCATGGGTAACCGAGGATGGTATTAACCATACATATTTTATCCAACTCCCACTATTTATATGTCAATCGGCTCATGCCAATTGTCAATCAAGATGTTTAGATAAACAATTTAAATATACATAACACAATGCAATGGATTCACTCCTACACCAATAAATTATTATTTGCCTATATATTATGTAAAGTTACTTATCGTATATTACTTTACTTGTCGTTTCTACACGTAGGTATCGGAAAATATATGGCCTACGCTACTATCAACATAATATTTTAAAAGCAAATGTATTACTTTTACCTTCACATAATTTATTATCTTTGATACGCCCGATCTCCATCCTCTGAAACTTAAATTAATGGATCTGATTATACCTGATACAGAGTCCTTATAATCAATAATGAGTATACTCACATCGCTCAAATTCCACAACACAAAGAGTCGTGCATAAAGTGCTGCACACATTATTACCTGGTATTACGTTATCATTAATTGCATTTTCAGACGTTGTCTGATTATACCTGATACAGCGTCCTTATAATGAAAATGAGGATGCTTATATCGCTCTAATTTCACAACGCAAAGAGTCGTGCTGCACACATTATTACCTGGTATTACGTTATCATTAATTGCATTTTCAGACGTTGTCTGATTATACCTGATACAGCGTCCTTATAATGAAAATGAGGATGCTTATATCGCTCTAATTTCACAACGCAAAGAGTCGTGCTGCACACATTATTACCTGGTATTACGTTATCATTAATTGCATTTTCAGACGTTGTCTGATTATACCTGATACAGCGTCCTTATAATGAAAATGAGGATGCTTATATCGCTCTAATTTCACAACGCAAAGAGTCGTGCTGCACACATTATTACCTGGTATTACGTTATCATTAATTGCATTTTCAGACGTTGTCTGATTATACCTGATACAGCGTCCTTATAATGAAAATGAGGATGCTTATACCGCTCTAATTTCACAACGCAAAGAGTCGTGCTGCACACATTATTACCTGGTTTTACGTTATCATTAATTGCATTTTCAGACGTTGCTCACCTGATCACGAACCCAAGTTTCGAGGACAGTTTCGTTCTGAAGGACGAGAATTTCCTGACATTCAGTGTCCACGCTTGTCAGGCTGTCACTGTCTACATCTCGCCCTTTGAATCTCTCGACAAACCCAACTCCATTCAGTTCGACATCGGCAACGTTGGAGACTCGATGATATCTGTAAAGATGTGTGCCTCTTGCCGAGAAGAAATGATTCCTCAGATGACGACAGATTGTCATAAGTTGAAAACGTTCTGGGTAAGACTCAGAACGGTCATTGAAGGCTCTCTGGTGGACATAGGAACTGGTTTTGGAATGAGTGATGACTCAATCTTGTTCTCTGGACTTCCCTTCTCCTTCACCGAGTTACGGGCCGTTTTCGTTACCTCGCCGACAGGTGGCGCTTCTGTCATTATGTGTGAGTATAATGCTTTACGTTCTAGATCTTTAGAAAATATATTGCATTGAAGAAAGTGTATTCATGTGCAGAATGGAAATGATTATTCATAAGACTCATTCTACCTGCAAATAGTACACACATGTGAGTGAGAAGTAAGTACACAAAATACACGATATTCAATCAAGTTCATATAAATTAAGAAAACGTTTTCAACTTGTTTTTTTATATTTTTGTATTCAGTTCAAAGTTCTTTGTTTACAAGTTATTTACATACATTCAAATCTTGCAATCATTCATCATTGTTACATATATGAACATGTAGACTGGGACAGTTGCAATTTCAACTACTGAAGCATATCGTTCACCATTGGTCTCCATTTTTGCTCAAATATAAAGCCTGTGTTGTTCTTTGTTGCAATATATTTCTCTATTTTCATTATTTCTGTCAAAGATTTGACAAAGTTTTTAAATGTTGTGACTTTCCTTTTTATGCTCATATTATGTATATATTTCTCGGCTAGGAGAATGATATGATTTGGGAACAAAACAAAACTATGAGTTAAATGAATCCGGTATTTTGTCTTTTAAATAGCTTTCTAAGCGAGACTAATAGATTCTTGTTACTTTATAATGTGTAGCAATATTGCCCAATTTTCATGAAACTCATTCCCATGCTTGTCGATGGTAAACGGGAGGGTGAAATTGTATTTATCATTAAATCATGTTCAGCTGTTAACAGTAAAATATAAATGCATATGAAAACAATACTACCATCAGTCTTCTTGAATACTGACTATTTGAACACTTGAACATATTATGACGTCATCAGCATAAAACATAATAGCATTGTCAGCTTTGTTCTCAGTAATGTAATAACATTCGAGATCAGTAACTGATAAAGCACACAAGCGTCATCTACGTCTGGAGCAATTTTTAATAATTAACTAAATAATGATTAAACACCTGATAATCACCTGTCCTGAAAATACCATCGTTAATTTATCAATTCACTTATAAAACACGTTACTCTCTGACATCAAAATGACAATGATATCTTAATGTGTATGGAAATGATATATCACGTTTAGCAATGTCCTTGAAAACAATGTATTCATGCATGTATATACGTAGTTACTCCGTGACAACAAAGTGAAGACGGATGCACAACCATCTTAAAGGGGCAGTAGCACGTTTTTTGCAAATTTAATTTTTTCAAATTTACCATTTAAAATGATGGTTTATGTCATTTAAATTAACTTAAGAGGGTAAAACATCTTATTACACAAATCAATTATCTGTAGTGGTAAAAACTATATTGCGTTTAAAGTAAAAATTGCATGGCGGCCATTTTATTGTGAACACAATTTATTATTTTGTATTACAAAAACGATTCCCATGGCTTAACCAAAACATGTACACTCATTTTAAACTTTATTTTCCGAAGAGAGAAGGATGTTTTACTATTGGTGAAATTATTTTTCAAATACATTTCATCAACTTATTTGAGCGAAAAAACGTGCTACTGCCCCTTTAATATGTATGAAGTACAGGTGCTGAACAAAAGTTTGTTTAACTATGCAAGATTTCCTACGTAAAATCATCATTTTTGGAAAACTTCAATTTGGCACTATTTCATTACAGAACACATTATGGATAATATTTTTGGACAAGATGTAGAGAAATCATTTTTACACTACATATACAAGGGACAGATGACATATATATATATGTAACATGCCAGAACAATTTTGGCGTACAACAAAAGAGACAAGGGGTCGAAATTAGAAAATTTAGATTTCATTGTTTCTGCAATAAAATATTAATTAAACATAATGTCTGTAAAATTTCGACAGTAATAGAAAATATTGGTCAATGAGATGATAGATATTATGTTTTTTCCCTAAATGATTAAAATATGACCATTTTATAAAACAATATAAATTTTTGAGTTTGGGATTTTTTTTACCCCGGTGTTATATAAATCCTTGCCATATTTGCCGCTGTAGAAATATTAGTATCATCTCATATATGATACAGAAATGATTTTTCTACGTCTAAACAAAGATTCATAACTTTTGCGGGCATAATTAAGGAATAAAGCAAACTTAAATGAACACGGAATTACATGCTATTTGCACTGAGTTCGGGACACAGTTTAACAAACTTTTGTTCAGCAGCTGTAGAGGTATCCATGGCTATATAACTTCCTAAATTAAGTTTCTCTCTAAGAACAATAACGACTTGAAATAAATGGTATTCCCTGTCATCAAAGTGAACACTTCTTATATACTCATTGTAATAATGGTTGACACCCCCTAATAGTTATAGGAATGAAATGTTTTATAAACAACGTAACGTGTCAGGTTCGATTATTTATTTGGTAAAACATGTTACTACTGGATATATGTTTGTATGTTTTCCTTTAGCATTGGCTATTTCTCCACTTGTACTTTAAAATACAAAAGAAAGAGGAATATAAGAAAAATTAAATTTATTCAGAATAATTCATTCCTAATTAGGTCTTGATGTCTTGGCATTGTTATATTGTTACAGTGTTTGAGTGTTTTCATTTTGGTTCTAATAAATAATGAAAAGTTTCACTTTAAAACAAAATTCTACTGAACCCAAATATACACAAAATCTTTCATGGAGTCTCATTTTCACACAAGTCACACACGGCAAGTATTATATAGTTTACATCATGTGTTTGTGCTATTTAATTTCGAAAATACCATAATTATTTATCCATGCATTTAATTTGCTAAAATCAATTTTCTGTTTAGGGGTGTAAACCATTTTTACCATGAGTATACCTTAAAATGTATGAAATACTGTGCTGGTAATATTACCTTTACAACGTCCAATATGAAGTTTCCCTCTAAGAACAATAACGACCTTCTGTCGCAGCCCACCCAGTGGTCGAGAGATGCGGGGTCCCCCCTGCTGTTGAGAGAGGGAACCCCGTGGTGAGGACGACAGGGGACGTGCTGGAGTATAGGTGTGAGAGTGGTCACGCCTTCTGTGGTCAGTCAAATCTCATGACCTGTGGTCAAGATGGACAGTACTCGGGCCTGTGGGGAGCCTGTTTCAAGTCCGTCCACCGGCAGATTAGTCTGGTAGGTGTGCAGAAAGATAAATGACTTAAATGTCTCTGAATTTATCATTGAAATGTATTTCAAAGCAAGTCATCACATGAGTTTTAGTAATGACATTATATAGGAAGAAAATATATTAAAAACTTCTTTTTTGTGAAAATAGGAAGAATATATATTAAAAACTTCTTCATTGTGAACTTCTGTATGTATACCACTTCTGAAAGGACTTATTAGACTTTAAGTTACAGGAATGATAACCAATGCAGTGAGAATAACAATATATAAGTACATACATTCCCAAGTTGGTTCATTGTACTGCAGGTTACTGCAACACATTTCGTAGTTAACCCATTCGTAATAGGAAGAGTAGTTGTAACATATATACATGTTATACAACACGATTCTATATATGTATTCGTATATGTACGCTATATTCTGCTTTCAAATTGACTACAACAGTACCAGCACTAACCTTGATGCACACTATGAATTTTGTTAAAATCCCTAAATGGTATTTGTTGTTTTGGTTCCAATATGTATACACAGTAAAAAAAAGTTAAGCACCCCCAAATTAAAAGTTGAATACCATTTTGGATTGTATGATCATGTTATTCAATTCGATAGACAGGCCAAATATGGTATTCTGGATGGGAACTGGTGTGGTTTCTGTTATGGAACGGTTCTCACGAACGGAGCTATTGGCATGCATATCATGCAACCCATGATTTCAGCAAAATGCAGTTTCACCCTTCGACTTACCATGGCTAAATAAACGCCTTTTACGGCTTCAATGTCAGTTCAATACACAAAATTCATGAACAATGCCACGGAGATTATCCGAGGCTACGAGATGGCAAATTATTGGACAGCATTTAGAAGGTTTCTGGTACAAGGAAATTGGGAGAAGAACTGGTTACCACTATTCTGTCAACAGTCGTTTAGTGAGGAAACATGCCCAAATTAATAATGTTCTCGATCGACTACGTTCCGGAAGGCCCCGAGCTACCACATTGCAAGAGGACAGAAACCTATTGCGTCATCAACGACGTCAACCGTTTGCGTCAAGTACCGTCTTGAAACAAGCCTGGCTACCCTATAGACGTATCAGCAATCAGACGGTGAGGAACCGCCTCAAAGCAGCAGGTTTAAGGTATCGACGTGTCATCAGACGTCCAAACCTTACTAATCGTCATAAACGGGATCGTAGGATGAGGTGTGGTGACCGGCAGCGTTGGAACCTGAGGTCATGGAGACGTATCCACTGGTCAGACGAAAGTCGCTTCCTCCTCCACGACGGGTGAATCAGAGTTTGGAGAGTCAAGAACAGTCGATACACACCAAGGAACATTCTTCCAAGGGTTCCATATGGTGGAGGATCCGTTATGGTGTGGGGTTGCTTTTCTTTTGATTGCAAGTTGGATTTGGTGACACTACAAGGCACACTTACCGGCGCCCGCTACATTGCAGAAGTGTTGGATCCAGTTGTGATTGACCATTTTGATGATCACAGACTTGCAACTCGACCCCTGTTCATGGATGATAATGCTCGGCCTCACCTTTCACGAGCTGTGACTCAACATCTGGAGAACAATGCTGTTTCTCGTATCCCCTGGCCAGCATTGTCTCCAGATTTGAATCCCATCGAGAATGTCTGGGACATGATTGGTCGACGTCTACAGAGAAGGAACCCTGCTCCACACAATCTAAGACAACTGGAGGCCGCACTTCACGATGAGTGGCAGCAAATCCCCATGGAAGAATTAAAGAACCTTGTCAGGGGTATGTCCAGAAGACTGGCAGCAGTACTTCAGTCACGCGGTGGCAGCACACGATATTGACTCTAAATCGTTCCTAAGACAATGGCACGGGTTATTCAGTATGATTTCTTCATCATGTTCAGCCGTCAAACTTGAAATGACAACACATTTACGAGTCTGTGTTTTTCACCATTTTCCAGTCAATTTTTGTTTCCTGTTTTTGGTCATTTGAAATCTCTGAAGATTACACAAAAATGTCAACGAATAAAACAATTAATTACACTTGCTCCTGAAATTCGTTTTCCCCTGTGGGATCTTTAGTTTTGCTATAATGGGTCTCTGAAACATACCCCTATCAAAAAAAGAAGGGGGTGCTTAACTTTTTTACTGTGTACTTCGTCTGTGGATATGATTTCAAACTGGTATTCTAGATCTATCGTTCATGTAAACAGCTGTGTTTTTGAGATCTCAGATTTGCTTTCATTTTACCATCTAGTGAACACAAACTTCTTTTTATTGTTAAAAGTTGTAATTAGTAGTTAAGTAGTGACTACACTAGTACTAATAAGTCTAAATTTTTAAAGAAGTATATATTACCAAATCTGACAGCATCTAAAGAAATTCCTTCCTGGTTAGTTCCATCGTATACACTTTACAACCAGAGTCCTTTCGTCTATTAACTATTTAACAACTGTTATCTTAACATGTCTGTTGTTATTGCAGTCCACCTACAAACAATTCCTCGGATGCCCGTACCAAGAAACTTCTGCTATATCTCTACATGTCGTCAAGAGCGGAGAGTAAGTACTTTACACTGTTTTGGAACCTCTTGTCTGATGTAAGAGTCTACTCACACCTTCTGTTTGTAAGAGATTTGCCATGACAGGTGTTTCTTGCAGGGTCCGACATGTGTTCCCATTTAACGATCATCTAGGGTTTTGCACAACTTTGAAACAATATTGATTTTGCCCTCTTTTGTACGTCGTTCGGCACTAAACGTTTCATTTGTTGGGTGACTTATATAAGCAAAGAAGTAAATATTTACATCTTTGGCATGAATATCGTGGACATTTCACAGTACAAGGTATTCATCCTCGTGAGGTTACAATAGCTGCATCTGTAATTTCATTATGTGGCTGTTTAGAAAATCGTGCAGCTTTAACCTTAAAGTTATGTCCATTACACCGAAACATAGTTACAATTCTGCGTAGATGTATAGATGTTAAAGAAGATAAATACAATTCAGGTTGTATACAGACAGACAGACAGACAGATGTTTTATTAGAGTCTCACCTCACATAAAATACATACATAAATATACATTATAAATGACATAAAAGTGAGCCACCCTGTAAGGGTTATGAGAGACTATCTTGCTAAAAGAATATAAAATATAGATATAAAAATATAAAACGAATGTTATTAGTAAAGAATATATACATATATAATTATACTATTAACCATACAATATTATGCTTCCTCTTTTGTAAAATATAAATGCAGGTTTTGGCGGTAAAAAATATACATGTTCTAAACTCTAATACTGCTGGTATATATCTTTACACCTTTGCTTAAGCAGTAAAAAAAATCCCTATCTGTTGTATTTCTATTATTATCATATATATACCCATGCGTACCGTTCTGGTTCACTGGTTTTAAACAGTTGAAAAAGTTGTTGCGATTATGTATTAAATAAGTTCACAATTTGTTGTAGTTGCCTTCAAAATTACCAACTCAATACTAATTGCATTATAAATAAGACTAAATAATGGCTATTCGTTATTCCTGTCTCAAAAAGTATTACTTCCAAATGATCTTACCACTTCTACTAATTCTTAACATTGTTTTTATACCGTGAGCGTGAACTGTTCATAGCGAATACAATTATCAATCGACTTACGTAACTTAAGTACGTAACGTGACTAAAGACATCAAACGGTCACTCAGTATGTTAAAGGGGCAGTAGCACGTTTTTTGCTAAATTTATTTTTTCAAATTTCCCATTTATAATGATAGTTTATGTCATTTAAATTAACTTTAGAGGGTAAAATATCTTATTACACAAACCAATTATCTGTAGTGGTGAAAACTATGTTGCGTATAAAGTAAAAATTGAATAACGGCTATTTTATTGTGAACACTATTTATTATTTTGAATGACAAAAATGATTCTCATGGCTTTATGGAACCATGTACACTCAATTTTAACTTGATTTTCCGAAGAGAGAAGGGTGGTTTACTATGAGTGACATTATTTTTCAAATACATTTCATTAACTTATTTCAGCGAAAAAACGTGCTACTGCCCCTTTAACAGTGTTCTGGCAATCAATGCGACTATATAAACAAGACTCACACTGTTTGAGTATAGACGATCAGACTGACCGTAACTATAGACTAGTTACCATTGCATGTTTGTCTTACAGTCTCACCATCCAGTTGCTGGAAGAGGATATCGAAAACCTTAGACTGACCGTCAAAACTGACCAGGTGCTGTTACTGCCTAACTCCATGACGGAGACAACAACACCAATAACAACTCTAACAGAGAAGGATACATACCATATTGTAATATACAACGATGGAAATCAGTATGAGGTAAGATATATTGTCATATATAACGATGGAAATCAGTATGAGGTAAGATATATTGTCATATATAACGATGGAAATCAGTATGAGGTAAGATATATTGTCATATACAACGATGGAAATCAGTATGAGGTAAGATATATTGTCATATACAACGATTGAAATCAGTATGAGGTAAGATATATTGTCATATACAACGATGGAAATCAGTATGAGGTAAGATATATTGTCATATATAACGATGGAAATCAGTATGAGGTAAGATATATTGTCATATATAACGATGGAAATCAGTATGAGGTAAGATATATTGTCATATACAACGATGGAAATCAGTATGAGGTAAGATATGTTGTCTTATACAACGATGGAAATCAGTATGAGGTAAGATATGTTGTCATATACAACGATGGAAATCAGTATGAGGTAAGATATGTTGTCTTATACAACGATGGAAGTCAGTTTGAGAAAAAATATCATATTCTTTATATGAAGCAAATGTTTAATCAAAAAGGGTTAACAATTGTGAAATGGTAAATTATATCATAAGTTAGAAATATTTTAGTTTTGTTGAGTATTTGAAAAGGTTTTGACCCTTATTTTGTAAGCGTTATCATAATTGTATAACGATATTTTTTTCTTCACACACAGATTGCTATCGATGGAAACATTGAGGCGAGCGTGGCCTATACTCGCAGTTTTGTGAATATATCTCATTTTGGTATCTACTCCACTACCAACCAGATAGATGTATCACGTATGGAATACATACCTGAAGGTAGGAACGCATTCTTTGCTTATTTTGTGAGTACGGAGCTTGTTTATGTTTATATGTATTGCTGTTGGTTCAGGGCTCCGTTCGATAACAGCGAGCGCTTATAATCGCTCATTGATCGCTCAATGTAGCGCTCAAGTAGCGCTCATTCTCTCCTGAACTACACGGTGCAAAACCTCAAAGTTCGCTCGCTTTGCTACGTAGCGCTACATTGAGCAATCGCGTTCAAGAGAGGTTTAAAAGTAATCGCAAATTGAGCGATTACTTTAACCTCTCTTGAACACGGCCCTGTTAACATGTGGCCGCTTTGAAAGTATAAAATCTGTATTTTTCAATATTGAAATTATTGAAGCCATGTTAGATTATGTTTATCGTATCATTATTCATTGTCAATAGCGGCTGGAAACAATAAGTATCCTTTGTATAATTTTTAATTTTTATGTCTGTTCAAATATAATTCAAATATGCTTTTTCAAAATGTTTTTGACCAGAGTTTTGGCATTTAATTTTGAAACTTATAAAATTTAGACCTTTAGACATAAAAGATGATGTCAACATAAATAACCTTCTTGGACTTAATTTTGTTGACACATCATTTAGGACGTCATAAAGAGGCCGAAAAGCCCTTTTTTCTCCTATCTCGTCAAGTTGAGATTCGAAAACGATGATTTCTCAGAGATTTGGACGGATGAAATTCTGAAAATTGAAAGTTCTTTCACTTCTGAAAACATTAATAAATGTTACTCAGTCGCATGTATGGCTCCTGGATTGAGATACACCCCCGGCCAAAAGAAACGCCTACTTTATGCTCCTTCAAATGAAAGATGCAATAATTTCTTAAATATAATTAATGGCGGTCTCAACGTTATGATGAAGCAATAACTAATATTAAAGTCCATTGAAATCGTGGAAAACTGTGGTTCGAGTCAATAACATTCATGAAAACCACGCCCAATGAAGACTGCTATTTTCGGTTGATTCACTTGCGCACCTTAACCACGTACATCGGTAGCATCATCACCACTTTAACGCGAATGCGTGCCTGTATTGTTGCTCGTGGTTGTATGAAAATCTTTTTTAAAAGTTTTTCTGAACAAGCACTGATCGAAAACTGAACAATTATTTTTTTTCATCTCAACATTCGCCCTTCTTTCGTGACATGAACTTCTGAAATTCAAATATATAATACAGAAATGGTGCAACTTCATTATGTTATAATATTGCTAAACTGTTCATAACAGTTTTTACAATATCTGATAAGATATCTAGTAGGCGCTTCTTTTGGCCGGGGGTGTATCTTGTGTTTTGTATGGTGGCGTGTCTTTTACACATGGTTCTTCTATAAAATTATATACATTACTTTTGCAGTGATAAGTCGGACCTGCGAGGTGCTACCCGACATCCCCAACGTCTTGGGATGGGTTAAGGCAGAGACGGACATCAGCCTGGGGTCCGAGTTGAAGATAGAGTGTAAGCCCGGGTACATGTGGTGCGGGGAGAGCGCCACCATCTCCTGTAACGGTTACGGGGAATGGACAAAATCACAGGGACAATGCGTGCAGAAGTTGTGGACCTTGTCGGCAACCCTCACAGAGGTAAGATACTGTAGTAAATGGACCTGCACAACTGGGCATGCTTCTCATGAAAGCTTGTGGTAATAGGCACAGTGTTAAAAATCTGATTTGATATTGATGCAAAATTCTTGAATTTTTCGTTTCCATAAATGTCTTCGGTTACAGAGTTAAGGATCCTTTTTTCATCCAATTTCCTTGACAAGAAAGGAAAATATATTTGGAAATAATAGGCATATGACAAGGCTAGTGTGCTTCACCAGTCCTTTTTCATATTAACATTTAATTAGTTTGATTAAGTTTTCGTTTTTAAAGTAATACGTAATATTTGTATAACTATTAGATACGATTGGGTATATATACTGTGATGAACGTTTCAATTACCAAATGACAATGTCAAAACAAAAATTCCGCCGCAGTAGAGAACTGTTCTACATGCAGTAAGGTTTGAGTGCAATGGTAAACTGAATTACATCACAGTACCACTCATGGTTCGCTAGTTCCAGCCGATGCTGGCAGGTTTCACCGCGAAGCATAACCACATGGCGTTGCGGACTTTCTCCAGCGTATTCTTGCATCTGTCATCTAATCCATAGTCACAATGGTGTTGCGAGCTTTCTCCCTGCAATAATTCTAGCATCCGAAGTGGAATACTCTTGAAAGTGGCATTAAACTCAAATCACCTAAACTCACCTTATTACAATCACGTTTGCGATTATCTTACTTTAAACTTTTCCATCTCGTATTCCAGTGACGCTTTTAAAACACTTATTTGTGAATACGTGCATATTTGACGTCAATTTTCTAACTGTTCGATTTTTTTTATTTAAGGACATGAAGTTTTCAATTCCCAAATGCCTGTCTGAATATGGACCTCTAGACATCAATGTTCGTTTTGACATGGCGCCATCTGGCGAGAGGTAGGTTCATTATATCATCAACTTGCATTCTTTGTATAATGCATTTTATCATATATCTATCAAAGGTATGGTATGTTTTGCATGTGTGATAGAGGTTAGGACACCGGATCCATATCGCTGCCCGGTCCACAAATCCATATCAGCCATATCAGCCCGGTCCGCAACGTTAAGTCAGAGTGATCTCCCTTTGCTTACATGCACGCTAACACAGCTTAACGTAACAAGCGAAGCACTGTCAGAATATCAGTTCAGTAGCCTCCAATCAAGGATGTTGTTTAACTTATTTAATTAAAATACTGTTAATTTGAACGAGTGATATATTCATCTTCTAATCCCCAAATTTAAAATTTTCGCATGAAAACATCATCATCTTAATATTTCTGTAAATATTTTGTCATGATTAAGAAAAAAGTATGATATATGATAAAAAGGTTACAACATGTCATTTTTCATAACACACCCCATATCAGCCCTCTGGTAAAACACTCTTCTCTCTTCAAAAATCAAGTTCAAAAATGCGTGTCGATGGTTCCATAAAGCCATGGGAATCGTTTTTGTCATTCGAAATAATAAAATGTGTTCACAATAAAATGGCCGCCATGCAATTTTTGCTTTATACGCAACACCGTTATTACCACTACGGATAATTGATTTGTGTAATAAGATGTTTTACCCTCTAAAGTAAATATCAATGACATAAATTGTCATTATAAATGGGAAATTCGAAAAAAAAATGTTTGCAAAAAACGTGCTACTGCCCCTTTAACGTATGGTTCTTCCTTGTAGTTTCAGGCTGGAGCTCCATCACAATGAACAGAGCGAGGAGTCGCAAAAGATGGAGGTTGATGTAGCCAAAGGGATGTTGACCATCAACCCTGGAGCAAACACAGTGGCCATCCCCTCCGCACTCACCTCTGGTTATCTCAGGGCCGTCATATGGGATGCAAAAATTGAAGTGAGTAAAGAATTGATATACCTTTTAAGATACATGTAAATGTTGGTTTGTTACAAGTTCGTTTGATGAACGACTTTTTTCTTTTCTTTTTTTTTTATCAAAGTTCAAAGAAGCGTTTTAGAAGCCTCAGATACAAATGATACAACGTTCTGTAAATATTCAGCGTCCTTATGGTAATGTAAGATCACGAGAAGCAGAGATATAAGCTTTACTGTTAAGCCCGAGGCCGTAGACCGAGGGATTTAATTGGAAATAGTTGCGGATACGGCCCAGGTTTCGAGTAATTTAACCTCATAAAATCATAAATGCTATCATTTCTAAAAAAATATTTTCAATCTATGTCATGTTGCAACTGATATTTCTGAAAATATAGGTATAAATCATATAGGTATAAATCATATAGGTATAAATCATATAGCTATAAAGGATATAGGTATAAAGGATATAGGTATAAAGGATATAGGTATAAATCATATAGGTATAAATCATATAGGTATAAATCATATAGGTATAAATCATATAGCTATAAAGGATATAGGTATAAAGGATATAGGTATAAATCATATAGGTATAAATCATATAGGTATAAATCATATAGGTATAAAGGATATAGGTATAAACCATATAGGTATAAAGGATATAGGTATAAATCATATAGGTATAAATCATATAGGTATAAATGATATAGGTATAAATCATATAGGTATAAAGGATATAGGTATAAATCATATAGGTATAAATCATATAGGTATAAAGGATATAGGTATAACTCATATAGGTATAAACCATATAGGTATAAATCATATAAGTATAAAGGATATAGGTATAAAGGATATAGGTATAAATCATATAGGTGTAAAGGATATAGGTATAAATCATATAGGTATAAATCACGTAGGTATAAAGGATATAGGTATAAAGGATATAGGTATAAACCATATAGGTATAAATCATATAGGTATAAAGGATATAGGTATAAATGATATAGGTATAAATCATATAGGTATAAATCATATAGCTATAAATCATATAGGTATAAAGGATATAGGTATAAAGGATATAGGTATAAATCATATAGGTATGCTTTAATGCAAGGATATTAATTTTGGTGTCTCACCAACATCCCCAGCTAGGCATAACAGTCTATATCACTTGCTAATTTAAACTGCTGCATATTGTTAGCTTTTCTGTGCTAGCGTATACGTAGTAACCTCCTGCAGTGCAATCAGAAATCTCGGATACAGAAAATGAGATGAATGCGGCAAGACTTAACTTAGTCAGTGAAAGAGCCTGGCAAGCGTTTAGCCTTGCGGGGAATTGGTTTCTCACCGAACCATTGGATCCTCTAGTAATTAATTCTGAGAATGTGCAGTCCTTTTCATCAGATCATTTCTGGAAAGCTGTTTCAAATTGTGAAAAGGGCATTTTGAAAATAAAGATAATTATCATATTATTATATTATCACATCTGTTATGTTTCTATTCTTTATTATTTCAGTTCTACTTTTCAACAACGAAGGTTGGAACTAACGTGATTACTTACCCCAAGTCCAGTTTCCACACCGCGCTGGTCAGTAAGGGTGGAGCAACTCTGACCCAAGTTAGTATGGATACACTGATGGTCGGTAATTTGTAAGGCATTGACGATCCTATCAACAGTTTCTGGCGAGCAGAGGAACACTGAAAACATCCATGACCATGATGGAATATACGTGTTCAAGATTTACCAAGATTTCCAACAGTCAAAGACAAGGAAATACTAGTCAAAGATGTTTATTGTACTTGAGCCCTCCGGCCCATATACAAGTATTATTATTACTATGAACTGGCTTCTTCAATATGTAGTGAAACACACAAAAATCATTTATGTTCCCGTGGAGAAAAAGACTCTGTAGAAACAATGTCCATTCACTGAACATGGCCGCCGTACGAATAATGCTTGAAAGTGAAACCCTTTTTGGATTGGTGTTATACAGCGCTCAAGTTCTATTACTCTTCCATTAAATGCATGTCTGTTATATAACATTAACGTTAATTATTGTAACGGATTCTTCTTCTAATGAACCAAGTTTTCCTGCAAGTATGTTTTGTCGTAAATGTTTAATTAAAACTCCATGATTGAAGACTTTTTTTAATTAACCTTTGCATGCTGTTTTACTGCATAGGTTGTGTGTACTATTTAAATGTTGATTGTATATAATGAACTATTTATGACTGCCAGGACGGAGTTTGGAAGGCGGGGATGGTAAGAAGGTAATAATGTTTATTATTGCTTGCCGCGCGGTTAATACGATGCTATTGGACAGCGTCCGCCCGACGTTGAATTTGTTTTAAATGTTGACTCTTCTTTTCATAATTTTCCACCAAGGTTAATCGCAGTGAGAGAAAAGTCCCATGTACGTTTTGTGACCATGACATCCATTTTAATTTCACCATGACCTTTACCCTGGTTTGACAATAAAGAACAATTCACTGGATTCGATTCATGTTTTATACCAAGCTTCCTTTAAAGGGACAGTAGCACGTTTTTCGCTCAAATAAGTTGATGAAATGTATTTGAAAAATAATGTCACCAATAGTAAAAACCCTTCTCTTTTCGGAAAATCAAGTTAAAAATGAGTGTTCATGGTTTCGTAAAGTCATGGGAATCGTTTTGGTCATTCAAAATAATAAAATGTGTTCACAATAAAATTGCCGCCATGCAATTTTGGCTTTTTACGCAACACGGTTATTACCACAATGAATACTTGGTTTGTGTAATAAGATGTTTTACCCTCTAAAGTGTATATAAATGACATAAACTATCATTATAAATGGGAAATTTGACAAAATAAAGTTGGAAAAAACGTGCTACTGCCCCTTTAAATAAGACGGAAGACATTGGTTTCAAGATCGCAATGAGTGTTAAATAATGTTTCCGCATACAACGTATTTGTTTCGACAAGAAAACAGGATTTACTGGATTCTCATTTTTCAAAATTTTTTCCAAGTGTCGGTTTGGTGGCCTTGACCTTGTTTTAGAAGTCATCACTGGATTCTCATTTTTCAAGTTTTTTTCAAAGGAAGACTGAGTTTTGTCGGTTTGGTGGCCTTGACGTTGTTTAGAAGTCATCACTGGATTCTCATTTTTCAAGTTTTTTTTCCAAGGAAGATGGAGTTTTGTCGGTTTGGTGGCCTTGACGTTGTTTTTTAAGTCATCACTGGATTCTCTCGTTAATTTACACTAAGTTTCTTTGAGGAAATAAACAGAACTCAGGCCTTGTTATTGTGCGAAGGTCTCAGAAAATTTGGAAATCTGTTTGAATTTTTAACAAACCGCAAACTATGAAGATAATTTATATACTAGATGTCTTCGTTGAAATTTTACTTCATCTTCATCAATACCTTTATTTAAATTTCTCCTAAATTTTCCGGCGGGGAATCATGTCAGGTCAGTGATAAGATCGGTATCTCTGTTTATATAACTGGATGCAACTATATAAACGGTTATTGTATAGACATATCAATGGCGGATCCAGTGGGTGGAATAGGTTCAGAGGGGGCTTTTTTCATGTAAAATTAAATTAATGAACCTCTACGGTGACCCCTCCTCCTTTCAATGAGTGACCACCCTATTGAAATTTATGGATTCGCCACTGCGTGTATTTACCAAGAACAATGCAACTTTGTACAAAGTTATCGATATTTCACATGTTTGTACTGTCACCATGGAAACGAATTGTCTGCATCAACACCTCATACGTTCCATAAGCAATGTTCAGTATGTTTGATGTATCTGTTGAAATAACTTATTGCATTTAATTAGATGGCACAATCATATGCTGTACCTCTATATGCACTTGTTAAATTGCATTATTTTTTACTATTATGTATCTTTTAATCATGTGAACAATTTAGATAGAAATGAATTCAATGTGAAAATATTTCCAACTCATTCACCGTTGTATATAACATGTAGCAAACGATTATCACAATTAGTTAGTAAGATCAGGGAAATCTTGTCTAAAAATATGAAGAAACATTTCTATTATGTTCAGTTAGAATGGTCATGTTAGATATATGTTCACGTCCGTCGCCTCTTCTTTTGAACATGAAAGCGAATATTAACCCCTTGGCTGCCATCTTGGCTAATTGGTGAACATTTTGATGGATCATTGCACCTATCAAATATACTTCTCTTCTGTTTAATATTTTGTTAAAGAATATGTCTTTTGCATAAAAATTTGGATAATATACTAGAGTTTACATGTTCCCAGAGGCCTGTATTACAAAGATAACAGTGAGCATGAACAATTTGACGACTCCTCAATAATTTTTCAAAAATGTCAATATCAACAAAACCTTCAATAAAATCGACGATTTGGGATACATTTTTTATCCAAAGACGTCTTTTTTTATGCACGTGCATGATATTCCGAATGGAATGCATACAAGGGCAATTGCAAAGCAACGAACATTCTCACCAATATCACCATGGGTTATTGTTGTTGGTTCCTGTGCTCTCTTAATAAATGAGTCTAAACTTTTAAAGAGTAACATTCTAAGTCTCCACTATACAATATGTGTTCAATATAAATTTCTAAGAGTTCTAGTTGGTCATTTCACATCTACCTGAATTCCCTAGTGTATAGACAACCGTAGACAGGTGTAGTGTTTGTTCAGTGTATTCATCCATGACTTGCTACATTGTATATATTGTATATATCAACATTGATCTGTACATATTGATCTTTGAAAATAAAACTTTTATTTGGTATCATGCATTTAATCTTGAAATAAGTACAAACTAAAAGCCGCGACGAAAAGGTGTGGAATGGGGGCGGATCCAGATAGATCCGGCAAATGGATTCCACCCCTTTCTGTCCTATGTATTGTGAAAAGATTCAGGCATTTGCTCACTGTAACTCATTTGCACTAAAAGACCAATGGCGGATTCCCTTTTTAAAAATTGGCATGAGCGGATATGAGAGGGGGGGGGGGGGGGAGGGGGCAGCATTTGCTCACTGTAACTCACTGCTCCTTTTTTAAAAATTTGCATGAGCGGGAATACACCCCCTCCCCCCCTTTTCAATTGGTCGATCCGCCACTGAAGACTAGTTTACAGAGTACTCGTTTCATGTACACACATACATACATACATACATGCATACATACATACATACATACATACATACATACATACTTCATGTATATATGTCAAAAACATTTCTTCATTTCTCCCCATAGAGGTTACTTCAATCAGTGAGGATGGAAGAACTGCGAAGAGTAACCTCTTTGGAGACAATGCATTTTATTAAGAATCAGCAACGTTTTCTGAAGGGATTTGTAATTTTACTGCATCCCTATATAACCGAACGTATACTTGATATGGAAACACTTCTGAATCCAAATAGCCACATTATCCATATGCGTGAGACAACAATCATAAAATGGTTCTCTTGGCACCAATAAACCAAATTATCAATTCACCAAACTTACAAAAAAGATGCAATCATGACATTTTGCCACCTTGAAATCGAAAAAAAAACCATTTGGATTGGATGAAAATTTAATTCATAACATGTTTTGAGTTGGATCAATGATATAATCATTTAACATTTTTGAGCATTATGACTTATCAGAGAGATAGGCGATATTTATCAACAGGTACCAGTGAATTATGGTTGATCAGGATTGCATATTGTCATATTTAGTTCATAAAGAAAACGTATGTTAATATTACCAATGTTTTATAAAGAATATATATGTCATCAATGTTAAACCAATGGAACAAAATTTAATCATTGATTACACATTTTATTATTTTATAATCAATGAACGTTGTGTATATTGGTTAAAGAAAAGCTTGTTATGTCATGGCTTTATGAAATAAAATTTCTGATATATATGTTTATCTTTTTTGTAACATTTTATTGCTAACAGCAAATGTATTGCTCGAATACATGTATATATTGGTATAGCGATATTAATGCACAGCCGTTATTCAATTTTATTTACATGTATGAATGTAGAATCGGAGCAGTTTTCCTATCACAAGCTGTAGCACGTATCGAAATACAAGATAAGAAATAAAAGTACAATTAGAAACATGCACTATAATATCATAGTTAAACTGATGGGCAAAAGAAAGTACAAATGTATAACACTCACTTGTTTTCGATTAATTCAATATTTTAAACAAATGAGATGCATTTGAGTATGGCACGATGCAATAACACCTTTCGGCAGTAGTTTGAATAACTTAATTGGTGACTGTTTTATTTTTTAGATAAAATATCATTATTTAAAGAAAACAGGGGTAAGAAATGAAAGTTACACCAACATGACCCCTACTATGTTAAAAATGTTGTAAATGCGTGCAGGACGAGGTACATTTATTGATTTTCACACAGAGTATGTGTAATATGTCGATGAACAGTTGTGTTTTATTAAAAATTAATTTGGGGGAATTTCAAAATTTAAATTTTAAATTTAAATTTAAAAAAAATAATTAAAATGCATAGAGGTATTCTTTGACTGATTTAATGTTTTGGACTAATTTCCCAAACAAGTCAGTTTTTTAATACGCCGTCGAAAACTCGAGACATTCGTCTTTGAAAAGTGTACACATGATAAATACAACTGAGTGATATACTTTCTTTTGCCCGTCAGTGTAGTATTCATCGCTAGTTATGTGTATGTAACGAGATAAAAGACAAAAGTCCAATATTCCAAAATATTTCACTTTTAATACATATCACTAGATATGAAAGTGGGAATATACCTCAAAGGCCATTTAACATGATATATCTGTATCTGTATATATATATCTGTATCTGTATCTGTATCTGTATCTACTTCCCAACACAAGGCATAACTCTTGCCAGTCTCCAACACTGGCTGATTGAAGTCTTTCAGTATTTTCTTCGCTATTCCGTGCTAAGATAGTGGATCACTGCATCTGAAATGCATAGTGGGCTCTGATGTCCTAGCACCGAAACCGTAAGGAAATGCGGTAAGGCTTAAACGAATGAAATGACTGTTCGCTTTGCTGCACCAGCTTTAAAACGACCGTCCTATTGAAATTATAAAATGGTAAAACGATTTGGTTCGCCACCTGGTGTAGCTTTTACCGGGCACTTCGATATACCTCGCAGAACAATGTTTAATGTTATTCAGGCTCTGCGTATATCAATTATTTCTTCGAATATACGCCAGGCTTCCTTCAGCCCTGGCGTCTATTCGAGAACAACATCTAGCAATATGTTGGCTTATAAATCATCGGACTAAAAAACATCTTTATGAATTTGTTTTGGTGAATATTTATCCATTATTGAAGGGGGAAACGCCATTTTCTTAAAGAGATGACACATTAAACACTGAATTTTTGTTAAATGATTATTGGTGTTAATTGGAGATCTGGTGTCTATTTCAAACGGTCCTACCCCAAGCGTCCATTAAAAAAGAAATACTGTATCATTCGAGAAAAAATACAGTATCATTTGAGCGGTATCATTCGAGAAGAAATACGGTATCTTTCGAGAAGAAATACGGTAACATTCGAAAAGAAATACGGTATTATTCACATTCAAACCTTATACACTGTATAATCGTGTAACCCACTTGCAGAGAAAACGCCGCCACATTTTTAACAGAGTAAAAACTGAAGTACTTCTGGAGGATAAAGTCGATTTTAAATGTATTTTACAATAATGGGTTTTGTAAAGACGTACTCAAAATTTCATTCATTAGAGTATGATACTTTTATTTGTACGACTGTTCGAATCACATGTGGTGCTGAAACTGCTTTTTCAACGTGAATTTTGGTCAGAACGTTTTGCAATTATGTTTAAAATATTACGAAATGTAGAAATGTTGTTCATGAGAGATGTGGACAACCTGATTTACCCATTTTGGCTGTAATTTGATTTCTTTTAATTCGTCTCCGTAGAACGTCATAAAGTCCCCTTTTACTCTCATACGCAGGAGAATTGACATGACATTTTTAGAAATCTCTTTTTTTACAGAAACATAAATTCACTGGTTGCGTTTCTGTTGCAAATTAGTTAATAACCAGTAAAACATGTCTTTAAGGGGGTAATAGCACGTTTTTTCGCTCAAGTAAGTTGATTTAATTTATTTGGAAACTAATGTCACTTATAGTAAAACATCCTTCTCTCTTCGGAAAATCAAGTTAAAAAATGAGTGTACATGGTTCGGTAAAGCCATGGGAATCGTTTTTGTAATTCAAAATGATAAAATGTGTTCACAATAAAATGGCCGCCATGCAATTTTTGCTTTATACGCAACACCGCTATTACCACTACGAATAATTGGTTTGTTTTACACTCTAAAGTAAATATAAATGGCATAAACTATCATTATAAATGAGAAATTTGAAAAAATAAAATTTGCAAAAAACGTGTTACAGCCACTTTAATCTCAGGCTTTTCGTTTATTGACCTAGGCAAATGATCGTTTGATCATTTCACACTTACCAGTAAACAACTGAGTGTATCGTTAGTTACAAAGAATTCGGTCAACACATCCTTTACGAGAAGGTACACGTGACCTCTGATCTTGGTCTGGGTCATTCTCGTATATTTGACCAATAAATCACATGTTGACCTGTCATATCTATTATTCATTTTTCTTCATTCTTCTCGATATCTTGTCACTCAAATTGTGTTCCTCTGTCACTTTTTAAATTAAAAGCGTAAGTTGTAATGTCAACAACATCATTGCAATTATACCAAGGTGATAGCCGAGCATGGGTGAGAGAGAGAGAGAGAGAGAGAGAGAGAGAGAGAGAGAGAGAGAGAGAGAGAGAGAGAGAGAGAGAGGGGAGAGAGCGACAGAGAGGGAGAGAGGGGGAGAGATGGAAACATAGAGAGACAGAGAAAAGAGCGAGACAGAGACAGAGACACGGAGAGACAGAGACAGAGACAGAGAGACAGAGACGTCAGTTTTGGATACTTTCCTTTGATATATGTTAATAATAGGATAGGACAAGGGATCCAACGTACCACACTGTTCACAGATACCCGGCTACAAGTTTAATAAAGTCTAGCAGATCTAAGGATTGAGTTCTGCACAGCTACCCAAGCTGGATGGACAGATGACGAGGAGTGAATTTGTTTGAATTCATTGAGTTCTAGGTCGTTATGAATCCGCTCTGTCCAGGCTTTCGAATGGAACTCGAAAACGGTGACATAAGTGAAATACTCTTGTAATCGGCGTTAAACCTCAATTTTTACCTATATAACCTCAATATACTAAATTGAGTATCATCAAAATGGCAATTTTCAGTAACAGTCAGCACTTCTCGAAATATATTTTTGACATCATTTATAACGTTTGGCCAAGGACGTATATCACAAGGATAAGAAACGCCAGCAGGACCCTAATTTCATGCGCGCCTCGTGTTTACGTACGCTGTAGGGGGCCGTCAGTGCCCGATTCGCTGAGCATGCTGGGAAATCACTAAGTTCACTGACCGCAGAACCGCGAATGGAAAGGCAACTTTTCGTGGTCAATTGACGAGTATTCCTAACTCATAACGTTATGTATATTAATGTACTTTCAATAAAAACTAGTGACGAATCCATATCTGCCATTATTTGAGGGTACAATGTTTAGAAATAGTATAAATGACCAATTCCATTCGACAACCAGTCGCCAACATCGGCGCGATATTCAAACAAGATGGCGGATGCTCGATTTAGGAAAAATTGTGAAAATTACGGTTACTTGAGTCCCCGATGTGGCTAATGTCTAGTAGAAAGTCCTTAGTTACAAAGGTCAGATGAGAGATACATAACCAAGGATTGTACTTCTGCCATTCATTGTGAAACTTTGTTCTGTGTATTCAATAAAAATGGCATTGAAAATGTGTAATTTTCCGTCTGATCGAGATATCTCACGAAATAATCTTAACAATATGTCTTCAATTTATACACAAAATATCGGTTATAACCATTTTCATAGCCTAATTACTTGTTTCAATGCATACTACTGCATATGGTGATTGTACTCATGTAATTTTATAAGTCGTGGTTCTTTTCATATTAAAAACAAAAACGTGTATAAAATAGTCACATTTTGGTTTCTGTGTCTCTGCAATTTTATAAGTCGTGGTTCTTTTCATATTAAAAACAAAAACGTGTATAAAATAGTCACATTTTGGTTTCTGTGTCTCTGCCTCCTTGAAGATGGTGTATAAAGAAAGAAATGAAAATCGGGATAAAGCCTGTCTATGCTTATAGTTTAATTTGGAATAATCATATTCATGATATATATATATATATATATATATATATATATATTATGATATATATTTACTCTTCTTATGTGATTATATATAAATGTCTTATTTCAGATGCCTGCTTGTAACAGGAAGAAAAAGTGCCTTGTAAAAACCCTTGATGAATATGAAAGTCTCGTCTTCGCCCTATTTTCTCCGATTGCACAAATAACTTATTTAGTATTTAAAATGAAAACTATTCTTCATTTCCATTTAGCTGTGTATTTAATATGGCATAATTCATTTATTTACATATATACATACATACATTTTTCAAATAGTTAATGTTCATCATTTAGATCTGTGTTTATTTATCTTTTTACAATCATCATGTCAGTATTTGATCCTGCAATGTCTATTAAAATTGTAATAAAATAATTGAACTGTGAACATGTCATTATCTGTTCATATTGTCATTTATTATATCATGTAGCAAAAACATATTGTGAGAAAGCAAATCTGCTATCAAAAATAAAAAAATGTCGAACCTGCATTCATTACATAACAACCATCAGTAATAGTTAAATAAACTTCAATTTTACAATTTTAAATAATGATATATTTATTCACCGACACACTGTTAAAATTATTTGTCCAGTATATTATTGATGTCTGATGAAAAGAACTTACGATATCTTTTAAAAATTTGAATGAAAACGGTCACATAGATTTGATAATGAAGACTTAAGACTTATATGTCCACTGAAACCAGACACGGATGAGTATGTTTTCTCACATACAGGGCAAAGATAGGACACCTTCTTGCATGGAACCTGCTACCTAGTAACGAAATGCCTATCCATGTACATTTTATGTATCGTGGTTTTTCAACAATAAGGACGAAACACAACGGACACACGAAGTAAAAGCCTAAACCGGGTGTTTATATCGCTAAGGAAGTTGTTTGGGGGAGCTAGAACGCATGCGCCAGATGGGTTCACCGAGGGTTCACCGTTGCTCGAGAGATGTCAGCGGGGTGCCGACAACATGTGCGATCTATTACACCCGAGGCGACCATCAGTTGAGAGATTTAACAGGGTTGCTATTCCTTCCATCTAATTCCTTGGTTTGGCATATGTGACCCACAACAACACAATGGATGTACCTTTAACATAAAAGTCTACTAAGCTTATACTATCACTAACATGTAAGTACAAGTGTACCTTTAGAGGATACACGTTAACACAATACATTTATCAAACGGTACGTCGTTACAATCTTTCGAAGAAAACACAATGTTCCCTGCGTATATCGTAGTTATTTGTGCAATTGCGCCGGTAAAGCAGGACTAAAATCTCAATGACACATGGAAATGCATTGCGTTCAGTGCCACCGTTTATCAAGATACTCGCTGGAAGATCCGTACAAATATATCAAATGTTTCATTACCCTTAAAACTAAAGCATCAAAAGAGACTTTTGGTCATCTTTACTACATGATATTTTATTTCGAGTGTCTGTTGATCTTTGACCGTTAACGTTTGAAACTTGTGATTGTGGAAATAAAATGATTGGGTTTTTAGGTGGTTTAATTTGAAAGTTTTCATTAAATTCCTTGAATCTTGACATCGGGATTAATAAGCCTTATGTGTGATTTATCTTACGGACCTCTCGACTTATCTTATCTTATGGTATCAACATCGGCAAGCATGGGTATACATTTATTGGAATGATAGTAGATTGTTAAAACACAGCTAAAATCGGAGTTTGTTTGGAAATATTTGTATCATATATGTTTTGAAAACGAAAATCGCTTAAACATTAAATCATGATTTCATCTTCAGTAATATTTTATTGATTGAGTGTTACAGTACAATGACAGTACCAGTTGGGTAATATTGTAGAATTAGCGACTAATACCTTGAAACCACAATAAGATGTAAACATGTTAAGATAAGTATTATTGTTGAGAACAAAACGTAGTTTCCACATGTATAGGTGTTGTGGCAACATGTTGTTTACTCGTGACTGGCCTGACATGGTATCAAATAAACAACGCACTCGTGTAAACATGTTGTTTACGACCCTCAAGTCACCTCGAGTATATTTTACCAACGCTTCAAACAATCTTGATTCATGTCGCTTGACTTAACACCTAAATTGTTAAAGGCGCTGTATCACTATTTTCTTACTAAAATAAAGTACCCTCACAAAATATAAATAGGTGTTACCAACGGCTTAATAATACTTCATAATCAATATTTAAAAAAATAGTTCTAAAACGAATGCACCTGCCTCCATTAAGCCATTTGCCATCGAGCGGCCATCTTAATGTAGGTAGGTAGTTCAATATATGGCTTATCGGGTCGTGTAATGAAATGTTTTACCCATTAACGTACCAATTTATATTGTATAAACTTAAATAATTAATGGCAAATTTGAGAAAACATAATATGCAAAATACGTGCTACAGCGCTTTTAAGATTTAAATAAATCAAGTAAAGAGTGTGTCGATTGTAGTTCATCATATTCCAATTAATATTTCAAAATACATTTATATATAAGATAGTCTCTAGATATACCATAAAAGAAAGATCAACGGTATTGCATAGGGGTGACTATTGACCCAAAGAGACTATTGCGATAGCGAAAGTCTATTGTCACTTACTATTGGAACATCCATTGTGTTGTTGGGGGTCACATATTCAAAACGTTATAAATGGTGTTACTTTATCGAAAAGAACCGACTGTTACCGAAAACCACCATTTTGATGATAGTCGACTTAGTATATTGACGATATATGAAGGTAAATGTAGTGATTTCTGATCGAAAACCGGACAATACGCAGCGTGTGGCGCGCGCCAATGAGCAAACGTAATTTTAGAATCTTATTTACAACAGACAAATGATAAATTTGAGTTAATAATGTTTAATAGGTCAAATAACTACTGTGCATGCAAATGGGGCGCACAGTTTCGGTTTCTGTACATGCATAATGATGTAACTCGATTTTAATTGGAAACTAGTAATTATGATATATTTGGCTATTGGGGATGAATATGTAAGCTGAGTGAATTTATATTCACTGTAAACAGCACATACGGTGAGTCGGAACGTATTTAAGCCTAATAAAATTTTATGAAACACAATGGATGCACCTTTAAACGAATATATGATACAATGTACACACGTGCTTTACTTACAACCTCCATGTGATGTTAGAAACACATGCCATTTAGACAATTAATAAATGTAACAATGTAACTTGTATTTTTTCAACAGACTCAGTGTATTGTTGAAACACCGCAATTATACCAAAATACCATGCTCTCCACACAGGCATATTATATCCTTGATTGGCAATCATCGGGACGTCTTGGTCAATAAGAATCTGCTATGTGAGATCTAGGTTTCTACAGTGGCCGTGGTGTGCTGTGTTTTGGAATTTGGAGCGGTTAACATCGATACACTTATTCTACCATCCAAGCCCTTTGTTGAACCGAAGACGAAGACGAGTAAATCCTTTAAAGCATAGCAAGTTGCTGAGTTTGACGCCAAGTTATGTTAAAATGCTACAATTTAACATCTCTTAAAGGCGCTGTAGCACGTTTTTTGGAAAATTTATTTTTTCAAATTTCTCATTTATAATGATAGTTTATGTCATTTATATTTACTTTAGATGGTAAAACATCCTATTACACAAACCAATAGTCCGTAGTAGTAATAATGGTGTTGCGTATAACGCAAAAATTGCATGGCGGCCATTTTATTGTGAACACAATTTATTATTTTGAATCACAAAAACTATTTCCATGGCTTTACTGAGCCATGTACACCCATTTTTAACTTGAATTTTCCGAAGAGCGAAGGGTGTTTTACTTTTGATGACATTATTTTTCAAATACGTTTCATCGACTTATTTCATCGAAAAAACGTGCTACTGCCCCTTTAAAGACCTGACCAACTTCCCAATGCAAGGCATAACTCTTGCCAGTCTCCATTACTGGCTGATTTAGGCCTTGCAGTATTTCCTTGAGATATCTGTGCTTGGAAATCCGGGTCCACTAAGCATTACTGGTGCAGCGATTCACTATCTTGGCACAACAAAGCGAGGGAAATACTGCAAGGCTTAAATCAGCCAGAAATGGAAACTGGCAAGAGTTATGCCTTGCATTTGGAAGTTGTGACCTCACAAGTTTTTAACGTTATAATTCATATTATTTCATATATCTCAGTCTCTAGTATGTTATTCAAACCCTAGGGCAAAACATATATGGAGTATCCTTAAAGGGAAAGTTCTATCAACGATCTATTGGCAGCATCCGCCATCTTGGATCCTTGACTTTTCGTGAAATGAAAACACGCTATATTTAACCCAATTTAATTTTTGTTTTGTCATCATATATTAAACAGGTATATCCTCTCGAATTTCGTTTCCACAAAAAATACCCCGATAGAACCCTCATTTTAAGTCTAATACTGTTGGCCAGTCTAGTTGGCTCAGCCATATGATATTAAGCATTGTTCAGATCTCCTTTTTATTTTTGTTCATATTAAGTATTAAAGAGTAAAATATCAATTTAAAAAATCAGGAACTACATGTATATGTTCGTCTAATTCGGGCACATACACTACGTTCTGCAAATGTATAAATGCGTGCTATCGGTGTAGGATGACATGCTTCTCTCGAACACCCACTACCAGCGATTCATCAACGTTCTTGCTGTGCATTTTACATATATTTGTGCTGCAAACTGACGGTAAGACTTCATCTGGCATGCCATTGTCGTCCCACAGAGGTTACTCCACTCAGTTCTTCCCTCCTAACCTCTGTTACATATCGATCATTTTCTCGTCTCGTAGTCACAGGCGTAACGAAAAGATTTCCATATCTTCCGCCCTTGACCTCAGCCCTCGCATTTTCAGTGCTAAGATTTTAACATACTGCAGGCTAATCGGATAAGACTGTGGCGATCGTCGCTTATTTTGAATGTAAACGGCGATTTCATTGGCTGTATATTAACAGATGGTAAGGGACGTAACTCGTGATCACAATAGGTGTCGCTGATTCGTTTCACCACTTCTGCCTAGGTTGAAGACAAGGTAAAAAATGGAGAGATCTCGATACATTTTCATTTGCCGTGGGAAGATGCCTTATTTGTTGCATTATTATTTAGTTGTATAATCAAAGACGTTGTTTGAAACTGAGCAATGGTCGAAATGACTAGTGTTACTTCATCTGTGCGATGCTCACATTTGTTTTCAAGATAGAATTCGGTCGCATATGTAAAACGTTGTTTGATTGGACAAAAATAAGGACGTTACCAGTCTTGCACTTTTTCACCGCCAGGGGATTATGCGAAAGTAGTGAAATATGGTCCATATGCAATAGAGGTTAGGATCGAAGAACTGAGTCGAGTAGCCTCTGTGGGGAGTGAATGCCGCTTTCCGTGCGTTTGATTATGTAAAGTTTAATCCCAAGGTTCTTAAATATCTCCGTATTTTGTAAAAGTCCCCAAAATTCCAAAGTTGTAGATAGCAATAAGTAGATAATCTTCATTTATTCATCACAAGGAGCTGGTCCCCATTCTGATTCTCATTCCATTCTCTGATTGGGGTAATACTTCGTCAATACTCCGTGTGTCTGTAAAAGGTCGAGATGGCCTAACTGGTTGTATCCTGATTGTCTTGCAGCAGTTAGCGCTGGGAGTCGCTTACCAAAGCGTCTCTAATTTCCTGACTCCCCCTCGATCCAACACAACCCCCGGTGTCACGTTGATAGGTGGACTCAGAATAGACAGCATCGAATCAAGTGGGCAATATAGAGCCGATTGACATGTGTGGTCGTCTTTGATTGTAGTTGTACATTCAAACTGAAATTTGGCTTTCATAGTGTTATTTTGGGATGATCACCACAGTTTGAATTGATCTATTATTTCAGAAGCGATGATGGTGATCTGTCATGTGAATTTTCTTTTTCATGTTGTCATTTTAAAATTAAATAGTGTTGATAATTAACAAATACTTCAATTCCAAATATAAAAAGTTGACAGAGTCGACTATATCTCCCGTCAAGTGGGAAAGTTTAAAATCTATTGAATTATATTAATGGAGCTTTATACTTCAATAAATCATTAGTTATGAATTCATGCTACAAGAGAATATTGTTCTACTGCCTAAGCATTATTAATATCTGCCGTTCAATTTTCAAGATCTATTGTAGAAGCGAAATGTTAAAAGAATTTTGAAATTCCATGGAAATGGAAATAAAAAAAGAAATGGGTGCCTGCTGAAGCCAATAAATCATTGACCAAATATGTGTCAAAGGACTCTGATAATAGTTTCAAATGAAACATCCTATTGTTATCAAAACTAGAAGTTTATAGTGGCTAAAACGAAATCCCTTTTATTTTAGAATATCTCAGGAAAATGTAATTCCTTTAATAATATTTTACAATCTATAACTAATGACTAATCAGTTAAAGGGGCAGTAGCACGTTTTTTTCTTCAAATTTTCTTTTTTCAAATTTCCCCGTTATGATGATAGTTTATGTCATTTATATACATGTCAGAGGGTAAAACATCTTATTACACAAACCAATAATCTGTAGTGGTAATAACTGTGTTGCGTATAAAGTAAGAATTGCATGGCGGACATTTTATTGTGAACACATTTTATTATTTTGAATGACTAAAACGATTCATATGGCTTTACGTAACCATGTACATTCATTTTTAACTTGATTTTCCGAAGAGAGAAGGGTGTTTTACTGTGGGTGACATTATTTTTCAAATACATTTTATCGACTTATTTGAGCAAAAAAAATCGTGCTGCTGCCCCTTTAATGTCTCTGCTTGGTTCTGCTGATGATGGGTCATTTTACGGATGAGGATAGTGATGTGTAATTATTGTATCAGATATCAGAAGAACTTGGTGGTCCTACTACTCAACATGATGCTTTACGCCAGATAGTTAATAGTTAATAATGTTAATAGCTATTTTCCCGGACCAGGTGGTGTTACTATGGAATTTCTATTGGCTTCTACATCCCCGGCCAAAAGAAACGCCTACTTTATGCTCCTTAAAATGAAAGATGCAATAATTTCTTTAACAGAATTAATGGCTGTCTCCACGTTATGATGAAGCAATAACTAATATTAAAGTCCATTGAAATCGTGGAAAACTGTGGTTCGAGTCAATAACATTCATGAAAACCACGCCCAATGAAGACTGCTATTTTCGGTTGATTCACTTGCGCACCTTAACCACGTACATCGGTAGCATCATCACCACTTTAACGCGAATGCGTGCCTGTATTGTTGCTCGTGGTTGTATGAACATCTTTTTTAAATGCTTTTCTGAACAAGCACTGATCGAAAACTGAACAATTATTGTTTTTTCATCTCAACAATCGCCCTTCTTTCGTGACATGAACTTCTGAAATTCAAATATATAATACAGAAATGGTGCAACTTCATTATGTTATAATATTGCTAAACTGTTCATAACAGTTTTTACAATATCTGATAAGATATCTAGTAGGCGCTTCTTTTGGCCGGGGGTGTAGTCGTCTCAAAGCAACAAATCTCACTCATTATTTCAAGCTCACCTTTTTTAAGAAGAGATTCCAGATTCGTAGTTTACGACACCATTGCAGCGATTGTCCGAACTTCGTCCTCATTACAATGTTAATTCTGAAATTTTCTTTGTACGTTTGACAGTCAGTCACAGCACAAATTCAAGAGTTGTCTTTTCGTTTATTACTGTCCTCCAAGTTCCTATCTCTTCCGATATGGTCGTTTGGGTGCCTAAAACCTGGCAGGACATGATTGGCTAATTCAAACTTTTTCTAAAGAATTTTAGCTATTTTAGGTTTGATTTACGTTAAATTAAAAAAAATTCTCTATCTTTTGAACTGTTGTCTTAATGTTGTCTGGAAAAAAAACATACTCTTTCGTTAAAGGTTCTTCAATGTCTCCTGGCATGATGTGACCGGGGATAGATCTCTGACATTCCGTTGATTGGTGAACACTTTACCAGTTAGGCTGATGTATGGTTGTTCGGGAAGCCATCAATCATTTAAAGGTACATCCATTGTGTTGTTTGGGGTCACATATGCTAAACATTATACATTGTGTTATTGGGAAGTACTGACTGTTGCCGACAATTGCCATTTTGATCTTAGTCGACTTAGTATATTGATTTATGAAGCAGTCTGATTAAAATCGACCTTCTTCCGAGGAATAAAATTTGCAAAATCATATATCTACCGGGATACGAACAGGTTCTGTAGATTCCTCGCCACAAGGTCTGCGAACATCCCGTATAGGCGTGTCTTCCGAGCCAGTTTAGCGCAGCCAAAGCCCAGTCAAATAGTTGACCAATCATATCATAGTTTTTAAACGGTCGCTGTTTTGAAAGCATTCGGAACAAACAAAAGGATAGCTGTTTGGATCTGCCCGTAGCTTCTCGAACCGAAAGCTTTTGTTGGACGTCTTGTGATTGGTTTACTGAATTGCGTCAGAACATGGGAGTCTACGGGCTGTGACCAGACGGTTTGGCGTGGAAACCTCCGAACGATATGAGTTCGTATCCCGGTAGATGCACAATTTTCCCGCGGAATACCGTCGGTTTTAATCAGACTGCGATATGAAGGTAAAAGTAGTGATTTCTGATCGAAAACCGGACAATGAACCGCGTGTTGCGCGCGCCAATGAGTCAAACGTAATTTTGGAATCGTATTTATAACAGACAAACTGATAAATTTGGTTTGATCATGTTTAATAGGTCATATAACTACTGTGCATGTAAATGTGACGTGTAGTTTCGGTTTCTGCACATGCATGATGATGTTACTCTATTTTAATTGGTATATATATTTGGTGATTCGGGATGAATATGCAAGCCGAATTAATTTATTTGTATTGTAGACAGCACATGTGGTGAGTCGGAACGTATTTAAGCCTAATAAAATTTTATGAAACACAATGGATGTACCTTTAATAACTCTTCCATATATACATGTACATACGATGCATGGTATGGTTTGAGTTTTTTTTAAAGAGCAGAACTGAGAATGTTTTATACAGTCTCGACTGATGGTCTGATTCCATGTCGATGGTAAACACAACTGTAATCACTCCAAACTCTATAATATTAACTTGTTCAACACTAGAAGAGATATATATCAAAGTTGAAGATAAAAGATAAAAGATAAAATGAAAGATGAAGTTGAAATATTATTGAAATATTATTTCTAGTTCATCTTATTTATGTTGATATATGTGTGTGTGTGTGTGTGTGTGTCCTTTTACATTCTAGTTATTCTCGTGGTAGAATGCTCAATAATATATAAATGTACCACTGTGTGTAATACTGTTATTATGTAACTTTGCAAGAAACAAAAAATACAGACGATTATCGAAAAAGGTATTTTATTTCCTTTCCAATGCATTTGCATAGTTGTTGATATAAATATGATACAGAGCTCTTGGTTAGTGACCAGTTACTCATGCTCAAGACCACGTGACCACGTCCTGCGCGTACTGGAGCATGTTGGAGCCCGCGGGGGGGAGGGGGGGTAATACTAACAGACTAAAACAATCTTTAACACTACAAGAATACTAAAAAGGCAATATTCAGGCCATTCATATTCATATTTCTTGTAATTAAGCATGTCATTAGACTCTCCCACTGCGTGCATAATGAAATATACTGAAAGACGGGGCCCAGCTTCATACTCTTAACTTTCTAGCCAGAAACACATATGTACGTTGGGTAAAGGTTGCAATACTTGTCTACGTGGTATGTGTTATACTAAACACCCACTTGCACTATCAGAATTTTCCAAAAATAATGTTCTTCGGGTTAAGAAACAATTTGGAATTGAGATTAAAAAAAAACTATCCCTAAAATTTGTGGTGGGGGCTAAGTCCCGCGGGTTCACACCTCTTCAGCAAGGAACAGCGATCGAGCCCGTGGGTTCTCGGTAGACTTAGCAGTTTTGAACATGGAACATTTGTAAACAGCAAACATCTGTTACTTATAAAATATTTAAACCAACTGAGTCTTCATTACAAATGATAAAGAAACTACTTTCGGAATATCTAAATGACTAAAATTAAGAAATCACTGATCTTTTCAAAATCATAATTAAACATTAAATATGTTATTTATTAATAGTCTTACACTCAGACTCTGAAAAAAATTATTTATTCTGAACATATCACCATTTTATCAAATATTGAAAAGGAGACTGTTGAAATTGAATTTTGAGTATACTACTTTTCAATAATTTGTTTCCAATATTTCTTTTCAGAGTCTAATTGTTAGACTAATATATTATCAATACATGTAGTTTTCCTCTTTGATGCACTTAAGAGTATCTGCGGTTGTCAATATAGTTCATAACTAGGAATATCGATATTCATAATGTTATTACTCATTGGCGATATGTAATCTGAATTGGAAATCATTTTATCTAAATCAGTCTTATATTCAAACAGAGATATAATATACTGCGTTTAAGATCAAGAATTAATTATAAATTTGACAAAGCGATCATCGTATAATACATTTTCATCCGAGTCCATTCCCCATTAGCTTTAAAGATATTTACGTATATATTATATACATTGTCTTTTTAAATGCTTAGAAAATAGTTTCTTCAAATTACAAATAAACAAGACAAGTTACAAATTATTGTCGTACATTCAGCATAAAATTGTACACATCGAGGACAATAATGTTTTGTCTGTCAACATTATTAATAGATAGCATTATGTACTGTACAGCCAGTTTTTAATTCATTGACACAAGATTTAGTATTCCTGTTTTTGTTTTTCAATATTTTGTTTCCAGTACAACTGGCTCATAAGCTCGGGGTAACGTAATTGAAAAATACATAACAACACAATAAACATATGAAACATTAACCAACCAAACAAACAACAGCATCTTGAGTCTCAAGTAGATTGTCTCCCGGAAGCAATGATATGAACGTGTTCTCTTACACATAAGGTTGAGTACCGTAAGGATGTTCGCTCCTCACATTTATAGTATTAAACTTTTTTTCTAACTTATATTTTTTAAAAGATCAAAGTGTATGATTGAAAAATCAGCATTAAAAAATAGGGGGTAGTGTGTGTTTTTTTTCGAGATATGACGCCTGTAAGATATTGGGGTGAAGTCTTAAAATGGGAGTCTGTGGGGAAAATGATTAAAAAACTGCTAAAAACTTTAAAATACTACATTTCTAGTATTAAACTTGTTTTCGTTTTTTGATATGTTACAAAGTTCATGTTCCCCTACCGAAATTGAAAAAATATATATGGTAGTGTGCGTTTTTTAAAGCTTTGACACTAAATGTACCTGAAAACCCCCTTGTTTGTCAAATTTAGGCCATTTATGCTATTTAAGCACTTTTTAGAGGTTCTAAAGTCACATTTTCTTTATTTCATTTGTTTTGTAAAAGTATGTAGATGATGTAGAATATCATGAAGTAAATAAAAATGACAAAAAATCTTTACTTAATCATATTTCATTCTTGAAGTTCAACAGGAAGGAGCGAACATCCTTAAGTTCGTGACGTCATTTACGCATATGCGTTCTCGCATATCACTTGCGCAAACAATCGGAAACGTCCGGAATAATGTTTCATAACAAAATCGATTGCTACACCTATCAGCAGCATTTAACCAATTTATATTAATAACATATTTTTCAAATTTCTACACTACAGTTTATACACTACCTTCAAAATGTCTTGATTTTTTAAAGTCAATAACAATAACAACTGTATCAAAACCATTTCCTGCCTTTTGCTTTGCTTAGTAGGTCATGTGGCAGTGTGCAAAAAAATCAAAAACTGACTACCACACAACTTATCTTATTAGCCTGGGAAGCCGTCTGTGGAATAGAAATTCTACGTGTAGATGCTTAGGGTCACGAACTTCGGGCACTCACATATTCTTTAAGGGCGAATGTTAAATAAAGCATTTTATGCATGCACTTTACTTTTCTTTGCATTTCGATTATAATAAATACTTAATTATAATAATTAATATTCCAATTGTGTGTCCATGTGCATGTTAAACCAAAACGGTCTGGCATATTATTGTAAAGGAAAATTGGTAATACTTTCAACTGAAATAAAACTAACGACATTTATAAAACTCAAATTAACATATACACGTATAGCTGTTAAATTTTACTATTTCCTAATATATTAATTTGGTTTTGTCAGCGACATTACGAATTTCGACAAAAAGATACCGAAAGTTCTTTTGGTGGGATGCACAGAGTTTATGAGAAACTGGTATACATGTGTAAAGAGAATGGCGTGTACGCTTAACATGGTGGCGATGAAGTTACGAAATGATGATGGATAATTCATTCTGCCAACTTTGTATAAGTAAGCTTGACAAAAATTGAAAATAAACATGAACGCAATAGTTTACATAACCCTCTTTTCAAAGGATGCAATATATTACAGGGCTCTTTTCCATAACAGTGAGCGCCTTTAATCGCTCATTAAGCGCTACATTAAACCTCTCTTGAACGCGATTGCTCAATGTAGCGCTACGTAGCAAAGCGAGCGAACCTCGAGGAATCGCACCGTGTCGTTCAGGACGAATGACGCTCAATGTAGCGCTCAATGAGCGATTACTTTTAAACCTCTCTTGAACGCGATTGATCAATGTAGCGTTCCGTAGCAAAGCGAGCAAACCTCGAGGAATCGCACCGTGTCGTTAGAAGGAATGGGCGCTCAATGTAGCGCTCAATGAGCGCTTATAAGCGCTCGCTGTTTTGGAACAGAGCCCAGATGTAACTAGATCGTAATAATCAAAGAACCATTTCTACAGAGGGAACCTCGTTGTGATCTTGAAGGAATGGAATGCGATAACCATGGATCGGTTGTTTTGCGAATGAGATAAATTCAACGTTGAACTAAAGGAGTATTTATAGCAAGAAAATAGCATTGATGGGAACAGGACCATTTGGTTGTTGTGGAAATGAAAATCGAGGAACTAATCCCTGACAAAGGTACGGGGTTTTATTCTTCAATCAACACCATGCTTGTTGTTATGTCCTTTGATACCTTGCCTCTCAACTTGTCCCAAATGTTGGACCCATTTTATAAAAAAAAAACGTGTTTGCTTCATAAATACAAACATAACTGTTGTATAACAAGAATTTTCCAAAAAGAAAATTATTTGAAATACTGATGACATAATTCTTCAACATAACGACATAACTGAAACCATAAAGATGGTTTATCTGGTCACATGAAAAAAAGTCTGCTTTTTCATTTCAGCTTCCCTACAGGCAAGTCTTGCCAGTCTCCATAACAAGCTGATTTAAGCTTTGCAGTATTTCCCTCACTTTTCCGTTATAAAGAAGCGCTGCACCTGAAATGCATAATGTACTCTGATTTCCTAGCACGGAAACCGTAATGATATGCGGGAAGGCTTAATTCAACTAGTGTTGGAGACTGGCAAGGGTTGTCTTGTGTAAGGAAATTGTACATGGTGTTATACTATGTTTGGCATAAGCTCCCGCGGTCGACGGCTTCTACACCTTATCTTGAGCGATAGAGTCTAGCTCGCCATTCATGTGTATGTTGTGTTTTTTTTTTCTTGATATAGTGTCTTCTAAAGGAGAGTCCTTGGTTTCCGGCAACAAACATGCCAGAAATATACAGACAGCCATCGTCACACTGACAACCGTGAAAGGCATTATCAGACTACCACCGCCCTGCAAATAAGAAAACCATAAATGAAAAACTATGAATGTTTTTTAGTTAAATTTAAGTACATTGTGTCAATATTGTTGTTCTAATAATAGTGGCATTTATATTGCGCAGTATCCGTAAAGGTATGCTCAAAGCGCATGGTTGTCACATTATTACCCTGGTCTAACCTAAGCTGCAGCAAAGCGCTTAAAGGTCACCTCCTCCACATCTCACACCAGGTACCCACTTATACTGCTGGGTGAACAGAGGCACACGTTGAATAAAGTCACTTACCCAGGTGACACCATAAGTCTTTCCACTCATGTCTCAGTGTGGGGCAGGGAGTCACCCTTCAAACTCTCAGTTAATTCAGCAATGAAGCGGGTAACCCACCCATGCGGCAAGCCGCGCCCATTGTTGCTGAACTTCACTGATAGCGGCCGACTGAGCTATGCACAGGACCACGTGCCACATTTCATGAACTGTCTGTCCGTCCATCTGTCCTTGCTGATTACTCATGTTATACCAATTTATTATATATAGGAACTTATTATCCATAAGATTTAAAATAACCAAGTTCATATTTTCGATAAGAGCACATCTAAAAAATTTACGTTTGCCTAGCAACCATTGTTTCAGCGCGACTTTCCGTATTTCGTCGTCTATTGCGTCACAAAACAATTATTCGTGACGTCACAAGACAAGTACTCTCTTTCCTGGCTATTTTAACGCGATACACACATAATAATGATTACACTGGAAACTGTGACATATGACTTTGACGAAGCTCGTGCAAATGTGTGCATAAGCCTTGCTATCGCGTTATATTTCGTTGATCGGCATAGAGAAGTGTCCATGATACAAATATTCTTTTATATATACAAATATACTTTTTTTTTATTAAACAGTGGCACATGAACCTGTGGTTTCATCGAATATTTTAACATTATTTAAGTCACGTTCTCTGAATTGTAAATTGCCTAAACGTGCAGAAATTTAATAAACGTCAGGAAGATAATAACATCTCAATAAGAATATATCTTCAAGTGGAAACATAAAATGCAAGGATATGTGTTTGTTTTGAAATTAATATACAGTTTACAAGGCATGTCTTGACTTTAAACGCTGTCATATATTAATATAAAGTTTATTTCATATAAACTCACGGTAATAATGGTTGACAATCCCTTATAGTTACAGGAATGAAATGTTTTATAAACAACGTAACGTGTCAGGTTCGATTTATTTTTTGATAAAACAAGTTACTACTGGATGTCTTTTCCTGAATAGTGTCCTTGAGCATTTGCTATTTCTCCATTTGTACTTTAAAATACCAAAGAGAGAGGAACATAAAAAATGAAATTTATTCAAAAGAATTCATTCCTTGTGCCTTGGCATTGGTATATTGTTACAGTGTTTGAATATTCTCATTTTGGTTCTAATAAATAATGAAAATTTGAATTTGAAAAACAAATCTACTGACCCCAAATATAAACAAAATCTTTCATGGAGTCTCATTTGCACACAACACATACACGCCAATCATTATATAGTTTACAGCAAGTGTTTGTGCCAATTGATTTCGAAAATACCATAATATCGAACAATATGAATTATCAATGCATTAAATTGGCTAAAAACCATTTTCTGTTTAAGGGTGTCAACCATTTTCACCATGAGTATATCTTCTACATTGTAGCTCGAAATCGTACCCAAGTGAATAAGGAACGACGGGCGTGAATAACCAATCACTGCGATAGATAGGTCTATGGCATTGATAATGTCATCCTCGGTTACCCATGGTTTTATATATGCTCCGTTACTCTCCACTATATCACCCATGGGCAATTTCATCAGAGAAATCTGTACTCAAATTACCCGCCCTTGGCCGGCGTGAGCCAATCAAACCGCTACGCAGCTTGGACCTGCGAGCCAATGACAATTCATTATCACTTCGATGCAAATCACGCGAGGTCATTTTGTTAGCCATCCGTCACCAGTTACCTCCCTTGACCATTTCCGTCTTATTGTATTGAGTATTTTCTTGGGTTACTGACTTCGTCACGCCGGCCAAGGGCGGATAATTTGAGTACAGATTCTCCTGATAAGGTTTCCCATGGGTGATGTAGTGGAGAGTAACGGAGCATATATAAAACCATGGGTGATCGAGGATGTGATAATGAATGATAATTATAACTAACGCAGTGCTGAGAGAGCTTCGAAAATACAAAACATGGGCTGTACTTTCTCTATACATGCGTTATGTTTTATGGCCTATCTTTACATTGCATTACGTCACTAACTGGTTACATCTTAATATTTTATCCATATGCTTTATTGCATTATGTTTACATTGTATATACATGACTTAGTGACTACACGTCGTTCTTTATCCATAAAGGTCTTTAAGAAATAGATTTCATAATGTGTTTGTTCACTGGCTTATAAACGGTTTGAAAAGTGCAAGTTAAACTGGTATACATGCCGGAGCAGGTTATATTGTATAAACTTCGAAGTATGAAGTTTATCTTTTTCAACTGTCAATTTCGTGTTTATGAGAATGTATACATGTCATATGACCTTGTTTAATCCAATCAGCAGAGAGCTAGGTTTTGCTTAAATATCACTGTATAGTATATGTTTACATCGTATGTACATGACTAAGTGACACGTCGTTCTTTCATACAAAGAGGTCTATACATTACAGGTTTATTTTACGTTGTATAGATATATTACAAAATGGTTGCAATTAGTGACTATACATCGTACTTTAGCCATACATGTCTGGTGTATTTTACATTATGTATACATTACAAAGTGGTTGCAAATCTTACCAAAGCAAATATAAATGGTGCTATGATTGCTCCAACCCGTGACGTCATTCCAGCTGCACCATAGCCGAGGTTTCTGAAACACAACATACACTGATCGTGTACTAACAGATCGATAACCCGTGATAGGGTCTACCTGAGGATCAAACATTCATGATATTGATTTCTAGCTAATGAGTAGGCACACGTCCGTATTCAAGGATAACAACTCTACTGAGCAGCGTATTTGAATCTTACATCCAAAATTCGACAAAGGTAAGGCTCAGCTCGCGTAAATTGCCATGTTGATCTTGTACAATAAAGCAAACTTTAAAGGGGCAGTAGCACGTTTTTTCGCTCAAATAAGTCGATGAAATGTATTTGAAAAATAATGTCACCAATAGTAAAACATTATTTTCTCTTTGAAAAATCAAGTTGAAAAAGAATGTACATGGCTCGGTAGGGAAATGGGAATCATTTTTGTTAATCGAAATAATAAAATGTGTTCAAAATAAAATGGCCGCCATGCAATTTTTGCCTTATACGCAACACCGTTATCACCACTACGGATACTTGATTTGTGTAATAAAAGGTTTAACCCTCTAAAGTTAATATAAATCACATAAACTATCATTATAAATGGATAAATGGGAAATTTGAAAAAATAAAATTATCAAAAAACGTGCTACTGCCTCTTTAAAGATACAGTTCTATCGACGCCTGTCCGCCATCTTACTATTTTTGCATTACGTGAATGATTTTTTTCGCTAATTTCATTTTTAATATAATAAAACACATGTATTTGATATAATATCCACAAAGTAACAAATGATTTATCATCATAAATCAACGTTGTCTTGTGACGAATCAATGCTTTCAATACTCATAGCGCGATTGATGGCTTCACTTCTCATTGTTTTTATTTTTGAATATTTGTGGGTACGTGTAGACTTTATCGAGGTGAGGTGAGGTGAGTTGGGGTTTAACGCCGAGTATCTCACTTATATCGCGGCTGCTAGTATTATGGCAGCCCGCAACGCCATGTGGCTTTGCATTGCGGTGAAACCTGCGAGCATCGGCTGGAACTAGCGAACCATGGGTACTGCGCTGAAATTCAGTGTAGCATTGCACCCAAACCTTACTGCGTGTAGAACAGTTCTCTACTGCAGACAAAGTTGGCGGGATTCGAACCCCGGACCTCTTGATCCGAAGCCGAACGCGCTAACAACTGCGCTATCCCGCCCCAGGCTTTATTGATTTTTCTAATATAAAGTCATAACTTTATTTCCCTCAGTAATATGTTTCGCCTAGATCTTGCAATAGACATGTTTTAACAATATATGTGTAAATAGAAATGTCCTCCCAAATTTCGTTCCCAAAATAAATAACCCGCTAAAGTTCTCTCTTTAAGCCCTAATTTAAGTATTTGTTATGTGTTTAATTCAGTAATACTTAGTTACAAATTTGTAACACTATCTAGGATAACAGACGGACTAACTGAATAAATATGATTTAGGAACGTTACATATTATTTACATTTAAGAGTATAGATATACATTTGTTTAAATAACTGCAGTTTTCTTAATTATCATCCGAATATATAATGGAACTTATGGATATGTAGCTGAGATGATTTCTCAACCTGTAGATATCATTGTAAGCAATTCAGCCAATAATCAACAAATAATCAAAAATAATTAATTAACATGTAAGTCTATGAGAATTTCAGGTGATGATTCACTTTTGGATGTAGATGATCGGGTTGTTACGAGTATAATCTATTAAACTTTGTTTATTGCAGGCAATTATGTTATGAAACACATGAACCATGAAGTAGACTTCAATTCTTATCCAAATAAACTACCGGGCAAAAGAAAGGTTTCACCTAAGTTTGTTTCGATTAATTCAATATTTAAAAGAAATCAGATGTATTGACTATTGCACGATACAATAATACTTATCTGCAGTAGTTTGAATGACTTTGTTGGTGACTGTGGTTAAATTTTAGTTCAAATATCTTTTTGTAATGAAGACAGGGTTAAGAATGAAATTAACACCAACATGACCCCTACCCTGTTAAAAATGTTGTAAATGTGTGTTGAATCAGGCACAATTATTTATTTTCACACAGTATATGTCTTATATGTCGATGAACAGTTGTGTATCATCACAAATAATTTAAAAACAAAATTGAATTTAAAATTTCATTTTTAAAAAAATAATTAAAAAACATGTTAACGTATTCTTTGACTGCTAACTAAACACATGTACTTATCAGTTTTGAATTATGACATCGAAAACTTGAGATATTTGCAATTGAAAATCATACATATGATAAAATCAACTGAGGTGAAACCTTTCTTTTGCCCGGTAGTGTAGTATTGAAACTATGCAAAGTCAACCTCAAGGGTAAACTCGGTAAATGTCCCATAAAAAGGACAAAAGTTACTTGCTTGTTATCTATTCGGGAATGAATCATGTATGCTTTGACCTAACTACATTTATATTTTTAGAATATTGTTCCTGACCTAAACAAGACTTTTGTGAGCACAATTATCTCGTTTTAAGAGAGAAATGACAATGGCACACGTTGTCAGAATACAAGGCAACTGTTGACCTGTTGACCTGAACCGGTTTCTGGCCTTACATAATTTTGAAATACACAGCCAGTCATTGGCTTGCCGACATAATTGTTTACAATACAACGTGATATATATCAGTAGATATGACAACCATTCTTACAAAGTAATCCACGCTAAATTGTAAGCGTGGTCATAAAGTGTATTAAAGGTTAACAATCTTAACGTTGACAATCTTACATTTTAGCATGATTAACAAGTGTTGACAACTCGACTCTATATATATATATATATATATATATACTCAAACTTGACTTCTCATCTTCCAATTTAGCATTATATACGTTTTCAGAGCTGCATTGTAATTTAGCATTGGTTACATTAATAGACTTCGCCAAAAGTGAGATTACTCCCATCGGAAAACCTTGTAAAATCCAAATTAATTATTAAGTATTAACTTTGACAAATCGCGTTCTGATTTATCATGGGTTAAATTAATACACTTCACAAATCATTTTCCAATTTAGCATTATTTACATTCTTAGAACTGCCTTGTAATTTGGCATAGGTTTCATTAATAGAATTGACCAAAAGTGAGATCAAACACAAATTAAGTAGGGAAGTAAAATATAACCCTGACATATCGCTTTCTAATTTAGCACTGTTTAATTTGATACATGTGACAAATCAAGAACATATATAATCACACCAACTTCATCACACCAACTTCTAGAATGCATCTCAAACAGGTGACAAATCATCTTCAAACTTAGAACTTCCTTGTAGTTCAGAATCGTTTACATTAATAGACTTGACCAAGTGCGAATTCACATCAGCTTGAAGCGCTTGTAAAATCTCCAAATTAAGTAAGGAAGTACGTTATGACCTTGACAAATCACCTCATAATCTTTTACGGGTAACATTTATACACTTGACAAATCAAGTCTTAATTTAACATTATTAACGTTATATATGCGTTGTAATTTAGCATATGCATAAGCGTAAGTGCGATATCAGCTCCTTCGGAAGCGCTAGTAAAATCCAAATTAAGTAAGTACATGTAATAACCTTGTCAACTCACTCTACAATTTACCTCGGTTAACATTCTTGGACTTGACAGCCAATCTTACAATTTAGCATGGGTCACATTATTACACAAATGGAGTAATCGAAGGCTCAGCCTACCTGATGACTGTTGGGTACGACTCGCTAGTGATGACCTGGTAGGCGGTCCAGCCCGACCCCACCCCGATCTTAGCCACCAGGGCTAAGAGTGTCACCATGAGACCACGCTGCTCTACTGGTGCTGAAGTCAAAACCAAAATGATGACAGAGAATAAAGAATTGTTTGAATTTAGACGAATAACGTATGGATAAACGTTATAAATTTTGGAAACTGATATGTTACAATATCATTTGGATCATGTTTTCTGCAATAGCGCAAATTCTTGTACTGTTTACGGGTCCCTCGTTGGATTCGAACCATTTTGGAAATTGATATGTTGCAATATCATTTGGATCTAGTTTTTCTGCAATAGCGCAAATTCTTCTACTGTTAACGGGTCCCTTGTTGGATTCGAACCCACACCTTCAGAGTCAGGCACCAATAGCCAGCACTGACTGTACAAGTAACTTACACAGCAGGGTATGGGTTCGAATCCCATTGAAAAAAAGTATTGCAATTTGTACTATTGCAGAGAGTGTGATTTTAAATATAAAATTGTCACAGATTAATACAATAGTCCATCACATTTATATTCGCTTTCACTTTTCATTAATGTTCAACAACATGCAACACACAGATATACAAAATTTAACTTCTTACCATATATGGTAGCAATAATTGCTGATATAGATCCCACTACTCCTAATGACAAATAACCGATACAGGTAATTTTTCGTCCAAATCTGAAACAAGACGATTTGATCAGGAAAATGTATCATGCAAGTTCGAACAATATAGACCAGTGTAGAAATTTCCGTCAATGTTTCATAATAAAGCTACATAAGTAAGTGATTCGAAACAAATCGTAACCATCACTGGCTAATTCAAGCCTTGCTGCATATCGTAAGCGTTTCATTGCTAGGACAGCAGCGCGTAAAATGAAGTTCAAGTGCAGTTGCCTTTAAACTATGATTCAGTGGTGGATTAAAATATCTTGCGGTGTGAAAGCCATAGTTTCTTTTACCACGTACTGTATTTCATATAATGATTTATGCACTAATTAATATAAGAATACTAAGTAGTCATGGATGTCATATTTATATGTCTTGGTCTTAAACTCACCTATTGTTGAGGTAAAGTGTTGCAATATCGGCCGGTATATCGACGACGCTCATCAGGAAGATGTTGAGACAAAGATCCCCTGACAGCGAGTCAACCCCGAAGAGGATCCCGTAGTAGACCAACGCCAGACACGCCCTATAGGCAAACCAAACAATATTTCAAAATTTGCTAAGGATATAATCATTGGTAAATCGGTCATAAAATCGACGCTGTTTCAAAGAATTAAATTGGCAAAAAAGGTTCATATCGCGAATCGGGATACGAACTGGTTCTATAGATTCCTCGCCACAAGGTCTGAGGACACCCCGTATAGGCGCGTGTTCCGTACCAGTTTAGAGCAGACAAAGCCCAGTCAAAAGGCTGACCAATCACATCATAGTTTAAACGGTCGCTGTTTCGCAAGCATTCAGAGCAGACGAAAGGATAGCTGTTCGGAGTTATCTGCCCCAAGCTTCTCGCACCGAAAGCTTTTGTTGGAGGTCTTGTGATTGGTTAACTGATTTGCGTCAGAACATGCAAGCATAGGGACTGCTAGGAAATCTCCGAACGATATGAGTTCGTATCCCGATAAATGTACTATTTTGCAACTTTTATTCCTCGGACGATTGTCTAGTTTAATCAGACTGTAGTAAATCACAATTTCATTCAATGGGGTTAATCCTACTGAAAATATACAAACTGATTGGAATATAAAGCTTTAAAAAAACTTATCCTGCTACATCAGTATATTTGTATCCGCTACCCTTCTACAATACCCCGATTCTCTGAGCCCAGTAACTACATATTGCTGGTGGATGGTTCCTCATTGCTAAATAGCATAGCATGTAATTTTTCAGCCAATGGAATGTCATGATTTGAACGTCGGTCATCGGTTCTCGGTTCTCTCATCCTGGTACTGCAATTATTGCTCGAATTTAAAGGGGCAGTAGCACGTTTTTTCGCTGAAATAAGTTGATGAAATGTATTTGAAAAATAATGTCACCAATAGTAAAACACCCTTCTCTCTACGGAAAATCAAGTTAAAACATGTGTTTACATGTTTCCGTAAAGCCATGGGAATCGTTTTGGTCATTCGAATTAATAAAATATGTTCACAATAAAATGGCCGCCATGCAATTTTTGCTTTATACGCAACACTGTTATTACCACTATGGATAATTGGTTTGTGTAATAGGATGCTTTACCCTCTGTAGTAAATAGAAATGACATAAACTATTATTATAAATGGGAAAAAATAAAATTTGCAAAAAAAGTGCTACTGCCCCTTTAAGTTATTTCATTGGTCTGAATTTATAGCCATACATGAGTTATTTGACTCAAGGAATTAGGGTATTACAGAAAGGTAGCGGATACAAAAACATTGATTGAGCAAAATGATAAAAAAAAATATATTCTGGCTTATAATGCAGTACATGCATCCTGAAATTAGAATAGAACTATCGCATCTACCTATGCATATGCAAAACCCTGTCATATTAATCTTGCTCCCCGTGTGCATAACATCTTCCAAGGAGAATACAACCAGTCGCCTGTCAGGCGCTCGAGGTTCAAGTTCGACTTGAATCGAGGATACGGTAATACCAGGTACCCAATTTAATGGTTGGTGGGCAGAACACATTTCGAATTAAGTCACTTTCGAAGGGGGATTTCACAAGTCACTCGAAACATGTTTCGTTGTGGGGCAGGAAATAAACGTTTCCAACTCCCAGATTATCAAGCTAGCAATGGAAGGGGTCACCCATCCATCCAGCGACTCGCGCCCATTGTTGCTGAGAACTCCTGAGAAATGCACAGTCATCACAGCAGTCGCATGTTGTATAACATATGTTTTATTTGTTATTTTAGCTGGGCTTGTTAGTAAATTAGTGGGTTAACATGTATATGATAACAAAGCATATGTTATATAGGATATGATTCATTTCGTGTAAGCTGATAAATAGTGTAATAGACAGGTGACTGAAGTGTGTTAAGGACAACACTTGCTTGCTTTGTGTTAAGTACAGCAATTGCTTGTTGTGTATTAAGTACAGCATTTGCTTGTTGTGTACTAAGTACAGCATTTGCTTGTTGTGTATTGAGTACAGCATTTGCTTTTTGTGTATTGAGTACAGCATTTGCTTGTTATGTATTAAGTACAGCATTTGCTTGTTGTGTATTAAGTACAGCATTTGCTTTTTGTGTATTGAGTACAGCATTTGCTTTTTGTGTATTAAGTACAGCATTTGCTTGTTGTGTACTAAGTACAGCATTTGCTTGTTGTGTATTGAGTACAGCATTTGCTTTTTGTGTATTGAGTACAGCATTTGCTTGTTATGTATTAAGTACAGCACTTGCTTGTTGTGTATTAAGTACAGCATTTGCTTGCTTTGTGTTTAGTACAGCATTTGCTTGTTGTGTACAACATGCGACTATCGTGTGTTAAGTACAATTCGTGACTATCGTGTTTGCGTACATGTGACTGTAGTGTGTTATGTAAAACATGTGACTGTCGCGTGTTATGTTAGTACAACACGTGAATTCCTGCGTGTTAAGTACCGCACTGAATTGCTGTGTGTTAAGTAGAACATGTCACTTTTGTGAATCAGACGATGAATTATATGCGGGAAGTAATTAATATGTAGAACATATTTTTCTAAATCATATGTCACGTATTCTGACCTCAAGGTATATAATACATAATATATTACACGCTGATGCATAGTTAAGAAACCAGTTTCGGCGATGTCGATGTATGCAGTCTAACAATAAGATGTGATATAATGAAATTACTCTAATAGTTTTTGCACTTGGTATTTAGTATGACGAGATTTTTGTGGTTATTTGAATGAGACATTAAGCTTTTGCGCATTTTGCCATGACGTTTACGTAAAATAATTTTTGTTGCGCATCCATCACATCGAGCAGCCACGTGTTGTAGAACATATGTCTCATTGTATTTTTTATTTTCACTTGGCTTGCATGTAAAAGAATAATATTTCGATGTACAAAGTAAATGGTATAGTTAGGAGCCCATGTTATATATTTACTAGGCGTATTCCTTACTATCGTGTCTAATACGATGTGTCTAATAGGTGTTTTTGTAAAATCATATAACATTTCTTTCACTTAAATCAGAAATACATTTTCTATCATTGTCTACTTGTTATAAATTAATGAAACATGTTCATAAAATCAATTTACTTCATGTCATATCATAGTTGCTTGGTGTCATTAAAACGCGGGCAAAAGAACGCAAAGGTAGTTTTGAAGATCAGTAAATTAGAAACAACAAACGATTTAATGGATGTAATATAAGTAATGTGTAGCACATTTATTTGCGCTTCTCCGTGTGCCCATATCATACCATGACTGCAAATATCTAAAGGTGATTGCGACACGCACACATCCATGGGTAAATGTCAAAGTCATAAATATAATCCTTTGACACACACAAGGCCGTAATGTTTATTCCGGGAAAGATGGCAGTGTGAGTATCGTGTATGGCCACAAATAGCGTCGATATTAGCTCGTACACGTCCTCTCATCGATGACGTAAATCGTTGGAAGACGTCATTTTGCAGTTGCTGACTTGGCCCTCATTTCAACTATCAACTCTCAGTGACGATCCAGATGGGGGGAGGGTAGTATGTGCGGGGGTAAGCAAGGGAGTTCAAAGTATTGCAAATGACCATTGAAACCCCTAGAGAATTCGAAATATAGGAAAAATAATTATTCAATTTATATCCTTATATTATGTACATATATACTCTGAAGCGACCACTGTCACAGATTTTACTTACCATTGTGTTTGGATGATGAGCGACATTTTACATATCTTCCAGCCCCGGAATATATCGATGTAAGTATATTTTTTATCTGAAGCCATCAGCTTCTCCTCTTCGGCAACTTTTCTGAGGATGTTTAGTGTGTGGTCCGGTTTCGGGCGTTTGTTGATCCGACAGATTTTGGCGACAACCTCGTCAGCTTCAGTCAAGCGGTTCTTCACGGCCAACCATCGTATACTCTCAGGAACAAAGCTGAAAGTTGAGATCAGCAAAATCAATGATGGGGTCCTGTGTGGACTTTAAATATAGACTTTATTACACAAAATAAGTGTGTCCTATGACGTATTCGTAATTAGTCTTATTTAGTATTACCCGAGCGTGAGCGAGAACATGGATTTTCGTATAACCCGTGTTCATGATTTCCTCATAACCAATTGTTTATAACCGTTATCCATTTAATGGACAGCAAAGGGTCCTATTGTCATAGACGCGGCGTGTAGAATGTTTGTAAGGAAAAGACCACGTGTGCTTCACCTTATGTACAGCAAGAGTCATCAGAAAATAACATATGCCTTAGGTCTCCAACGATTTGTACAACACATCTTTGAAAGATAAGTGTATATCTTTAAACTACAACTTCAGTAGGTGAGCAATACACGTGCAGTTTCAGAAAAAATGGGAAGGGTTTTGGAGTTCTTTTCCGGAAACGAGCCTATCCCAAAACGAAATAAAAATCCATAACATTTCTATGGAAACGAAAAAACCCCATAAATATAAGCATTTCAAAAGACTTCAGTTAGTGAGTGATACAAATATAAAGTTTAAGAAAGATATAGTGAACGGTTTTCGAAATGATAACGGACTGAAAGACGGACAGACGGGCGGGCGACGACTATATCCCACGGTATAACATATATTTGGTAACATGGCGACAATGTCATCAGTTCTCACTTAAGAGAGTTACACATTTGGGAACACGGTATGTAGGGCTGGTGTGTGAATGGTACAAGGGGAACTGTAAAACATACTCGCAGCCTATCATGAAGTAGGATGTCTAGGATGCAGTTGCCTCGTCGGCCATATTAGAGGGACAGTAGCACGTGTTTTCGCTCAAATAAGTCGATGAAATGTATTTAAAAAATAATTTCACAAATCATAAAACACGCTTCTGTCTTTGGAAAATCAAGTTAAAAATGGGTGTACATGGTTCCGTAAAGCAATGGGGATCGTTCGAAATAATAAATTGAATTCATAATAAAATGGCCGCCATGCAATTTTTGCTTTATACGCAACACCGTTAACTCTACTACGGACAATTGCTTTGTGTAATATGATGCTTTACCCTCTAAAGTAAATTTAAATGGCACAAACTATCATTATAAATAGGAAATTTGAAAAAATAAATTTAGCAAAAAACGTGCTACTGCCCCTTTAAACTGAAGAACACAGAATATGCATGAGAGTGAGAAAATAAAACCATAACAAGTCGCTTGCTTGAGAGTCTCTTTAATAAAACCAGTTGCCAGGGTTAAATACACTTCTAAAATGCAAGCCTAATTTCCAGGAGGTTTATACCTAATGTAAAGCATTGTGGGACAGGAACGTAGAGATCAATATTCCTGGGACCGGCTTGGAAAACACCTAACACTTTCCAGCCTTGACAGCACCCACAAAACGTCTCAAACCTAATTAATGTTCAGCAGAGAATCGATTGAAGACGGAACCAGATGTATTCAGTAGGTGCAACTACCAATTGACAGGCAGGGGATATTACTATCGAGCCGTTCTATCATACTACCGTGTAGTGGTGCGATATGTAACAACGACTCGAGGCTGGCTAACGATCGTTAATTGCCTAACGGTCTTACCGTAACGGATTTAGATCGCTAACGACTTTGAGAAAAGGTGCATGGACATTTGAGGTTGGGGTTACTCCCTTTAGATATATATACTAACCTCTGTTCATTTTTCATGATTTTCATGATTGTTTGTATTTGAATCCAGTTTTGCAGTCAGCGACACCGTTAACAGAGTATTTGCCAATGACACGTCATAATGCTATTTTTTAATTAGAAACATTTTACGTGTTTTCCTGGAAATACGCAATTTGATTTTGTGAAAACGGTTCATCATAAACATGCTGATAAATAAAGAAGACCAAATTAGAGGCGAAAACCGAAAAAAGTTTATGTGTGCTATTTACATCAGAGATATTTGAAGGACAAAATATGCTAATTAGCAAGACCCTTTACAGTGAAATGCTAAGATCTTTGACGTCAACGGTCAACCAAGCCGATGAAAGCTGTGCTTTCATTAATAAGAAGCAGTGATATAGTATGACGTATCCTTTTCCCCGCTAGGGGATTTTGCTTGAACCGAGATATATGACCTAATATAACAGAGGTTAGGATCAGAAATTTGAAAGGAGTAACCTCTGTGGGGAGAGAATGTATCTATGTATGATTGTTTCAGAAGTTACTGCCAGAAGGAAGGATTAATGTAGGATTCATGGGCTGATACGGTATGTGACCCACCAAGACAATACTATCATCTCAGTTTTTTATCATATGTATGATTTTCAATTGAAAATCTTTTTTTTCAAAACTTATTTTTGATGATTCACAACTGTTCATCGACATTTGTAAGACATATTCTATGTACCTGATTCTGTACATATTCGTGTAAATTTCATTTCTGACCCCTGTCTCCATTAAACAAAGACATTTTTAAAATTTAACCAGTCAGCAATTAATTCATTCAAACAACTGCAGATAAGTATTAATGTGTCATGCCATAGTCAAATGCATATGATTTCTTTTAAATATTGAATAATCGAAACCAACTGAGGTGGGTACCTTCTCTTGCCCGTCAGTGTATATGCATCTGATTTCTTTTAAATATTGAATTAATCGAAACCAACTAAAGTGGGTACTTTCTTTTTCCCGTCAGTGTATATATGCATCTGATTTCTTTTAAATATTGAATTAATCGAAACCAACTGAGGTGGGTACTTTCTTTTGCCGGTCAGTGTATATGCATCTGATTTCTTTTAAATATTGAATTAATCGAAACCAACTAGAGTGGGTACTTTCTTTTTCCCGTCAGTGTATATATGCATCTGATTTCTTTTAAATATTGAATTAATCGAAACCAACTGAGGTGGATACTTTCTTTTTCCCGTCAGTGTATATGCATCTGATTTCTTTTAAATATTGAATTAATCAGAACCAACTAAAGTGGGTACTTTCTTTTTTCCGTCAGTGTATATATGCATCTGATTTCTTTTAAATATTGAAGTAATCGAAACCAACTGAGGTTGGTACCTTCTCTTGCCCGTCAGTGTATATGCATCTGATTTCTTTTAAATATTGAATTAATCGAAACCAACTAAAGTGGGTACTTTCTTTTTCCCGTCAGTGTATATATGCATCTGATTTCTTTTAAATATTGAATTAATCGAAACCAACTGAGGTGGGTACTTTCTTTTGCCGGTCAGTGTATATGCATCTGATTTCTTTTAAATATTGAATTAATCGAAACCAACTAGAGTGGGTACTTTCTTTTTCCCGTCAGTGTATATATGCATCTGATTTCTTTTAAATATTGAATTAATCGAAACCAACTGAGGTGGATACTTTCTTTTTCCCGTCAGTGTATATGCATCTGATTTCTTTTAAATATTGAATTAATCAGAACCAACTAAAGTGGGTACTTTCTTTTTTCCGTCAGTGTATATATGCATCTGATTTCTTTTAAATATTGAATTAATCGAAACCAACTGAGGTGGGTACTTTCTTTTGCCCGTCAGTGTATATGCATCTGATTTCTTTTAAATATTGAATTAATCGAAACCAACTGAGGTGGGTACTTTCTTTTGCCCGTCAGTGTATATGCATCTGATTTCTTTTAAATATTGAATTAATCGAAACCAACTGAGGTGGGAACTTTCTTTTTCCCGTCAGTGTATATGCATATGATTTCTTTTAAATATTGAATTAATAGAAACCAACTGAGGTGGGTACTTTCTTTTGCCCGTCAGTGTATATGCATCTGATTTCTTTAAAATATTGAATTAATCGAAACCAACTGAGGTGGGTACTTTCTTTTGCCCGTCACATACTATACGTATGACTGTTAAGAAGTTACTTACAAGAAGCCGAGCAGGAAGGGCACGTGGAGCAGCCCGCAGATGAGGTGGAGATGGGACCAGTCGGGGGTGATCCAGGCCGCCAGGGCGAAGAAACAGACCCCGATGGACCAGAATGGCATACCAGAGCACAGGGAGCGCCACTTCTTGCCGATGAACTCCATGTAGAAGGTGAAACTCACCACCAGAAGAGCACCGACTGTCATTCCTAGAAAAAATCTATGGACGAAGTATTGTACAATGTAATAGACCACTGTGATGTTGTGGAGTATTACCTTTAATTGTGACGTTAATACATTTCAGGTCACATGGTTCACTTACAAATAGTGCCCTTGAAATACGATTTGATTATCGGTGGACTAAAATACAACGACGAATCTTGTAAGATGTGAGCTTTGAGTTTCTCTATGCATGTCTATATTTAGTAATGTCTCAAACCTACTTTCACGTTACTTTCCAGGGCACTACTTGTAATTAGTTAATTGTAATTAGAAAACCTGTTTTTCGAAGCTTATTGTTTTAGCATTTCATGTTTATGACACCCCTCCAATCAACGTCAAAAGTACTGATATCAAATTGATAATGTAATGTGATTGTTCTATATTGAAGACCCCTTTACCAACTCTATATTATTAAATTTGCAAATTATTACCGACAAACTAACACAGGCATATTATTCTGATTTAACCAAAGTCGTTTTGTCTCTTTGGGCCTGCCTTTAGATATTGTGTTCTAAAAAAACAGTAAAATAAGAATTTATTTCATCTGCTTTAATACTTATTTCCAGCATGTCTGTTCTTCCAAATATCAATAATATTATTAAGATCTATGAAATGTTTTTACGCGTTCTGTTTAAAATATATCATATCAACGTTATTTAAACTCTCCGTTGTCTCTTTGATGTATTCTGGTGAAATGAGTCATTGATAGAATAACAGTTGGCAAAGAGACAGAAAGAATTCCGAAAATTAGACGTAAATGAGAAATAGCAAATATTGATTCAAATAACCAGTGTTTACTGTTAATGATGGGGGAAGCTTTATGTAGCTATCAGAAGCACAAATAAACATGCCATTAGTGCATCAGTTATAGTAACAGGTGTTGCAACATGATAACACCAGGTGTCTGGTTTGAAAGAAGGACACAATATTTATGAATGGTTTGGGAAAGGGGAACACCAGGGCCATGTTCAAGAGTAACTTTTAAACCTCTCTTGAACGCGATTGCTCAATGTAGCGCTACGTAGCAAAGCGAGCAAAACTCTAGGAATAGCACAGTGTCGTTCAGGAGAGAACGCGCTATATTGAGCGCTACATTGAGCGCTGAATGAGCGATTATTAAGTGCTCGCTGTTATGGAACGGGGCCCAGGTGTCTGGTTCGAAAGAAGGACACAATATATGTGAATGGTTTGTAAAAGGGGGGACAACAGATGTGTGTGTGGTTTGAAATAGGGGGACGCGAGATTTGTGTATGGTTTGAAATAGGGACACAGATTTGTGTATGGTTTGAACTAGGAAGACAGATTTGTGTATGGTTTGAAATAGGGACACAGATTTGTGTATGGTTTGAAATAGGGACACACAGATTTGTGAATAGTTTGAAATAGGGACACAGAATTGTGAATGGTTTGAAATAGGCAGACACCGATTTGAGAATGGTTTGAAATAAGCAGACACATTTTTGTGAATGGTTTGAATTAGGGAGACACAGATTTGTGTATGGTTTGAAATAGGGACACTGATTTGTGTATGGTTTGAAATAGGGAGACATATTTGTGAATGGTTTGAAATAAGGAGACAGATTTGTGTATTGTCTGAAATAGGGAGACATAAGATTTGTGTATGGTTTGAAATAGGGAGACACAGATTTGTGTACTGTTTGAAATTGGGAGACACTAGATATGTGTATGGTTTGAAATAGGGAGACACAGATTTGTGTACTGTTTGAAATTGGGAGACACTAGATATGTGTATGGTTTGAAATAGGGACACAGATTTGTGTATGGTTTAAAATAGGGACACAGATTTGTGCATGGTTTGAAATAGAGAGACAGATTTGTGTATGGTTTGAAATAGGGACACAGATTTGTGAATGGTTTGAAACAGGGAGACATCAGATCAGTGAATGATTTGAAATAGGGACACAGATTTGTGTATGGTTTGAAATAGGGACACAGATTTGTGTATGGTTTGAAATAGCGACACAGATTTGTGAATGGTTTGAAATAAGGAGACACAGTTTTGTGTATGGTTTGAAATAGGGACACAGATTTGTGAATGGTTTGAAATAGGGACACAGATTTGTGAATGATTTGAAATGGGGAGACGCAGATATGTGAATGGTTTGAAATAGGGAGAGACGGATTTGTGAATGGTTTGAAATAGGGAGACACAGATTTGTGAATGGTTTGAAATAGGGGACAGATTTGTGAATGGTTTGAAATAGGGAGACATCAGATTTGTGTATGGTTTGAAATAGGGACACAGATTTGTGAATGGTTTGAAATAGGGAGACAGGTTTGTGTATGATTTGAAATGGGGAGACGCAGATTTGTGAATGGTTTGAAATAGTGAGACACGGATTTGTGAATGGTTTGAAATAGGGAGACACAGATTTGTGAATGGTTTGAAATAGGGGACAGATTTGTGAATGGTTTGATATAGGGAGACAATACATTTGTGAATGGTTTGAAATAGGGAGACACGGATTTGTGAATGGTTTATAATAGGGAGACACAGATTTGTGAATGGTTTATAATAGGGAGACACGGATTTGTGTATGATTTATAATAGGGAGACACGGATTTATGTATGATTTATAATAGGGAGACACGGATACTCCATTATATGGCACTGGACTGTTGTAATATTAAATGAAATATAATTACTTTGTATTAATAAAGGGACCTCATCAATTTAAATAGTAGTATGTGTATAATATGGTTGTTGTGAGAATTGTACACGTCTATCAAACTCAACTGGTCTTATTTATGTTCGGCTTACTGTCAGTTGTAGCATCAACAACCGTGGGAAATGACAGTGTCATGAATATTTTAGTGTTTTATAACCTCTGCAAGTAATAAATTACCAAGACTGATTAGGTATGAGACTATTAACTATAAACGCACTTGAACGGTGGCTCACGGATACCTACAGATTAACATTATGTTCATTGGGTATAGTGACGATGCATGCAGATGCAAGATTCAAAAGGATTTATGTAATTTTAAAGTGTTGCGTTTATCTTTAATTCAATCCTCGACATTCATTGTATAGAGGATATCATATGCGAGTCTATGTCATACTATGTTTACGACACGAGTGCCTGGATATTAGTATTTCCCGAGCGAGAGCGAGGGATATACCGATATTCAGGCACGAGTGTCGTAAACATAGTATGGCATAGAAACGAATATAATATTATTACCGAAGTCGTGAAATTAATGAAAACACGCTAAAATCCACTTTCAACCATAGGCTGGCGACCCGCCGTCGCGCATTTCCAACGCAACGTCATAGACGAAACGTGACGTCATAGCATTGTTTGTAATAAATAGCGATAACTATACACATGCGCAGTTCAATGAAATATTGAAGGGTGCATTGTGGACATTCTCGAGTTGAGTGCAGTTCGGGCAGACTTAATTGCCTTCTACTTGATGATCACTTTAGGTAAATATTTTATTTGATTTTTTTTTATCGGGATAAATGTTAAAATAAGTTAGCAGACATCAGTTATTAGTTCATGGGGCCGTTTTCAAAGTAACTGTAGCGCTTAAGCCGATAAGAATAATCTTTTAAGCAACCACTACGTCTCCTAACAAGGCAAAGAAAAAGCATTCAACTACCATATAGTACGAATATTCAACCATAATAAAACATAGGGGAAAGATTCAACCATAATAATGCTTAAAGAAATATCATTCAACCATGATACAGTATAAAAGAAAAAACTTAATAACCATGATGCATTATTTATGATAAATATCAAACCAATGCAAATTTTAAAGGAAACATATTCAACCATTATAAAGCATAGAGGAAAATATTTAACCATTATAAAGCATGAAGTGAGAATATTCAACCATTATAAAGCATAAAGGGAGAATATTCAAGTTGAACCATTATAAAGCATAAAGGGAGAATATTCAACCATTATAAAGCATAAATGAAAATTATTCAACCAATATAACGCATATAAAGTTAAAGGAGAAGATGGGGTTAATTCAACTTAAGCTGATGACACACCTCATGGCAGCAAACATTTGCCAAGAGACGGAGAAGCCGGCGATTATGTTAAAGATGGCGTGTCCCAGCATGAAGCCGAAGTGCGACTTCTGCCGACCGAAAATCTCGGCCGACTGGCCTCCCAGCAGCGCCCCCAATAGGACACCGCACATCTGTATGGAGGTGATGATCGGGGTAATCCACTTCTGGGAGCATACCAAGTCCCACTGAAACACAATCAAACACCATACGTTTAGGGCACAGTTACATGTTACGTATTTGGTGTAAAGGATAAAACACGACACCGAGGTTATTCTTGGGATTGTAAGACCAGGGGGAAAATGCCGGATTCTCTATTTTCAGGTCAGAAGGACACCCAATCTCAATGGAATGACACCTCTATCACATCCTTACAATACTAAATTTGGTATTTCGGATGATCCATAGACGTCATGCAACTTTGTCTGCAGTAGAGAACTGTTCTACACGCAGTAAGGTTTGGGTGCAATGCTACACTGAATTTCAGTGCAGTACCACCCATGGTTCGCTAGTTCCAGCCGTTGCTCGCAGGTTTCACCGCAATGCATAGCCACATGGCGTTGCGGGCTTTCTCCCTGCCATAATACTAGAAGCCGCGATATAAGTGAAATACTCTTGAAAGCGGCGTTAAACCCCAACTCACCTCACCTCACCTTAGACGTCATTATATTTTGTATATCAGCTATCTCAAACATGTCAATACACGGTTGCGGTAATACAACATTTGCTATTTTGCTTTTTTCAAAACTATTCCTGAATAGTATGGATAATTAGCGTTTGTTTTCGCGTGATGTCCAGAATTGTCATATACAAATTATCATGACGTCACAGAGGAATACAAGAATATCTTTACCTCTCACAACAGAATAAGTAATAAGTAATAAATAGTAAATCAATTATTACTCTCGAAAGCTCGTTATATGAGAGGACGCGTTACGAGTGTACTAATCGCTTAGCATAACAACAGTATCTGCTAGACAGTACTGCAGACGGCCGATTATTCCATGTGAATGGAACAGGAAGAAACACATTGTTAGATCACGCACTTAAAGAATAGTCAGGCATGTTCCACTATGTCGAACATGTATTGACACGAGTGTAGTAACATGAATAAATACGAATATTAAGGCTATTCACTGAAGAAACGTGTGTGTAAAGATATGAACATTGAACGCAAATAGTTTCATTGTACACAGGCGGATCGGGGATCCAAAAAATATCAACATTTCCAAAGGGGTGGTGTGGGGGTGGTTATTCATTGCGCTATCTCGGCCTCAGAATAAGCTTTGTTGAAGAGCAGAATACCACAGTATGTTCTATTTCAAATCGGATCCTAGTCCCGATTCCATTTTGCAGAAGTTAAGTTTAATCTCAGAATTTGTTTTCAAATGTCAAACTCTGAAAATGAAGTTTAAATTAAAAGGAGCCTCTGATATTTTTTTAATTTTCAAAAACTGACCTAGTCTTAAAAGGAAAGTTCTATCACCGATCTATCGGCAGCATCCGCCATCTTGGTTTCTTGGCATTTCGTGAAATGAAAACACGCTAGTATATTTAACCCAATTTGTTATTTTTGTAATAATAAAACATATACACTGAAAGCATATTAACAAAGTAACACAAAACGTATCATAAAACTAATAAACAATATGATATAAGGCCGTAGCAAAATTTGACCCACTCGCAGCGCCGATGAATGGCTTCAATTCACATTGTTTTTATTTATCAACAATTTACTAATGTGCGCTTGTTTTTATCAAGTTGTAAAATGTAAAGTCATCAAAGTATTAACTTCATTAATATAATTCAATTTGACTGAGTTTCAATCATGTTATTCAATATCCTCTCGAATTTCGTTTCCAGAAAAAATACCCCGATAGAACCCTCCTTTTTGGGGAGGGAGTGCAGAAGGTACTGCAGTGATTAGCGTGCTCAGTTTCGGATCAAGAGGTACGGGGTTCGAATCTCACCAGGGAATCAGCAAATTTGCCGTGGAGAACTGTTCTACATGCAGTAAGGATTGGGTGCAAATCTACACTAAATTCCTGCGTAGTACCACCCATGGTTCGCTAGTTCCAGTCGATGCTCGTAAGTTTAACCGCAAAGCATAGCTACCATGGCGTTGCGGGCTTTCTCCCTGCAATAATACTAACAGCCATGATAAGTGAAATACTCTTGAAAGCGGCGTTACCCACCTCACCTCAGTCTTGTTGTAATACTTGGCCATGCTTTTATCTAATCTAAGGGTTCGGGGGTTGTTCCACTAACTGATCTTAGCCCTGAGATCAATGTTAGGCAATGATAGAAGACGGGCTTACGATTGAACTTCATGATCTTAGGGCTAAGATCGATTAGTGGAACAACTTCCAAACACAAGGCATAACTCTTGCCAGTCGCATTACTGGCTGATTTAACCCTTGCGGTATTTCCCTAGCTTTCTTGTGTCGAGGCAGTGGATCGCTGCACTGGAAATGCATAGCGGGCCTGGATTTCTAAACACAGATTTCTTAAGGAAATACTGCAAGGCCTAAATCAGCCAGTAATGGAGACTGGCAAGAGTTATGCCTTGCATTGGGAAGTTGTTAGTGGAACGGCCATAGTCTAATACTTAGACTCAAAAAAAAAAAAAAAAAAAAAAAAAAAATTGAAAAGGAGCCTTTTTTTATAGAAATATATATATATGAAAATTCCATTTCTTACAGTCTCCTTTTCAATATTTAATAACATGATGATATTTTAAGAATAACTACTTTTTTCATAGTCTGAGTGTAATACTAGAACGGCCCCCTGGCTGAGGTCACCTGATCTTGTTTTCGATTTATAGTTAATGACTATTTATATTATTTCTTAATTAAATGTTTTATTATCTGTTCAGGTTTTAAATAATCAATTTATAACAATGCAATAAACGGTTCATGTTCCAAGCATTATACAGAAATGATTAACATGACATTAGTCAGACTAATAAATGTAACTAATATTCAAAGCAATGACTGCCTGCTTGATTGATGAATGTATATTTTTCAAGTGTATTCCGTTGCGCGTTTGGTTATTATCTCTTCAAAACGTTTATTATTCAACGATAAAACAAAACCCATAGATCATTTTATGAAAACGTCAAATGTATCGATTATGCAATTGGTATTGCATGTTGCTAAATTCATGCAATACCATACGGCGTGTTGTGATGTGCAACATAGAATCGCGTTGATGTAGGGTGAGGTGAGTTGGGATTTAATGCCGCTTTCATGAGTATTTCACTTAAATCAGGGCTGCTAGTATTATGGCAAAGAGAAAGCCCGCAACGCCATATACATTGCGGCGAGACCTGAGAGCATCGGCTGGAACCAACGAACCATGGTTGGTACTGCTATTGTCGCGTTAAAGCACTGTTGACATTATCATATAAACTGTATAGTCATTTAAACAGGAAAGCCCGATAAACGGTCAACTGACAAGGAGATGTATTTTACCGATAGTTCTTAATGGAGGACTCCAACCACAACATGTTATTAGGCTCATCCCAAAACATTAATTTCTTCGCCAACTGTATATAAATGTGTACAATTGATTGATGTTCTTAATTATTTTAACCAAATATGTGTTCTAGTGTTCAAGCTTTCTAAATTGTAATTTATTGAAAGTGTCATTTTACGGCGCTTCACCAATTATTCACGTCTGGTGGTATGGGCCGGTGACACTTATGAAAATGGCCACTCTTTGTAATAACATCACGGTATGTTCTGGTAATATCAAAGACAGTCAAGCAAAAAACTTCCTCTAACCTGGTACCCAATTGCATGGGAGTTTGTTGTCTTTTCTGCAGATATACTTTATAGTAACACTGTTATATAATGGGCTCACACAATCTGCACCTGAGTCTCAATGGGAACTACGCATCCACCAGCACTGATTGCACCAACAGCATATCAATTCGACCACCGTGACTCGACGACAACGGCATGCGACAGTTAGGTTAAGCTACATTCAGTATCCCTCAAGTAGAACAAATTTAACATTGTTCTAGGCCTATTTGAGATCATACAATCTCCAATAGTACAAATTCTTGTACTTTTTCGGGACGCGTCTTTTGCGGGATTCGAACCCCACGTGATTCGAGCACTCACCTCGTTTACGATAGTGTTGTATTTGTCAGAGTACAACCGACTACAGGTTACATTGTCATCTCTGGTGCACACATGGTATGTTGTATTGTCCCGGGTCCCGTTGCTGAAGCTCGTCCCCTCCTCGTGTTCCCCGTGTTCCCCCGGGACGCACCACCAGTCCGGCATGGTACCGGTGAAGGACATGACAAGCATGCTCCAGCCCAGGAGACCACGTGGTCCAAGTATGATGACCAGCATGATCTTCTGATACAGACCAAAGGTCCATATGTTGTCGATGATTTCTTCCACGTGCATGGCGTTTATAACCTGAAAGTAAAAGGGTTGAACATTAATAAAGAGCAATCGAATGCCAGTGTTTCATCAGGTCAAGCAAGGACATAATATTAAAGGCGATGTGTCACGTTCTGCTTACTGAAATAAAGTGATCTCACATAAAGGTAAATATGTGTTACCAATGGCTAGATAATACTCCTCAATCAATAAAGAGAGTTCTAAAACGAATGTACATGGTTCACATTAAAATGGTCAAGGTAGTTCAAGTGATCTTACTGATAAAACGATACGAGTAGAGTTTTAAAATGGCAGAATGATGGAATGGTCAACTATTTCGCTGTCTGAACTCTCAAAATCGCACGAGACCTACACATCTACCTCTCACACTGAAGAGCTCCACAACATTGTCGCTTCATACGTCGCACCATTTCCATCGAATATTGATGACGGTTTCATGACCATAAATACACTTTAGTTCAGTAAGAACGGCGTGCTATGGCGACTTTAAAGTAATAAGTTGGTGAAATGTATTCGAAAAATAATGTAACCAATAGTAAACCACCCTTCTCTCTTCGGAAAGTAAAGTTTAAAAATGAGTGTACATGGTTCCGTAAAGCCATGGGATTCGCTTTTGTCATTCGAAATACTAAATTGTGTTCACAATAAAATGGCCGCCATGCAATTTTGGCTTTATACGCAACATCGTTATTACCACTGCGGATAATTGGTTTCTTTAATACGATGTTTTACCCTCTAAAGTATATATAAATGACATAAACAATCAATATAAATGGGAAATTAGAAAAAATAAAATTTTCAAAAAACGTGCTACTGCCCCTTTAAGCTGAATGGAAATTCACGTGAATTGCTTAATTGTTTCTTGACTGCATTTTGGAACGATTGACGTTGTGCATCGTGTACATTTCAAACAGTTTCCCGGGACCAACATTGTTGTGAATGACAGCTGACATGTGACATGTGATCTTGTGACCGAGTGCAAATAGTTCCGGCAGCACGTGATGTTTTTACACAATGTGTAATAACATTGTAGATTTATTAAACAGTGTTCTCTTGAACGGGCGTGTAATAAAGTATGTAAGTTGCCATCAGTTCTACAGAACTTTACAATAGTATAGAAAAAAATAAGTTCCCTAACATTAATGAAGCTGGGGTCGTCTCAAAATTCATATTTAATTTTGCGCGTGAACAGCAATGACCCTGTGATAGTGTACCCATCTTATGCCATTTACCCCATACTATGTATCATACCATTTACTATAAGATCTATATGTAACATCTATATTTCCAGTTTTATGACCTTTATACCCTGAATGGAGATAAATCCTAACATAGAATAGTACTAATGAAACGTTTACTGTCAACCGGTCAACTACAAATCGACCACGTGTTTGTGTGTATATTTACTAATATAAACAGCAAAATAGTGGAATCGCGTGTATTTCTGGAATCATTTAGCTGTCACGTGTTTTGCACACATCATATTATTCTCTTTGATCTCTTCCACGTGAATAGCCTACATCTTCTTTAAAGGGGCAGTAGCACGTTTTTTGCAAAATTTATTTTTCAAATTTCCCATTTATAATGATAGTTTATGTCATTTAAATCAACTCTAGAGGGCAAAACATCTTATTACACAAAACATTTATCGGTAGTGGTAAAAAAAACTATGTTGCGTATAAGGCAAAATTGTATGGCGACCATTTTATTGTGAACACAATTTATTATTTTTTATTACACAAACGATTCCCATGGCTTTACCGAAACATGTACACTCATTTTAAAGGATGGATGAAATGACATATGGTACAAATCGGATTCATTAAAATGGGATGTCAATTTGACAATTGCTCGATTTTAAATTTCTGAAATCGGTCCATAAATTACTTATATACGGCGTTTTAAAAAACCGCCTGATTTTGCCCCGTGAAGGGATGACTTCTGTGACGTATGTGGAGGAATTTGATTTTCAGCGATAGTCACAATTCAACGTAATTTCGCAACATTTTGATTGTTAATTTCACAAAGATATCTTCAATAAACCAACTTAAATTTCCCATATATCGAATGTTTAGATATCCAACTAGGTAATTCCGCAGATGACAATTACACAATTATTACATAAACATGTCTTTTTGGCGATGTAATACACCTCATAAATTCATTTAGCGGCAGTGATAATTATCATTAATTAATTAACGAGACATCGGCGGAGAAGCTATCTAGCCGCCCCGTCTATCGCTTATCACCGTCACGCCTCAGTGAGCATTTTCAAAAGGTTTCGCCGAACAAATTGCGATAGTGTTAAAATGGGTGAATTAAAATCGTCTTAATTATCAATTGCAAGTGTATATTGTCTCGATTTTATGCTCAATTGATTCCGATATACAATATACGTAGAGGTAATCATCTGTCATTCTTGAGAAAAATGCATTTCATCTATCCTTTAAACTTTATTTTCCGAAGAGAGAAGGATCTCTTACTATTGGTGAAATTATTTTTCAAATACATTTCATCAACTTATTTGAGCGAAAAAACGTGCTACTGTCCCTTTAATGGAATCAGAAGTTGAATGAGAAACGAGTTGTGTGGATTGCACGTACTCTTGCACTAAAGACGGTATGCACCAAGAACTTGTTTACCTTTAATATACAACAAGTAAAAGGTTGTCAATGTTACAATAGTTGAACATGTTTCGTGGTTGAAAGTATGTTTTTAATAAATGTAAATACTTTAAAGGGCAGTGGGACGTTTTCTCGTTCAAATAAGTCGATGTATTTGAACAATAATGTCACAAATAGTAAAACACTCTTCTCTCTTCGGAAAATCAAGTTAAAAAATGAGTGAACATGGTTCCGTTACGCCATGGGAATCGTTTTTGTCATTCGAAATAATAAAATGTGTTCACAATGAAATTGCTTTATATGCAACATTGTTATTACCACTAGAGATAATTGGTTTATGTAATAACATGTTTACTCTCTAAAGTAAATATAAATGACATAAATTATCATTACAAATGGGAAATTTGAAGAAAATCAAATGCAAAAAAACCTGCTACAACCCCTTTAAGGCCTTTTAGTTCTTAAAGGTACATCCATTGTGTTGGTTGGGGTCAAATATTCAAAACGATATTAATAGTGTTACTTTATCGAGAAGTACCGACTGTTACCGAAAACTACCATTTTGGTCAGTCGACGTAGTATATTGATCGAAAACCGGACAATGCACCGCTTGTGGCGCGCGTCAATCAGTCAAACGTAATTTTCGAAACTTATTTACAAAAGGCAACAAGATAAATTTGTGTTGATAATGTTTAATAGGTCATTTAACTACTGTGCATGTAAATGGGCCGTGCACTTTCGGTTTCTACACATGCATAATGATGTTTACTCGATTTTAATTGGAAACTAATAATTATGATATATTTTGCGATTGGGAATGAATATGCTAGCTGAGTGAATTTATTTGTACTGTAAACAACACGTATGGTGTGTTGAGACGTATTAAAGCCAAATAAAATTTTATGAAACACAATGGATGTACCTTTAAGGAGCAGACGATCATGGTTTTGAGACTTGACTTCTGTGACCCCTTTCCACGGAATATAAAGTCAAACAAATAATTCCCATCTGCCAAGTGGTATGTATACAAGACATTAGCTCCAAGGGTTTTAAGCTCTTGAAGAGTAGACAGAAATAGATTTTAGGGCAATGACTCTGCAACCCTTATTATCACATGACACCAACATTAATAATTCATAATTTCCATCTGTCAAGGAGTTTATTTACAAGATTCACGGTAATGGCCTTAAGTACCTTTCCTACTACAAAGATATTCTCCCTCTTTTCATTAATGTTATAAATTGTAATAATGTAGTCGTAATAATGCCTATAAATTGATAATTTGGGTAAGGAGGGAGCATATGTTCTCTGAGATCGATTCTGCGTGTATGATTGCCACCTTCTGAATAGATAAATCAATATACTGATCATGCTATGAATCGGGCACTACAATTATTTCAGATTCAGTCAAAAGGTCATACCCCTGCTGTAATTGACAATGGCGGGTCCAGAGGAGGCATATGGGGTTGCTATTAAGGGGGTTAGAACCAACCCCTCCTTTGGAATTTTTGGAGGTAAATCTGATGGACTCCAGGGTGAACCCCTCCCCCTTTTCAGTACGTGAATCCCCCCACCCCAAATGAAAATTCCATAACTAAAAATGATTTTTAAGCCCATCTGAAAACTCGTGTGTCAAGAGCTCGCGATTCATTTGAACTCGACTCTCTTAATGCAATCCTTATTTGTGCGCTTTGAGCTTGCTGTGGTATGGAACAATGCGCGGTACAGGTACTCTATCATAATTAATTTATTATTATGATATATATGCCTTGTTTCTCTATCAGAGTATTTCGTCATATCATACTTGGTATATGACACATGATCTCTCTGATTTATTACACAATATTGGTTATATCTCCCAGATTGAAAATCCAAATGTCACCATGTGGAAAATCCTTAGCCTCTCCATATAAACGTTGCACTAAAGCATTAAAGAAGTTGTAAATCCTAGTGTTTCCTTAATTGACTTAAAGGGACATAATTATGTTGGTGAGGTCACTTATATGTCCAGTGTTATAATTTGTGTTATTTAATTGAGAATTATCAACTTTAATCGAAAATATGCCCATTCAAAGTCGTGGTCATGATTAAAGGCCGGGCAAATGGACCTTGGCTTGCTGCAGCCATTAAGTCAAACGTAATTTTGTAAACTTCAAAAAAGCTTATAGGAAAATAGATTTGCTTCTATAGCGTTTAATAGGTTTTATAACGAGCACATACGTGAGATAGAGCCATAAGTGTCGGCTACTACACACACACATGAGACCGTTCCTTGGTAGTCATTGAAACACATATATATTGGACATATTGAGCATTTTGGGGTGAATATGAAAGTCGAGTAAGAAGATATAACATAAACCATCACCTTTTGTAATATGGTACATTTTAGAACCGAATAAAATATTATGCAAAACTGATCATGAATCTTTACATCCTTTCTTCGAGGAATTTGCACCGTGTCGTTCAAGAGAGAATGAGCGCTACTTGAGCGCTACATTGAGTGATCAATGAGCGATTATAAGCGCTCGCTGTTATGGAACGGAGCCCAGGTCTACGTCTTTAATTTTCTGAGATGGAACAAAACTTTCAAAATCCAAATATTCGAACATGTGTCATTAATTCTAATTAGTTATCTATTTTAACGACGCCTTTCCAGTCCTTTGGGATTTGCTTTGATAGATTATCGAGTTGAGATAGTTTGGGGTCAGCAATAGATTATATCAATTTTGAAGGCTTCCTACTTCCTAATATTCTAATATTAAGCATTAAAATGAAATGAAAAATGATTATGAACACATATGGTTCTATAAAAGTAAAGCATTTCTTTAAATTTATTTTCATCTTGAACACATGTGTTACGTGCGTGATAAATTATAGCTGAACTCAATATGCTTTCCGAAAGATCTGCTAAAACACACTGGAAGTATCTTCAAACGGGTATTACGCAATACCTAGTTCTTTGGTGTCATGAACAGAATGTAATGGTCCCCCGTGGCGGACGAGTTTTAGGGGAACTTTTTTATGCTTTCATGTATCCAAAGACGTATATCACATCCATCTAATTCCTTGATGTATCACATATTTTTAGACTTGACTTGAGGTATGTTTGGAGCCAGTACTTAATCTGTTCATTGATAAAATTTCGATATTCTTTGATGATAATGATATCTTCTAATGAGACACTAAATAAACTGCATGTATAAAAGAAGCAAATACGAAGTTGGGTTTCATAAATACTTATCTTAATAATTGTATGCCTATTTTGATTAATCCGAATAACAGGTCCCGGGTCAGCTGTACTGGCACGAGACGGAGTCGAGGGCCAATACAACGTACCGATTCGGTCGGCAATACGGAGAGATAATTTATATTTATAAATGAACAAATATTTGTTTGAACCATAGTAAATATTCATTTTTGTCCCTGTTTATTTATTCTGGTTCAAATACCGACTCGATTGACGTAGTAAAAATACTATATACACGTGCCTTAGGAGTATTAAAAGTTAATGGTACATGGTTAATGGTAAAGTATATATGTCCGCATGTTGGGCACTGCTTCTGCGTCATTCAACCCATTCAATTCGTTGACCATTGATTAAAATAATTTCTATCTATATGCAACACGTGTTTGCGGCTTACTAAATAACCCTCCGCTACATCTGTATTTAATAATAGAAATTTAATAGCCATGAAGACCCTACTAACCAAGTATGCCCTAAAAATTATGACTTTAATTACTTTTGAGACCTCGTGTTTAGAAGCATGCATATTTGAAGAAAGCATTCCATTAACTTTCTCTTGAGTCACCAGTTTGGTCAGACGTTGACAGATCCCTTTTTAACATTCTCACACCAAATATGAACTAAATTCACCATCTTAGGGATATAAAGCTATCATTGGTTGTAATAAATGATAATCAACAAAATCGACTTGTGTTGTATGCGTATGTGACAAACATGCTATACAATTGAAGACATTCAATATTATTGTTCCTTGAAATGGCGCAGTAATCATACATGTGACTGAACTGAGACTGAACTGTGACTGAACTGAGACTGAACTGTGGCTGAACTGTGACTGAACTGTGACTGAACTGAGACTGAACTGAGACTGAACTGTGACTGAACTGAGACTGAACTGTGACTGAACTGAGACTGAACTGTGGCTGAAATGGGACTGAACTGTGACTGCATATGAGGATACATCATATGGTATACATACACACATTTACATTTGTATACATACACACATTTACATTTGTATACATACACACATTTACATTTGTATACATACACACATTTACATTTGTATACATACACACATTTACATTTGTATACATACACACATTTACATTTGTATACATACACACATTTACATTTGTATACATACACACATTTACATTTGTATACATACACACTTACATGTACATTTGTATACAAACACACATTTACATTTGTATACATACACACATTTACGGTACAGTAGTGTATGCCATTACATGTATAGAAAGCAAGAAATTGTCCAAAATTGAACATTATACATAAATGTGTATATTCAGAGATAAAAAGATACATGATTAACTCGACGATCATAAGTCAAGGATTATTTAGCGATATATTTAATAAACACATGATAGCGCCACAGAGCAAGGCGTGCCTTCCTAATGTACCTTCGCTTTATTGGTAAAAAATGTCTTCATTTTAAGAAAATTTGGCTTTTTAGAAAAAGAAGACTTAAGATAGTTAACTCTTGTATTTATAAAATAAGAACAGATTAATGATTAATGAAACCCATCACCAATATCAAAACAATCATCATCATAACAATCTGCCCATGCATGCCAGTTGTTCAATACAATATAATACAATATACAATAGACGAAGATACATGTACAGTAGAAATCTTCTTGCATAAGAAATCCTCAAAATAGTTTTTATGGCGTGACCTGTATATGAAACATGAAACTGGGCTCAACATTCGAGCAAGCTTGGGTACGTTCTTCAGTACAATAAAGTGGAACAACCTCTTGACTACCAACCGTGTACTCTAGTCTACATTGTACGTGGGAACACTCACGCTAGGCGTGTCTTCACGGTCGATGAAATTGCATGTGGGCTAGTCTCTGCGATTTGTTTTGTTCGTCATAACAGGTTTCCTCATGTTTGGACTACGTGTTCATTCATTGTCCTTGACAATGACCAAGTATTAGAAGATCCGACTTGATACTTCCCCAGTTCTATCTACACCCGTCTTAAGCACTAAGAGAACTCCAACAGTAGGCTTGTTGAATGTACAAATTGAAAAGAAATGATATCGTGAACCAACATGAAGTTGATATCAGATGAAAAACACTCAACATAAAGGGACTGTAGGACGTTTTTTGCAAAATTTACTTTTTCAAATTTTCTATTTATTTTGATATTTTATGTAATGTAAGTTTACTTTAGAGGGTAAAACATCTTATTATACAAACCAATTACCCGTAGTGGTAATAACGATGTATGAGGCAAAAATTTTATTGTGAACTTTTTTTTTTTTCGAATTACACAAACTATTCCAATGGCCTTACCAAACCATGTACACTCATGTTTTAACTTAATTTTCCGAAGAGAGAAGGGTGTTTTACTATTGGTGACATTATTTTTCAAATACATTTCATCACCTTGTTTGAGCGAAAAAAAGTGCCACTGCCCCTTTAAAACATATTTTACAAGATCAAAGTGTTGAGTGAAGCGTAACAACACAGTCCAGTGAACAGATCTAAAATATAAAAACGAGGTAACTATCAAAGGTGTGTCAAAGGAAGGAGGTATTATAGGGATGATTCAGTCACTTGACAGACACTACTTTTCATGAGTTTTTATCAAGATATATACAATCAACAACCACCAATGCACAATAGATAACCTCAACTGGCTAAGGTACTAGGGTAAAGGATTTCAGTTCTCTTAGGCAAGTGGGTCAAAACGTTTACGGACGGATGTACGAGCGGACGTAAGGCTTCCATCCCAGCCAAGCTAAGTCTGTGGCTGATGACATTTAAAGTGTGACTACTTCTGTTTTATACCGTAGCTGCTTTGTTGAAAACATGGTCTGACCACAGACGGAACAACTTCCAAACACAGGGTATAACTGCATTACTGGCTGATTTAACCCTTGCGGTATTTCCCTCGCTTTGTTGTGTCAAGATAGTGAATCGCTGCACCAGAAATGCATAGCGGGCCTGGATTTCTAAACACAGATTTTTTAAGGAAATACTGCAAGGCCTAAATCAGCCAGTAATGGAGACTGGCAAGAGTTATGCCTTGCATTGGGAAGTTGCAGACGGAACTACTTTTAAGTTAGTGATACCGCTCATGTTTAAGCAGTCTCAGGGGTTACACGAGCACTTTCTGTCTAATTGAGTTTCGACAACCAGCAGCAGACATTCGCGGTCTTACTATAACGTTATGATTGAAGTCTAAAGATACAGTAATGTGCAGAATTAAGTACACCGCATATCGAGAAATGTTCGCGAACACTGTGTACTTAACTTTCCACAGTTGTAAGCGTATAGGATATGGTCCGAAAAAAAACTAAAATTTAGCCTGTGCAATTAAATAATTACCTCCATCCATGTGATTTTATTTCTTAAAGGCACTGTAGTACACTCTCTCGTGCTCCCGAAACGGATTATAACTTACCAATGCCTATAAATAATATTTTTCAATCATTAATAATAGTTAAAAAAACGACTGTATATAATATATATAAACCATGCGAGTCTATTTCCCTTCAAACGGCCATTTTAAGGTGATCACACTATAACTGTCACTCGAGGGTAGTTCAGGTGATCTGACTTCTGACTGATGTTGCGATATCTAAACACTCAGAGTAGAGTTTTAAATGTGGCACCATGATGGAATGGTCAACTATCTCGCTGTCTGTACTCTCAAAATCACATGAGACCTACACATGTACCTCTCAAACTAAAGAGTTCCACACCACTGTCGCTTTATACGTCGCACCATTTTCTACCGATACGGATAACCATTGTCTCTGGATACCGCTTATAAAGTTATTTAATGAGATGGTTTACCCTCTAACGTAATTGTACACTCTTTTAAAATAAATGTCAAAATTTTAAATTGTGTAATTGAGAAAACAATATGCATGCAACGTACTATAGTGCCTTTAAACGTTCAGTTATTTAGTTTTTCTGGACTTGATGAATAAGGACTTACGATGCAGACTGTAACGCTGTTATTTTTTTACAGTCATACATGTTGGGCAGGACAAGTCAGAAAAGTCTCAATTAGTGTTGGGCAATCAGTTGCTACTAACTTTCAACAAAGTGACAACTGACTATGAGTAGAACTCGCGTCTGAACTTTAAATCAGTGCAAATGTACTTTCATTTAGTGTTACAAAGGGCCATTGATGTTATTTTCTGTTTGTTTTGACCACGAAACAGGTAAACATTTATATACCGTAGGAGGCTGTACATTAGTTGAACTGTATTGTGTACCTGTTCATTATTAGCGGCAATGTAGGGTAAGGTAAGCATCGGGTTTACACAACTTTGCTTTAACTATACTGAATATTAATAATAATGCTAATGTTAACGTTTAATATCCATCATATGCTGTTCACATGCACATTATTACCCTGAAGGAATTTTACTTTCTATGCTGTTATCCAGATCGAACTCGGCATATATACAAATATGCCACTGGAAAAAAAGATGTTTTCACTGCTTTGATGTCATTGAAGATGAAGCCCATGTCGTTCTTCATTGGCCCCTATATATTTCAACTAGAGAAGCCCTTTTTAACACATGCCAAGCAAAATGGAGTTCTTTTAATACTTTTACTGACCTGGAACGATTTATTTTAGCTAGCCCAAGGGTTTTTAGGGAAAGTACCAGAAGCTGCAAGCTTATTTTAGAACAGCACGGAAAATCTTAGCCAAAGATTGACCCCTTTTACCTTTTGTATATTTTATGTTCTTAAATTGAAGTTATTATTTTATGAAAACGTACTGTTTTAATGTGAATATATATCTTACAAACTGTATTTACAACCTTTACCATTTTATGTACACTTCTTTTAAAGACAATTAGTCTCTCGTAACCTTATTGTTAGGTTGGCTCATGTATTTTATATTGTATATTATATTTTTATGTAAATGAGGTGAGACTGAAAAAACTGTCTGTCTGTCTGTCTGTCTGTCTACGAAGTGCTCCACGCGAACGTGTAGGATCATACTCCCCGTGTACAGGTACCCAGTAAACGGTTAGGCGGACTGGGTGAAATGTCTCGACACAGTATGATACCCAGGTCCCAAATTTGGTGTCTCAACCGGGATTCGAACCCGCGCCTTTGGCTTGACGCGCAACCCACAATACCAAACGTACGCCAACGCCTTACGAGTTCATGTCATAGGTCAATTCGATTCCGTACTTCTAGTTCTAACTACTATGTGGTGACTTAAGTCGTTTCGCTCCGCGTTGTGGTTTAATAAGACGTTAACAGACATTCACTGTCCGACCGTAACGTCAACTTTTAATCGTAACTGGTGCGTGAAACCCACTCTTGGTGAACGACTGACACGGTTGGGGATTAATAACAAAAAAATGTTATACAAAAAAACCCACCATTCATTAACTCTAAGGACATTTGTGTATATTTCATTGATTCATCAATAAATGCACAATATATCGTCTTTGAATAAAGTACATACGCCTTTCTACAATAATATAAACTATTCTAAACAGTGAAGATAAAAATATTATTATAAATCTTCGTAGCTTTCTGAAATGTACACATTAAACTGGAGCTAAATGTCAAAACCTATACCAAAGTTACCATAAATTGCGTAAATATGAATATATTAATATTTTACTGTGTCACAAACAAAAATTCTACATTTAATCTTATTCCATTTCTTCTAACTGCATTACTTAAAGTCGTATAACTTCCATAAGCCTCACACCCATTGATATAAATTAAAGGCTTCAAGAAAACCTTGAATACAGTTACCATAGATAAGTGACATTTATATGAAATTATATATACATTTGTATATTAATCTTTCATTGTCTCAGAAACAATTTTTTTAATTCAATCTTCCTTTATAGTGAGTGAGTGAGTTGAGGTTTAACGTCGCTTTCAAGAGTATTTCACTTATATCACGGCTGCTAGTATTATGGCAGGGAGAAGCCCGCAACGCCATGTGGCTATGCATTGCGGTGAAACCTGCGAGCATCGACTGGAACTAGTGAACCATGGGTGGTAGTGCGCTGAAATTCAGTGTAGCATTGCACCTAAACCTTACTGCGTGTAGAACAGTTCTCTACTGCAGACAAAGTTGCCGTGCCCCTGGCGGGATTTGAACCCCGGACCTCTTGATCCAAGCTGAACGCGCTAACCACTGCGCTATCCCGCCCCCCTTGCTTTATATCTTCTAACTGTATGACTTAAACGTATATAAATTACATAGCCTTAAACCCATTAATATAAAAAAAAACGCTCAAACATATATAGTTACCAGATGTGACATGTATATTTATGAATACTGTAACGTAACTGCTAATATATATGTTTAAACTGTTCGTTCCAGATCACAAATTACAAAAATCTCATAAATCAAAATCGGCAGACATCGAATGAATAATCACGCTTATAGATTAACAAATAAAACTATGAACATAACATTAATGATGAAAAAGTTCACTGGATTACTGAATGTCCGAATCGATTGTGCCGTCCTCGCTTGTTGGAAACACGTGTTGTCGGTGTGCATAGATCAACGTAGTTGCTTGTTTTGACAGGTTTATGTGTTTTGTGTTTTATGTTTTGTTTCCTTAGCATTCATCCATTATAATTAAATCAACACCTTGTGTTTATATGCATATATACATGTAACGTTGTATATACACGAAGGAAATAAAATCGCATATTAAAACAATGGTTGAACTTCTACACATCAACTTACATTAAAATGTATTGTGAAATTATTTGAAGACATAGAATAAATAAACTAAAAGTACTTGCCTTTCGATTCCGAACAACACTCCTCCGTAGATATGTAGTGATGGATTTGGTTTACACTGTCTTAACAACGTTAAACAAATGTTAGCGTTTTATTTCAACACATATTTAATTATGGACGAATAACTATGTATAATCTGCCACCGATCTCTACTTATGTGTAGTTCGTTACGGAAGCGTGTTTAGACGTATGTTCCAAAATGACTTGCTGAATCACACTTATATAAAATCGTTCGGCACATTCCGTGTAGCCGAGTGTTACCGAACTCTTTGTCACAATCGGTCACGCTCTCGGCTCCCGAATGTCATCGGGCGTCAGACTAAAACACAACAACCCCGCAACAATCCCGCGTGACAAGAGCGACACGGATACAGCTCCGCTGGTGTCGACAGCAAAGCTACTAAGTATAGACCAACACCTTACATAATGTCATTTTACCGTTAGAAAATGGCGTCTTGGGTTGTCGTCTGCTTCCCACTGAAAGACTAGGTGTCACTGTGAAGGGTATATCCCATCTGTGCGTCGAGACTCGGCACTGTACGAATACCTGCCCTCGGAATGGACGTGAAAGCAACAGTATGGAAGAGGCTGGACGAAGCGCCCTCGCACTAGCTAGTTATTTATGGCAATATACCACGTGGGGCGGAATCACTTCAATGGGGAAAGAGAGCAAACGTTCTCCAGCTTGAGCCTAGCGGCATTTGTTGATACGCAGGCGAACGACGTGCACTCCGCCAATCCGCAATTGGGAGGTGCTTTCTGGTTCAAAGTGGATGCTTGAACAGTATTGATCTAGGGCTCACCAAGAGGTGATGTCAAATATTGATTAGGGTTGGCAGAAACCACGTGGGATGCTCCTCGCGAGGGTGGAGAGGGGTGGGTCGTATCATGTAAATGAATCTATTACCAGCGGAATCGATATTCTCTTTCATGAATTATGACGCAGTTCTATCAACGCCATGTCCAAGCAAGAAGCTATTACCGCGGAGTCGATCGTTTTTAGATGCTGTGGTAATTCTGAACGGATATTGATTGACATTATTAGATATTGGTTCTCTTGGTCATGAAAGTCCTTCGTGAATTATGCAATGAAAAAAAACATGGCTTTTCTTAACACGACTCCCCTTCGACCGCAGTGGCGTATCCCCTACCCCATATATGTGTGTGAATGCGTGTGCGTGCATGTGTATTGTTGGACTAACACTGACCATAAACAGAAAATGTGGTATTAAGAGCTTTGTTCAATCAGTATAAAAATGATGTTCTTGTTCATTTACAAACTCCTTACACGGAATGTAACTTATTTCAATCCGGTGTTAGGATGAAGATCAGCTAAATGCAAAATCGTTTGAAATTACAAAACTCGACTTATCGCATGAATGAGCATTCCGGATATCATTAATTATGCTGCTCTGCGAGTCTAGAGGAAAAAAGCCTTTCTGGAATTTAATTTTATGATTGGTTAATCAAATGATACAGAAAGAAGAATCACATATATAAAAATAAAAATATGTACGAACACACGTAAAGGGAAATGTCTGTGGTTTGAAAACTTGAAAACGTGCTATTTTATTGTCTGCAGGTAATTATTTCATTTAAAACTTACACTTCAACACTTCAATTTGACTATGAATGAGTTGTATGATATACTCAAACGACTAGTTAGAAATCGAAGTAGTAAATATTAGTGGTTAAACCGAGGGAAGTAACAGAAGTAGTAGTAATAATACCAGTATTAGTAAAAGTAAATAGTGGTAATAGAATTTGCTTATAGTGCTAGCAGTAGTAGTGCTATAGCAGTAGAAAAGTAGCAAAGAAGTAGTAGTAGAAGTAGTAGTAGCAGTAGTAGTAGTAGTCGTAGGAGCCCTAGTAGAAGTAGTAGTAGCAGCAGTAGTAATAGAAGTTGTAGTAGCAGTAGTAGCGGTAGTAGTAGTAGTGAGCGAGTGAGTTGGGGTTTAACGCCGCTTTCAAGAGTATTTCACTTATATCGCGGCTGCTAGTATTATGGCAGGGAGAAAGCCCGCAAAGCCATGTGGCTATGCACTGCGGTGAAACCTGCGAGCAGCGGCTGGAACTAGCGAACCATGGGTGGTACTACGCTGAAATTCAGTGTAGCATTGCACCCAAACCTTACTGCGTGTAGAACAGTTCTCTACTACAGACAAAGTTGCCGTGCCCCTGGCGGGATTCGAACAGTGGAAGTAAAAGTAAACGTAGTAGTAGCAGTAGTTGTAGTAGCATAACTAGTAGTAGTAGTAGTAGTAGTAGTAGTAGTAGTAGTAGTAGTAGTAGTAGTAGTAGTAGTAGTAGTAGTAGTAGCAGAACAGGTAATTGGAGATACGTACTTTTGATTGCTCCGTTCATATGTACGTTGGTGTATTAACACAACAAAACCATGTTATGTTGTGTGTGTGCTCTATTCCACATGTACGTGTGTAACTCTCCGTCAACATGTGCCGCCTATAGGCCCACCAGCTGTCTCGGTAGCGGAGACAGGGCCTATGAGTTGAATCGGTCGTTGTGACCTGCTTTACAAATAACGCATAGTCTCTGAAAAAATATTAGTTTTGTATTATTTCTTTCATTAACATTTGAGATATTCTTTCCAAATATTAAAAAAAGTGAAATAAGAACCTATTTGCTATTCTGGCATCATCGTGTTTCGATTTATAGTAAGGTGAAAGTGATTCAGGAGATTTTAAAAAAGTACATCCATGTGCACTGGTCTGTTACTCAGATGTGAACGAATTCTTAGTTAACTTACACCTAATTATAAAAAGTATATCACCTAGAACACAAAAGGTAAAGTATTCATAGATATTGATATGTACAACCAATCATCGAAATTGATATGTATATCAAATTAAATTTCATTAGTATTAAAAGGACTGTATTATTGCTTAATTATAATGTTTTTTTAAATTTTTTGTCATATTAGAAATGACATGTCTGCAAAGTAGTAGCATTGCACTTGTGATCTGACCCTTGTCAAGAACAGCTGGCGTCACCATTGTCATAGTGATTCATTCATTTGTTGTAATGAATATATAACTCATTGTCCGCGGAATCCGATAGTTTGTAAAACGCTGTAACGTCGACTTTATTGGAACGTTATTAAAACTGACTTTGTGATACTAATATTGTTACATCAAATCAAACTTTCTATTGAAATAATTTCTTTATTTTTCATTTAACTGAAGCTGAATCGAGGGGACAGGCAAGATTCCCAAGCAAGATTCCCAAGCAAGATTCCCAAGCAAGATTCCCATCAATGACGTCACTATAAAAATGCCAGTTTGATTATGTTTGCGTACCATGTAGACTCGTTATGTTTATGTCACCATATAATAACTTAATTACCTACTATCTATGTGATTTTATTTCTTAAAGCTTCTAGTAGACCGAGTCTGATTAAAATTGAACCTTTGATAGTTATTATGTAAATAATAACAATTTCATTTTAGTGAGACTTTCAGTAGATCTAGACTGTATTTAAGGCTTTTTAACACAGTCATTGGACAGGGCAACAGAACACACCACAGAAGAGTTAAATCATCATCCAGAGCCAGGGATCATTACACAGTGAACTTAATAAGATGACAGAAGAAGAAGAAGAAGAAGAAGAAGAAGAAGAAGTCTGAAGAGTGAATAGTCTACGTTTAAACATGTTGGTAATGAGTGCAGCTACGGAATTAGATAGATCGTCGCACTGCATAATAAATAAATAAATACATTGGTCTGGAATTGACAAAGTACTGATATTAGGATGTTTAGAGGAGACACGATCAAAAAAAGGGGTTCTCAGATCAGAATATAAATTACAGTCTATTAGAAAGTGTGTATCGTCCTCAATCTTTACAATATCTACATACACGTTGCTCTAATGGAGTTTTGGGCTTCTTAAACCGGCCAAGTTCGACCTCTAAGGGGAGTCTAAGGGGAGTGTGCCACATCTAAACAATTGTAAATTTTGGAAAATTTTCCCAACATGGCAATCCCAAGACTTCGTTATTGTGATGACACAATGTGATGACACAATGTGGTGACAACCCCAGGGAACAAGCAACCTGTGGTGATTGATAGGCGATTGATATGGATAATTCTATGGATATTATAAGTATATTGTACAGTGGCAGATATCATACCATTATGTTAAATACGATCTCTTATATGTCGTATTATCAATTGTTTCGTCAATAGCTAACAAAATACATTGTAGACTATAGACTCATTGGTAATTCACATCACTCACCTGTCTTTTAAACATAAACTACCAGGAAAAAGATAATAAACACTTATGTTGGTTTTATCATATGATTGATTTTCAATTGCAAATATATCTAATTCTTGATGTCATACTCTAAGGCAGGCGTTTATATTTTTACAATCAAAATAAAAAATGTAATTTACATTTAAAAATTAAAATAAATTTGGATACAACAAAACTGTTCATCTACACATAAGTCATATTCTATGTGAAAATTGATAAATGTGCTTGATTCTGCACACATTTACAACATTTTTAACATGGTAGGGGTCATGTTGGCTTAAATTTTATTTCTTACCCTTGTCTTCATTAACAAAGATATTTTAACTAAAATTTAACCACAGTCACCAATTTATTCATTCGAACTACTGCAGATAACTACAATTGCATCGTACAATTGTCAAATGCATCTGATTTCTTTTAAAATATTGAATTAATCGAAAGCAAGATGTATACTTTGCAGTTTATAATGTGGTCGAATTGGTGGGGTTTTTTAATTACATATGTTCACTTTATCCTTACTTCCGTTACGACATCAATGAATGAATCAGAAATCGTACTGTACAAATACTATTTTATAATCTGTACGTTCTGATATGGAATATAACAACACTAGTTAATAAAAGGCACATATATCCTAGGCTTGCAGAGGATATGTTTATGGGGTGTAGGTGAATTCGTAGGCCAGACCGGTTCGTAGGAGTATATTTCAGTGGATTCGAAGGAGGATCGGCCGGTGAATTCGTAGGAGTTCGTAGTTTAAGGGAATAAATGTTTATAGACTGACTTTATGGTACGATATTATTACAATTAAATTATTAATAACTTATTAAATGATATTTTGACAATAACACGTGTTTACTTGTCCGCTGTGTTGCGTTTTGTGTTCAATAAAAAAAATCGTGTGTTCAGTGTTGTTATTATTTACTTTGGTCGAGTTTTTTTTATAACTAAATAAAAGAATCAGGTAAGTATGATTATATTCCGGTTTACATTACACATTTACACAATTTTGCGGCATTTCTGAGCGGCAAATTTTGCGGCAAAAGTGCGGATTTCCGCAAGAGTTGCGGAATTCTCATGAATCTCAGCAATCATATAACCCTTGTTTTGTTAACGTTGTTCATGTACATACTTCCTAATTTATATTCCTTTATTGATACAACTTAACACCGACAGAGTATTTAGCAATCAAAACATCTCACACCATGTTTTTTTAACAAACAAATAACGTACTTTACAAGTTTGGTGAGTAGGCTAATTACTTGGGCTCAAACTTTGACTCAGTTTCGTATACAAACACACACAAGGTATATAAGATTCGAGACATTGTGAGTCTCGTACTGCAATCTATCAACATGACATGGTATCCAAAATATGTTATAACATGTTATAAGTACTAAAGTAATAAATAATAACAGTCAAACGAATATTTACAAGTTTAAATATCACTTTATGATATATATTTTAATCCTCCTACGAATTCACGAGTCCTACGAATTCTCGGCTCCTACGAACTGGTCTGGCCTACGAAATCACCGCATCCCTGTTTATGTATATCAACGAGGGTTGTATTATATTTAATATCAGAAGACACTTTGTTGGCATTGTCTCCTAGGAGATTGGTCGCACACCAACTTCCAAACGCAAGGCATAACTCTTGCCAGTTTGCATTACTGGCTGACTTAACCCTTGCGGTATTTCCCTCGCTTTGTTGTGTCAAGACAGTGAATCGCTGCACAAGAAATGCATAGCGGGCCTGGATTTCTAAACACAGATTTTGTAAGGAAATACTGCAAGGCCTAAATCAGCCAGTAATGGAGAGTATGCCTTGCATTGGGAACTTGGTCTCACACAAGCAATTTCGCTTGTTGGACACAATTTTGGATGATACATATGTATTTAGTGATTGTTAAAATTGTAAATAAATATACTACTCGGATAATGATATACGACATGCCTGTGTCATGTTTATGTTTTAAATAAAGATTAATTGACGGAACAGCGACCAGATGGTACCAAGGCTTATTTAGTTATAAAAACTATTTTAGTCAGCAAAAGTGTCTTCAATATCAAATATTTATGTGATTCTGTAATGGACAATGTAATCGGAGCAGTGGATTCGTCAACATAATTGTTTTGACGAATCTCCTGCTCCGAATGCATTTTCCATCTTAATCCATGTATGACGTCACGAAACATGTAACATGTTCACGAAACATGTAATTACTACTAATTACATGTATCTTAAACAACAAATTTCAATTGGGGTTTTGCCACATGTCTTGGCAATTTAACAAATAATGATTACCTTTACTGGTTTTACCTTCTTTAGTTTTAAATTTTATTTCATTCATTTTCTGCATTCCTTCAGTGAAGAGACAATTATGAACGTTTATTGAAACGTGTAAAAATACAGCATCAAATATCAATAAAAGTACAAACTATAATCGTTATGAATATTGAACGACAATGTTACAACTAACAATTTATTCATTTTCTCAACGATAACATTAAATCACATTTCAGAGGGTAGCGAGATCACGATAAACAAAAGCATATCACTAATTTACTTTGTCAGTATTTATTATAAGGTTTAACGATATTCGGTTCAGAAAACACAATATATGGACAAACAAGTTTATAATAAATATAAATGACGCTCCAATTACAGTCGTCAATTTCAACGATTTCAATATGGTTTGTGGTTACCTAAGAGCTTGGTTGTTGTTTACCTGTCGTCCTTTCAGGATAATGTTTTCAATGAATAATATTTGTTAATCAAATCAAGTATCAAATATTAAGAATTAATGAAAGAAACTTACCTTATCACCGATCCAAGCGAACAATATAAATATCCAAATACACAAGAACACAAATTGTAAACTTATAAATCCATCACTGTTAGAATTTTCAACCACAAGATTGTGAAACTTGCTCTTCTTCAACAAAAGCCTTTTCGCAACTGGTAAAGTTCGCAAACAAATTGTTCTGACGATTTCATACTTAATTTAATTTCATTGGTTCCTTGGTTTACCCATTAATTGTTATTATACAACTAGATTGAGAAAAAAATAGTGTTCATGTTGTTACAACCAACTCATGACACCGAGACAGAGAGACAGACAATTGTCTCAGTACCACCTGCACTTGTTTATACAAGTGTTTTGACACTTACCGGGAAGCAGACATTTGGTATTACAGTAAAAATCCTATGATGCTTGAGGGATGACGGATAGTGTTGTTTTAACGGATTAACTTTCTTGGCTATACTAACTACTTAACGAAATCGGTCGGTCATTATGTGGCTTAATTACATTGTCCTAAAGACATAGCAACACACAGACAAGTAAAAACATGTCATAGAATGAAAATTACATTTTTATAGCAATACAACATATTCAGATGTAATCAATAAAGCATACTCAACCCCTTTTGATAAAATTAGGTATAGGTTTATATTAGATGGCCATGAGTGAAATACCATGTGTACAATATATTAAGGAAGATATCACTGTATTATATCTACATCACTTGTTCAATGTATTTACTTGCTTGTATATAGCGGTATTAAAATAAGTCAAACGGGCTTGTTTGCAAATCCTTTTCTGTTTACTGAATAAGATATGTTATCTATCCCATAATCATTGACATGGATTTGATTATCCATGAATCGGTATTATATAGCATAACAGATATCCACTTGTGTAGCTACGTCTAACTTACCATATAATACATTATATACATATATGTATATGACAAAGCTAAAGTTGTCTTCCCAGATAAACCGTTACCAGATGTTGATTATAGAATTTGATTAAGTGAATTTGTTTTGACACGAAATGAAGTTAAAAAGACATTCTCATAGACATATTATTTTGCATTTTAAACAATAAATTTCAATTTTGTCAAACCATATTTAATTATTTTGCAAGACTACTCTTGTCCATTGAAAGAACATGTAGTATTAAATAGATATACATACCATTTAGCGATTAAAACGTAGTTTTCTTCTTAATTCATGCATGACGTCACGAAACATGTGATTATTTGCATTTTAAAAAATAAACTTCTAAAGATCTAAACTGACTAAAGTTTGTTACACCGTATTTAATTATTTTACAACACTACTGTCAATTGAAAGAACATGTAATACATTCCATTTAGATAGTAAAATGCATTTTCTTTCTTGATCCAAGTATGGCGTCACGAAACATGTGATTATTTAAACAATTAATTTCAATTTGTACTACTTATTAACTTATTTTGCAAGATTACTTTGTCCATTGAAAGAACATGTATTGTCAAAAAGAAACGCATGCCATTTATATAGTAAAAGCGTAGCATTGTTACATGTAGGATCACACTAGCTCTAATAGGTCACGGTAGCCCAATGGGTAAGCTGTTGGTAATAATAATAATAAGAGTACTTGTATAGCGCATGATCCACATCACTCAGGGACATGCTCTAAGCGCTATGGGACATGCTCTAATCGATATGCTCTAAGCGCTATGGGACATGCTCTAAGCGACATGCTCTAAGGGCTATGGGACATGCTCTAATCGACATGCTCTAAGCGCTATGGGACATGCTCTAAGCGCTATGGGACATACTCTAATCGATATGCTCTAGGTGCTATGCTACGTGTTCTAAGCGACATGCTCTAAGCGCTATGGGACATGCTCTAAGCGACATGCTCTAAGCGCTATGGGACATGCTCAAAGCGCTATGGGACATGCTCTAAGCGCTATGGGACATGCTCTAATCGATATGCTCTAGGTGCTATGCTACGTATGCTCTAGGTGCTATGCTACGTGTTCTAAGCGACATGCTCTAAGCGCTATGGGACATGCTCTAAGTGACATGCTCTAAGCGCTATGGGACATGCTCAAAGCGACATGCTCTAAGCGACATGCTCAAAGCGCTATGGGTCATGCTCCAAGCGACATGCTCTAAGCGCTATGGGACATGCTCTAAGCGACATGCTCTAAGCGATATGGGACATGCTCCAAGCGCTGGTACAGTCAGTGCTGGCGATTGGTGCCTGGCTCCGAGGGTGTTGGTTCGAATCCCACGAGGGACTCGTCCCGAAAATATACAATAAGTTGTACGAGTGTTGTATATAGCGTGATCTCAATAAAACGATGCTATAACTGTAAGGCGTGAGGCATGCAAATGTTACATAATGTATGAGCCCACGGTTTACATACTTCTTCCCCCAGACGCCTGCACACCTTGTGCTCTAAGCGACATGCTCTAAGGGCTATGGGACATGCTCTAATCGACATGCTCTAAGCGCTATGGGACATGCTCTAAGCGCTATGGGACATACTCTAATCGATATGCTCTAGGTGCTATGCTACGTGTTCTAAGCGACATGCTCTAAGCGCTATGGGACATGCTCTAAGCGACATGCTCTAAGCGCTATGGGACATGCTCAAAGCGCTATGGGACATGCTCTAAGCGCTATGGGACATGCTCTAATCGATATGCTCTAGGTGCTATGCTACGTATGCTCTAGGTGCTATGCTACGTGTTCTAAGCGACATGCTCTAAGCGCTATGGGACATGCTCTAAGTGACATGCTCTAAGCGCTATGGGACATGCTCAAAGCGACATGCTCTAAGCGACATGCTCAAAGCGCTATGGGTCATGCTCCAAGCGACATGCTCTAAGCGCTATGGGACATGCTCTAAGCGACATGCTCTAAGCGATATGGGACATGCTCCAAGCGCTGGTACAGTCAGTGCTGGCGATTGGTGTCTGGTTCTGAGGGTGTTGGTTCGAATCCCACGAGGGACCCGAAAATATACAATAAGTTGTTTGTTGTATATAGCTGATCTCAATAAAACGATGCTATAATTGTAAGGCGTGAGGCATGCAAATGTTACATAATGTATGAGCCCACGGTTTACATATTTCTTCCCCCAGACGCCTGCACACCTTGTGCTTTTACCATTAAACTGCTCTGAAGGGCATAGTGCATAGATGATTCTTAATGGAGTTTTCAACTAAGAGGCAAGGAATAGCCCTGACAAGTTATATATAATAAATAAAGGAAATGTTGTTATAGTTGACTTGCGCTTGATCGCCAACATCTAAATGCCGCTCGGGAAAATAGACTGAATTCATTGGCATATTGATAACGATAGTGCTAATATGAAAGGTTACTTACGTTTTGAATGGTACGTCCTATAAAACATCAAAACGATTTGGTCGACCGCCAAACGGCCCTACAAAGTTGTTAACAACGAAATATCTACTTTTCGCCTATTTTTTTTCTAAGTTTTCAAAAGTAAGTGGCAGATAACTGTAATTTTTTAGCTTCAGAAAACATTGGACATAGAAAATGTCACTCGTTTCTGTTGAGATGGACAGTAAGGGTGAGATTATTAACTATTTGGAATAGTAACACATACTTAAGAGGTTTGTGTTTTATTTTTTATAAATAATTGTATAAATTTGGTTTGTTTAACTCTTCATTCCCAAAAAAAAACATCTCGTAAAAAGAACAAATATCGCGTCACCGCATAATTTTTGTCAGCCTGCAAAGACCAGAAAAATTTTTTAGGCCTTAGTTGGGAGTTTTCGTTATGTTTTGCATACATCAATGGTTATTATTTATCAAGTAATCGTCCAGATGAAAATATTTTCAAGAGAAACTAATAAAGAATAACCCTGTCTGTTCCTCCTGTACTTTTGCATGAAAAACTATTGTAAAACCAGCTGTACCCGACCTAATTCTATAATAAGGATATGCATATTGAGCCCTGGTCAACCCGACAGACATGCTCAAAGCGCTAAGTAGATTCTAGACTAGACTTCTTTACCAACAAAAGAGGCATCATGAGAAAGCAAAATAAAATACCTTCCTGAGCTTGAGAGTCGTATGTTTAATGTCAACAAGCCAGGATCTGCTAACATACACGTCTCATCACGTCTCAACATGGATTTGAGATGACAGACGCTATTTAGAAAAGCTATTGCAGCTTGTTTACCAATCCACTTCTTTATGAAATAAATATGTTTAAAGGGCTGTAGCACGTTTTTTTCGCAAAAAAAAAACATTTTCCAAATTTCCCATTTATAATGATAGTTTATATCATTTATATTTATTTTAGAGGGTAAAATATCTTATCACGCAAATCGATTATTAGTGGTAATATCGGTGCTGTAAAGCAAAAATTGCATAGCGGCCATTTTAATGTGAGCACTTTTTATTATTTTGAATTACAAAAACGAGTTGACTTTACCAAACCATGTACACTCATTTTTTAACTTGATTTCCCGAAGAGAGAAGGGTGTTTTATTATTGATGATATTATTTTTTTTTAATATTTCATAGACTTACTTGAGCGAAAAAACGTGCTACTGCCGCTTAAAAAACGTGCTACTGCCGTTTTAAAACGTCATCATACTGCTGAATTTATACTTGATATTTTCAAGGGCCGCAGTCTTAAACGTGTACCTTTTCGTCTTTCAAGACCGAACAAATGTACAATGTACAATTCTACATTGAAAGTTGAAATGTCATGCTTTATCTTTCGTAACATTAATAGCGTCATGCATGGTTGAATACGTCAATTGCAATGTCGGCCATGCATTCTTGCGGGGTCTTATGCATCGAGAAACGGGCCTTGTGAACTGCTAAGTATTTGCTAGCTGAAGATTTTCAAGGATTGCTTTCTCCGTGAATTTTGTCCATAATTTTTTTCATGGATGACTTAGGTTACAGAAAAAAATCAGAATTTCATGTTTTTAAAAACCATGTCGACTTTTATGTTTTACAGCTTATTTTGAAATAAAACGAATAGCTTTACAGTGTGTAGAAATATATGATGACAAAATCTTAAAATTTAATTTCAAATGGACATGCATATGGGTTGTCGTTATATTAGTTTATAGAGGCTGGATGTGCTATCTGAACTGAAGAACAATAGAAACGTCACCATAGTGTCAAAAGAGTAAAAACCGAAAAACTGCAGTCGGAACAAGTCGATTTTTATGTACATGTTTTGTAAAGACGAATTCACTATATCATACATCATAATAATAATTGTATGTGTATGACTGTTCAAATATACTTGGGGTACTGAAATAGCATTTTACGACAGTTTTTGGCCACATTGGTATTTAAGTCAAAAACTGGAAAACGTAGAAATTAAAAAATAAAAGATGTCATCGACATAAACAACCTTCTTGGACTTGAACAGACACTGTTTAAAAATATAAAATTTAGATTAGTTGGAGCGTGAAGACATGCTTTAACCCTGCTTCATTTGTATTTATCACTAGTTGATTGAACTATCTTGTATTGTGTATGTGGCGTTTCTTTTGTTCGTGAGTGTGGAAGCTTGCTTTCGGCAAAACCTATCCCTGAGGTTCAGTAGCGGGTCCAGGAATTTTGAAATGGAAATGGTGAGATGAGGTGAGGTTGGGGCTTAACGCCGCATTCAAGATTATTTCACCTATATCGCGGCTGCTAGTATTATGGCAGGGAGAAAGCCCGCAACGCCATGTGGCTATGCATTGCGGTGAAACCTGCGAGCATCGGCTGGAACTAGCGAACCACGGGTGGTACTACGTGTAGCATTGCACCCAAACCGTACTGCGTGCAGAACAGTTCTCTACTGCAGACAAAGTTGCCGTGCCCCTGGCGGGATTCGAACCCCGGACCTCTTGATCCGAAGCCGAACGCGCTATCCCGCCCCCTAAAAATGGAAATGAAAAGGGGGTCCACCTTTGGGGTCCTCATACCATGCAAAAACTATTTTACAAAAAATAACTAATCTTAATTTAAACACATATCTGTGTAATACAATTTCATATTTCATTCGTAATGTGTAAATGTGACTTGTTTGGGGACAACTCGAGCTGTTCTCTCAAATTTGGAGAGTACGTTCTTGTTCTAGAGTGTAGTTGAACGAGAACAAGCGTTTGATTTGCGAACTCGATACTCCATTCAAGTGATCACGAATACGAGCCTTCCCCTTGACCCTAGGTCAGAGTGTTGGTTTTAGTCTTCACATCGACAACATGTTTTCATCACGTAATGGTACGCAGACAATACAGGGACTCTAGTCAAACATGTGTGTCCTTATCTTTTAAACACATACCTTCACATTGCATGTCTTTAACGACACAAAACTTGATACGCCTGTGTTTACCTAAAATTTGATTTCAATTTGACAATAACCATTGTCAACTCAAAGAAATTAAATATCTCGCTCAGAGTATATTTGAATATTGTTTCCGTTAAGAAAATTAAGAAAGAACCATAATTAAATTTAATTCATATACTTATCCGACTGTTTGTGTAATGTAACACATTATTGCAATAAGTATCAACCTGTGTTTAAGTTTAAACTCTGGGCAAACTTTCACTCAATAAGAGTATATATTACACAATATACGACTTACCAAATCAACCTATACGAACAATATACAGTGACGTGCCAAAAGTATTGCAACAATCGCGGTTTCCCCATAGGATCCCATGTTAATTCAGTCTAGCATAAATAATTTTAATTGTTTCAATTTTCAAAATATTTTACTGAAATTTGACTGCTCTGCAACACGTACACAATTTCTGATTTTGGATACAACGTTATTTTACAAAATAGTTAAAGACAAGGCAAAAGTGAGCGCAGCTCACATACCCCCGCCTGTAGTTTGACCGCCTTTCTTTAAACTATGTAATCATAAATCATATATTATGATAAGGCTTAGGAATGTGGTTTGGTCAGCACTTAACATAGAAAACAACAGGAAATGTAATTGTTTGCATAGGTGTGAACTGGACGAGATAACTAAATGTTTTACATCAGAATCTCACCTTCCAATCAGTTGCTTGAAGGTCAATATATATTCCTATGTATAAACTGTAGTTATAATCTTTATAAATAATTTATTTTTCATGAATTCAAAAAAGTTTAAAGAAGTGAAAGATTTTAAAGATGATTATCATTTTCTGAAATATGTTGCCACCATGAGTGAAAATAAAATTCTAGTATAATAACTTACCTATTGATGAAATGGAAATGTCCCACTCTCACAGTAAATGTGTGAAATGTTCAACATGTCAGCTCCATGAAGAAAGCAATGTGACAATAATCAAACAAAACACAAATGGGAAATCACCTCGTATTCATGATTTCCAACCATATAGACAAGTGAAATCAAACTAGGATTGAAGTTTACACATACAAAAATTTTAAATTATAAAATCGGACCGTTTTTGGGTAAAAAAACCAAAATTATTTGAAGCATGGAGTTGAAACCCCTAAAAGGCACAACAGCAACATGTAGGTTATCGCTATACCAAATTTGAAGTTTCCAAAGGGTATAGTTTCCGAGATAAGCTCCGGAAACGACACAAAGTCCAAAAATGGGACCGTTTTTGGTCAAAATGTCCAAAATTATTTGAACCATGGAGTTGAAACCCCTAAAAGGCACAACAGCATCATGTAGGTTATCGCTATACCAAATTTGAAGTTTCCAAAGGGTATAGTTTCCGAGATAAGGTCCGGAAACGACACAAAGTCCAAAAATGGGACCGTTTTTGGTCAAAATGTCCAAAATTATTTGAACCATGGAGTTGAAACCCTTAAAAGGCACAACAGCAACATGTAGGTTATCGCTATACCAAATTTGAAGTTTCCAAGGGGTATAGTTTCCGAGATAAGCTCCGGAAACGACACAAAGTCCAAAAATGGGACCGTTTTTGGTCAAAATGTCCAAAATTATTTGAACCATGGAGTTGAAACCCCTAAAAGGCACAACAGCAACATGTAGGTTATCGCTATACCAAATTTGAAGTTTCCAAGGGGTATAGTTTCCGAGATAAGCTCCGGAAACGACACAAAGTCCAAAAATGGGACCGTTTTTGGTCAAAATGTCCAAAATTATTTGAACCATGGAATTGAAACCCCTAAAAGGCACAACAGCATCATGTAGGTTATCGCTATACCAAATTTGAAGTTTCCAGGTGGTATAGTTTCCGAGATAAGCTCCGGAAAAGATTTCGGACGGACGGACGCACGGACGCACGGACGGACGGACGGACGGACACGCGGAGCGCTATATACCCCCGACTACGTCGTAGCGGGGGTATAATTACCGGGCTATGTCCATTTTTTCTGTCCTTTAGGCCTGCTTACATAATGGTGGCAACGGGGAAGTGACGTTACAGTAAAAATACCTAGTCATTACTTTGCCGTTTTCCGAAACAATTCTCAAATTTAATGAATTTGAACATTATGAACATAATCTCAAGATGTTAGATAACAAACATGCTAAGTTCGAACACATTTTTTTCACTGTCAAAATTATGAAAATTAGTTATGCTACACTAAAATAACATGCGATCCTATGGGAAAACGGAGATTGTTGCAATACTTTTGGCACGTCACTGTATATTGTCGTTCTGTACGTGAGCATATATAAGTCCTCAGTCATGTATTGCGAAAAGTGGGGCTATTTTTGTAAATCTAATCATCAAGGCTACACCCAAGAGTGACAGTTGACATGTGATCTTCCCATGAAAGGCAATTCCCGAATTATTATCTTGTGTGGTAAGTTTATTGAATAGCGAACTACAGCTTTACACTTTGCAACGCAGGTTTTACTCACTTGAACCGCGACAATCTTCCACCTACTTTACATAACAAAACAGGCATATATTTTAAAAAACACTTTCACTGATAAACACACTACGTACATGACGAAGTTATATGTATGACTACCTTTTTCCATTCATAAAGCAGTGTCATTTCCAAGCCACCAACTTAAACTCTCAATAGCTATAGACATATCAGCACGTCGGTTTAAGACAGGGTTCATTCTTAGGTCTACTCATTTTCTATCAGTTTACAGAAGAACAATTGCCATTGATGGTGTTTCTTTGCACAGAGCTTTAGTGACATGTTAAAAGATTACATTTCACTTGCAATGCAGCACGTCCTTTTAACTTGGACTATGGCAAGGTGTTCTGCGACCTACTTTCTTCGCAGCAATTTACAAAACAAATAAAGCTATTTTTCTACGAAGCACGCCTCTAGGCACATACAGTCTGTGGTTTTTTTTTCACCTCGCTTTGATCAGTTGTCAAATGTAAGTCAATATATTTATATTTATAAATAATATATTTATATACTTACTTTAATACAGTGAGGAGACATTATTGAAAAGACTGTATAAAAGAATACGGTTGAAATCCCCCCCCCCCCCCCCCCCCCCCCCACACACACACACACACACTACACACACTACACACACTACACACACTACACACAACACACACTTTTAAATATGTATACCTCTTCTTCCATTTGAAAATTCATCGATCCGCACCAACCTACTGTGACTATACGAGCCTGTATATTATATATCAGGAGTATTGATTATCACGATGCGTCTCCTCAATTATATTAGTTTCTAAAGCTTTTTAAAAATATTAAAGAGGAGAAATGTCAAGTGAAAGGAAAACATGATGCAAGGGATTGAGGCACACTCTATTCTTAAAGGCACAATGTTACTGGAAAAATTTTGATTTATCAAAAATAGAATCTAGGAGGAAGTTATTTTTTTATATTGAGATACTTACCGCCATGGGAAGTTTTTCCGGGTCCATTGATATCAGAGTCCGATCATTAGCAACCACTATCTGCGGATAAACGATCAAGCTCTTATATATTGATCATATTGTTAATCGTTCTGCAACTTTTATCATTCAAACTCATTTTTTTATCATAATGCCTTGTAATGATCAAATAGACCTTAAAATCGAACCAACGTGACTAAATATTAATTTCAATCACGTAATGTCGTCAATCACCAACGCTTGCACATTAAAAGTGATAGAACATGAGATTATTACAATAATTATAATAATTTTCACTGAAATATCCATTTTGGAAACTTGCTCATTTTTTAAAATAAACTGGGGTACAAAAGGACCTATCATTAAACTTCTTCCTCCATAGAGAATAAAATAGCACAGAAATAGAGATGTTTAAGAGTTTGTAGTTAATGTCCTCAGTTAATAATAATAGTGCATATTAATAAGGCGCAAAACATCATAATGCTAATAAATGATATGATTATAGTCATGTACATTTGAATGTGCTCAGTTCACATAAACAGAAATAAAGTCGATGTATAGAATTGCTGCGAATATGAAAGTCCTTATAAACCATAGAACTGCACAGAAATACTTGATTTGAATTACTTAAATGTTGGAAATAGTTTCAGATTTTTGGAAAGAGGAAAGTGTTCAAAACATTTCTGACCAAAGCACTTAATTGAGGTTACCCTTCGGCACTGTCAGTAGATTCTGAAGTTGTGATCTAAGTTCCCGTGCTGGGAAATGGGATAGTATAAACTCTGATATGTAGGCAGGCGGTTGATCATGCAGAGATTTATACATTCGACAGAGAATTTTGAGTTGAGTCCTTGCTCTTATTGGAAGCCAGTGAAGATGTAACAGAAGTAATGTGCAATCCCTTGGACCTCTGCTACAAAGGTATGTCAACTGATAAGTCTCTGTTTTCTGCTGCCATAGAAACAATGCGCATTCAGGGGTTCGAACCCCGCCCCTTTTGAAAATGTGCATGTTATTTTGATTAAGAAGAAAAAGGGTTAATTTTGTATATAGGCCGTGAAAACCATCGTACAAAGTGGCACAAAGATGAATTTACCTTCAAAATACAGCGCTTACAGGCACAGAATATACCTATTCCAATAATGTCACAACAATAATATATTTATGTACATAGACTATGGAGGAAGTAAAAAATTCCTCATTGCGTTTACAAATAGACAACGTTGATTACGTCATGCATAGCAAGTGACAACGCCTCGTGTTATATAAGATAAGATAAATCTGTATTGCCCTGAGAAGAGAATATGCATTGTCATGAATTGAGCACAAAGGGAATACATGAATACGTCACAAGATATAAAAAGGCCATAATGTATAAAGGTATAACAATTAACGATAACCACAGGGTATATATATATAACTGCCACGGTGTAATTAGAGATTTAAATAGTGAATGCTTGATGGAATAAATTACATTTTTGGGCGTTTCAACTTCACATTTGGTTCTCGATAACGTCGTCCTGATGGAACGATTAATAGCAACTATTCAGGTGATGATCGGTGTCCGATAGTATCTTTTCTCCCAGACGCATGAGACGATGAGAATAAACTGATTCTAAGCTATCAAATTGTCTTATAAACAGTACGGGCGATAATACACATCCTTGTGGAGCACCGATATTTATCGTAATTATTTTCGTAATTCTTACAAACTGTGATGTTTCCAGGAGAAATGATGATATCCATTTGATGAGGTTTGAATCAACTTTTATTGGCGTAATATATTTTAATCCCTAGTGAACAACATCCTGATCTAAACAATGTGAACAGTCGCTTTGGCCTATTGCTAATGTTCAATAATAAGTACTTTTCACAGGTTAACATTAATTTGATGAATCCTAGCTTTTTAATAACTGGCCCTAACGCCAGATGCTTCAGGGATGTCATGGCGGATTCAAAAAAGATGTGACGAGAAGGTCTCGGGTCCATAACCAGGGAACAGTTTAACACCTTATCAATGCTCAACACATATAAACCTAAGGTGTCACATATGTGTCATTTTGGAGGTAATTCTTTTCTCAGGTAAAACTCCTCTCAAGGCCATACAGAACTCCCTTGGACATTCTATATAATATATCTAGGACAATCGCTGGCTCTGAAAGTAGACTTTAACGTGAATTGAAAATTTCGGAATAACCTCATTTGATGTTTTAATTTCAATCGCGAGATTCACGAGCTTTTCGCGAAAGTCGAACAGTCCCCGGCTTCGTTTGCACGATACTTTTTTTTGTTCACGGCATGGCTATGTCATTCATAGAAAACATGTTTCATAATTAATAACCGATTTTGATAAATGTGACGCCTTTTCCTTCGTTTTATATGACAGATATAACATTCTCCATCGGTTTTGGTTGAAAATGTAAACATTCGGGGTCTACCTGATGTTTACATTTTTAACCAAAACCTCGGGAGAGTGTTATATCCTTTACGTAATCAGCCGAATTGTCGTTCAGTGCAGCCTGCCAGTTGGACATGGACTTCACGTGGAGTTAGACACCTGTGCGGTTATGCTTTGCATTGTTATCTAGGTTCCAAATATAGTGGTCATGCTACGAAATTCACACCTGTGCGTTTCTTAGTTTGAATTCTACTAATTTCTCAACAACTGCATTCGCATATTATCAATTGTCTTCACAAAATCAAAAATCAAATTTCGAGGAAAACACATTAGACGAGAAAAAGTTTATCCTAGGTTTATGTTATCATTATGGCGTGTCATTGGCAAATGTCACTTTTACAACGGCTTCGCTGATTGCACAACTAGATTCAATTACATCCAATCAGGACACTCCATACGGATTCAGGCGATGTAGAACAGAGGTTAGCATCGGAAATCTGAAGGGAGTACCCTCTCTGGGAAGAGAATGATGACTGAGAATGTAGACGATTTTATCACTGCGATGCGCACGTACGAATTCGGTCGCAGATGTAAAACCTTTTTTGATTGGACAAAACTAGGAAGGTTTTTGTTAGAATCGTAAAATATTGCCTACATGTATATTTACAGAGGTATGGTTGGAAGAACAGTGTGGAGGTTTATAACAAAACTGTCTACACCTTTATATACAGTTCGCTTGAACCTGCGATGCAGGCGTCTGATCATATATATCGTAAATCCTTGAATAAACACCAGCGATTATCGATTTCAAAACCTATTTGACAATGCGAGTATTCAAGGTAGGCGATTATTGGAGGCAGCGATTATTTTTTTCCGTAGCCATAATATATATGTAAAAAGTTAAAGAAGTCATAGCAAAAACATCATTGCAGTATGTTTTAAATTATGAATATTGTAAATAAAGTGCATTTCATGGGTTAAACTTCGCATATATTTGCCTATGACGGAATCGTTTAAAAAAGAAGATAGCCATTAGTTTATTCATATTTCCTAAATTTAACCCGCCGATTATTCAATGCAGGCGATTATGTATTTCAAAGAGAGCTGCGATTATTCAAGACAAGCGAGTATTCAATGATTTACGGTAATACTATTTTTTTACCTAAACATTCAACAAAATTGAGACTTAATTTACGTCAAGGTCGGTTTGCTAGAAGCCCAAGTAAGAAACACTTACAGGGTTCGGGTGTTGGTCATTTCAACGACGGCTGTTTCCAATTGCCTTCGTATGCATGGATTGTACAACATATATAGTATATGTAACTATATGCAGGTGACAAAACGTCGCGGTTGTCGCTGATTAGATACAGAATCTAACTCGGTTTTTCGGTGACCTCAATTACGTTTCAAGCTCCTTTTCATTTTACTTTAAATTTATTTTTGGTGAAACTAAACGTACGGGCAAAAGAAAGTATATGGATCAGTTGTATTTATCATATGTATAATTTTCAAAGTCAAATATCTCGAGTTTTGGACGTCGTATTCAAAAACGGACTAGTATGTGAAATTAGTCCAAAACATTAAATCAGTCAAAGAATATCTCTACGCGGTTTTAAAATTTTATTTATTAAAATTTAAATTTGAAATTTTGAAATTCCCCCAAATTGATTTTGATAAAACACAACTGTTCATCGACATATAACACATACTCTGTGTGAAAATCAATAAATGTGCTTCGTCCTGCACACATTTACAACATTTTGAACATCGTATGGGTCACGTTGGTGTAAATTTCATTTCTTACCCCTGTCTACTTTAAATAATGATAGTTTATCTGAAAAATAAAACAGTCACAAATTCAGTCATTCAGACCACTGCCGAAAGGTGTTATTGTATCGTGCCATAATCAAATGCCTCTAATTTCTTTAAAATATTGAATTAATTGAAAAGAAGTGAGTGTTATACTTTCTTTTGCCCGTCAGTTTATAATGATTTGATAAAATAGTTATATTTGGGAGTGGCAAAAGAAGGGTTAATAAGTTATCATTCTATATAGAGGAACATGAAATTGAGATCGTGGACAACTACTGTTATCTTGGATTTGTATTTAACAAAAATAGAAAATTTACCCTTGGTTTGAAATCATTAGCTGCCAATGCTACTAAGTGTATGTATATTCTTCTAAGAAATGCTCGTAATCTTGACCTACCGCTTGATTGTATTATCAAAGCCTTTGATGTAATGATTCTCCCCATACTACTATATGGTGCAGAAATCTGGGGCTACTCAAATGTCAATGTCCTAGAAAAGGTTCATCTGAAGTTCTTGAAGTTGGCAGCAGGCCTTCAGATATCTACACCAAACTTTATGGTATATGGCGAACTAGGTAGAAAGCCACTAGAAATTCAGATAGCTAAACGAATAATCAACTTCTGGCATAAACATGTATCAGAAGACAATAGGTTATCATGTGATATGCTAACTTTAATTACTTCAGATGTATCTTGCAACTATCGTTCACCATGGGTTAAGCACATTGAATCAATCTTAAACAAATGTGGCCTTTCATTTGTATTATTGTTACCAAAGCTGTATGACAGACAATGGCTAATCAATGCGGTAGACACGGTCCTTAGTGACCAATTCTACCAGTCATGGCGAAGTGCGATTGAAAACAGCTCCAAAGGTTTCTACTATAAATATCTCAAAAACATCCCAACCTTTGAATACTATCTTTATCTCCCAAAATCCATTGCTTACCCCATACTTAAATTCAGGACCACCAATCACAAACTACGAATTGAAAAGGGTCGCTGGACCAATACACCCAAAGAAAATAGAACCTGTAAATTATGTAAGTCACCAGCGATAGCAGATGAATTACATTATATATTTCGCTGTCCTACGTTTGATATCGAAAGGAACAATCTTTTACCAAGTAAATTTGTTAAAAACCCAAGCCTAATCTCATACAAATTACTTTTCTCTCTCAAGGAAAGACAAATTTTGAAATCACTCTCAACTTTTATAAACATTATAACAACTAAAGTATCATAATCAGTATCACTGTCCTCTCGCACGAGTGTCCATTGATTCAATATTTCTATTTTATAATTGTCATCTTGTCATGCTATGTATGTTACATTATACCTTGTACTGTATTCTTATACCACCTCTGGTGGTCTTATGGAATAAAACGATTGATCGATTGATTGAAACTTGAAATGATTGAGAAAAGGGATTGGAATTTGTTGATTGGTTTACAACGTTCATATGATAATGATAAGTATAATAATCATAATTATAATAATAACAATAATATAGTTCATTTTGATTATTTATAATGTACCATTGTAGATGTTCGAGTTTTTGTAACTGAAAACAGATCAGATTAAAAAGATATGGGTATAGTATTCGATACTTTTGACGGGGGATTAAAGAATCCCTTTCAAAGGATATCATTACTTCTCAAGAATTATTTGGCTTTGACAGTTATGTTGTATGATAAACCTCATTAAAGTAGGTCGTTATTTTTTTATTGAAGCAAATATGTTTTCATTTAACATTTCGAAATGGTTAACTGATTCTATATGCTAAGACTATGTGAATTTTTATTCTCAAATTGGGGCGGGGCATTTAATTCGATACCCATGGGTAACATCAGGTGGTTTGACTGGTTCAATCTTCAGAATCAAGTAGTAAATTTATGAAGTTAAAAAGCGCTGTAGCACGATTTTCTTACTAAATAAAGTGCTCTCCCAAATACATAATTAAGTGTTACAACTGGCTAAATAATACTCATGAATCAATAAAAAAAAAACGAATGTACATGCATGGTTCTGTTAAGCCATGCGAGTCCATTTCCCATCGAGCGGCCATTTTGATGTGTTCACGAAAGTAGTTCAAGAGATTTGACTGATGTAGCGATACCTTAACACTCAGAGTAGAATTTTAAATATGGTACAATGATGGAATAGTCAACCATCTTGCTGTCTGAACTCTCAAATTCTTATTAAGGATGTTCGCTCCTCAAATTTAGAGAATTAAACTTTTTTTCTAACTTATATTTTTTAAAAGATCAAAGTATATGATTGGAAAATCAGCATTAAAAAATAGGGGTTAGTGTGGGTTTTTTCGAGATATGATGCCTGTAAGAAGTACAATTTTCACATGGGAGTCTATGGGAAAATGAGAAAAAAAACTGCTAAAAACTTTCCAATACTACATTTCTAGAATTAAACTTTTTTTCCTTTTTTGATATGTTACAAAGTTCATTTTACCCTACCGAAATTAATGAAAAAATATATATGGTAGTGTGGGATTTTTTTTAGCTTTGACACAAAATGTACATTTTTTAGTCAAATTTAGGCCATTTATGCTGTTTAAACACTTTTTAGAGGTTCTAAAGTCACATTTTCTTTATTTCATATGTTTTTTAAAAGTATGTAGATGATGTAGAATATCATGAAGTAAATAAAGATGAGAACAAATCTTTACTTAATCATATTTCATTTTTGAAGTTCAACCGGAAGGAACGGACATCCTTAAACCTACAACTTTACCTCTCACACTGAAGAGATCTACACCACTGTCGCTTTACACCTCGCACCTATATCCGTTTTATATGGATACGGCGTCTATGGATCTGGTCGTGCAATGAGATGTCTTACTCATTAACGTACCATTATATTGTATAAACTTTAATAATAAATAGCAACTTTGAGAAAACATAATATGCAGAAAAACGTGCTACAGCGCCTTTAATGCATGACGTCTCCATTTAGTTTCATGTTCCGCTTCTTCCATCATGAAGATGTCTGTCTGTATGTCAACAACTTCGTACATCGTATTTACCTGCAAATTAATATAACTAATTTATATGTCCCTGACACGTTCTTTCTCTTCCCATAGATGCCCCCCACCCCCTACGGATTTCAGATCCTAACCTCTGTTCTACTATAAGGACGTTTCGCCAATGACACGTCATAATGCTATTTTTAACGTAAGATAAACGTTTTCTCCTTTAATGTGTTTTCCTCGAAATATGCTATTTGATTTTGTAAAAACAATTCATCATAACCATGCTGATGAATAATGCAGACAAAATCGGAGACAGAAACGGAAAAATGTTTTGTTTTTTATATCAGAAATATTTGAAGGACATATGCTAATTAGCAAGACCCTTTACAGTCAAATACTTAGATCTTTGAAGTCACCCGGTCGACAAAGCCAATGAAAACTGGCTAAGAAGCAGGAAACAGTATGAGATGCCCCTTTTCCCCGCTAGGGAGTTTAGCTGGAGCCGATACATATGGTCTAATATAACAGAGGTTAGGATCGGAAATCTAAAGAGAGTAACCTCTGTGGGGAGAGACTGGTCCACATCTAGAGTACGACAAAAAGAGTCGAATCACTATAAGAACCGTACAAAGTTGGGTTTTTTTCAAGAAACTGGACATCCTGGAAACCAGGGTACTTTGTTTCGCCCGTTTCAATTTGAAAGTGAACCCCTGGATAGGACCTGATGTGCTTGGCCCACAGAAAATGGAAAGTCGCTTTTGCTTTTTATAACAAACCAATGCCGAACCGTGTTTCAAGTGGGCGTTGGTACGTTTTTGGCCGTTAGTTTAAGAATGGACTGTCCAAACTTGTGTTTCAATGGGTGCAATTTAGTGCATTTCAAAGCACTCTGTCATAGCACCTTTTTTAATAATGAATACATGTAGTGTTGTAATAGCGTACTTCTTGTCAGAATACTAACGAGTAATATTTAGTAATTTGTGCACGTAATAAGTTCATAAAACCAAATAGCGTACTTCTTGTCAGAATACTAACGAGTAATATTTAGTAATTTGTGCACGTAATAAGTTCACAAAATCAAATATCAAATTGAAGTATTGCAACGTTGCATTAAATCGATTTCAGATCCCTTTTAATTGATTGATTATGTTGATTGATTATGTTGATTGATTAAGTTGATTGATTATATTGATTGATTATGTTGATTGATTAAGTTGATTGATTATATTGATTGATTGATTATATTAATTGATTGATTATATTGATTGAGTATATTGATTGATTATATTGATTGATTGATTATATAGATTGATTATATTGATTGATTATATTGATTGATTATATTGATTGGTTATATTGATTGGTTGTATTGATTGGTTATATTGATTGGTTATATTGATTGATAATTTGATTGATTGAGTATGTTGATTGATTGAGTATGTTGGTTGATTGATTATGTTGATTGATTGAGTATGTTGGTTGATTGAGTATGTTGATTGATTGAGTATGTTGATTGATTGATTGATTGATTCGGTCGGTCGGTCCGTCGGTCGGTCCGTCCGTCCGTCGGTCGGTCCGTCCGTCGGTCGGTCGGTTGGTTGATTCGATATATTTAGTTATCAAAGCCCAGCCAAACATGAGGTATGCAGTTGCTTTACGTAAGTTTGTTCATCTATATGTGTATCTTAGTGTTAATATCGTGTGATTATGTTATGGACCTGAACTGTTTTCTTATGCAAATACAAAATGCAAAATGATCGGTCAAATATTCGCGTCTATACAGTGTTTCAAAGGCATGCCAAATTACATTATATTTGCAATGAAATACAAAAGTAGGTGAACAAAGTTCGGTATGGAGCTGTAATTACTATTTAAGAAAGATACCTAGGTCAAACTTTTTCTCTTCTAATGTATAATCCTTGTTGTTTACGTTTTTAACTTTATTGAAATATGTAAGCATTAACATGTTGCTAAATAGTGAAGACTAAAACGGAAAACATGAACGAAATCAGACATATTCGAATAAATATGCAAATTAATACGACCCTCGTTCAGTAAAAGACTAAAACATTTGAATTGAAGCTGTCAAAATATTTGAAATGAATAGGAATTTTTAAACTACTGTAACATACTTATTGGAAAATCGAAAGGTTTTAAGAATTTTTACTGAGAAACTTCATTATTGCAATGAATTCGCATGCAAATGATGGTCAAAGATATTACTTTTTTCTGAGTTGAAATGTTCTTTTAAAACCCATCAGGATCATTATGAAGAAATGAGATGATCTTCAGTGTTGTTTGTATTTGCAGCTATTTGAACAATGTGGTGAATATATTGTAGTTTTAAAACACATGGTCAAACCCAATTGTTGATCTCAATTCGATTTCAATTTGTTGCTTTTTTTTAGTAAAATCTAGAACGTAATATATACGGATTTACGAAGTTTATTTTGTTTTATTATACGCTTGCGTCTATTTTGAAAATATGACAAAATATTGAAAGCAGAAAACTATAGGTTCATGTATTTTCAATGTTTCGAAAAATGCAAAAATAAATGTCGATAATTACCTGCGCAAATCAAAAGCGCTATTTAGATTGTATCGAATCAGGCAATTATCGTGTGCGTGTTTTGTTTTGTTTTGCTGTAGGGATACGAATGTTTACACTCCATATATGGATAAATAGTTTTTAATCTGCCCGCCTCGACGTTTTAGTAAGCGATTAAATGATCATGCTAACGATAAATAACTCTTTTATTGCAAACTTAGGAAGCTTAAAGGGGTGCACATAGTAATGGCCAAAACCTGCAATAGTGCCTTTAAATTCATTGTTCGACTATCAATGACTGTTATCACCTTAGCTTATTACAGAATGTTTAGTTATGCATTGAAATTACAATTAAGTCAGCCCTCATGACATATTGTAGACATTAATAATTAATACTTAATCAATGTTATGTAAATACGATCTCACGTTAATGCTATTTAAACATAAATTAAATATGATAGTGAAACTGATGACTGAATTTATATTTATAACAGATATTTAAATAGATTTACGCATCAAATCAATGAAGGTTGTTAACACTATTCAGAGGTAGCGCTCTAACGAGGGTATCTGACGCCGGGCACATCCTCATCTAAAGAATGAAAGGGGGACAATTATTCTTTCAGGTCCTTGGTTATCGTAACTACCAAGCCTAAAGATCTACACGTTATATTTTCTTTACACAAGGTTTACTGCCGTTTTGAATACACGGTTTACTCCTAAGTACCTACAGTCCCAATCTGTTCTTATCCTATTCTGCCTACAAAAATATGTAGGCAGAACGGGAAATGATTTCTGTTTTACCTATAACATAATTTAACAATCAATTTACCATTTATCATTTACCATCTACCATTTACGGGGCAATATTCATTTCAGTGTAGGCTTTACCTAATCCATGCATATACTCAAGTCAAGTAAACGTTCATAAGTCATAAGATATATATTGTATAATATATTTTTCGATGGATGAAAGTGGATTGTATCGTTTACAAATAACGTTGGAAAGACATTTATGATAAAAGATGCATCCATTGTGTTTCATAAAATTGTATTTGTCTTTAATACGTTCCGATTCACCACATGTGCTGTCTACAATACACATACATTCACTCAGCTTGCATATTTATCCCCATTCGCCAAAATATATCATAATTACTAGTTTCCAATTAAAATTGAGAAACATCATTATGCATGTGCAGAAACCGAAGCTGCACGTCCCATTTACATGCACAGTAGTTATGTGACCTATTAATCACTATCAACTCACATTTGTCTTTTTGTCTGTTATAAATAAGATTCCAAAATTACGTTTGACTCATTGACGCGCGCCACACGCTGTGCATTGTCCGGTTTTCGAACAGAAATCACTGCTTTTACCTTCATATCGTCAAAATGCTAAGTCTACTATCATCAAAAGGGTAGTTTTCGGTAACAGTCGGTACTTCTCGATAAAGTAATGCCAATTATAACTTTTGCAATATGTGACCCCCAACAACACAATGGATGTACCTTTAAATACCCTACCCTATTATTACATGTATATATATAAGTAATAGATAGAGGACGAGTAGCAGTACATTATCGGAATATAAATGTAGGGGTTTGAGAGGGTTGGGCGAGGCGATAATGTACTGCTGCGAGTTCTCTATCTATTTTAGAGCACAGTCAAAGGCTTGAGTCGTCAAGAAAATGTCTTAAAATGAATATATTTCAAATGAATTGTCAACAATTTTTGGAAACATTCTCTCGAACACAACATGCAAAACATTGACATTTCTCATTTTCATATGCAAATGTTAGGGACAATGACGTCATCATCAGCACTGTGAGCACTGAATTTCTTAAATTGTCCGAGATGCATGAGACGTACATTTTATATAAAGCGTACGAGTCGTGCTACAGTATAAGCGTCGTGCCTGAATCACGAACATGCATGATTTAAGTAAGTTTTTATTCAGCAACATTTAGCAGTTATACATTTCATTGCCTATAAAAACTGAGTGTTTTTTAGAATGAATCAATTCACACAATGGCTTCATCATGGACAGTCCAATGACAAGTACACTATTCATTCAGGAAAGGTAACTTTACTTTTTTTACTCCTTACTTTTTAAAATGTGTATTTTTAAAATACAAACTAATTTTCTTAAAATTGGTTTATTTAATAACATTTATTGTTTTTTTGTATTTTAAATATTTTCCCACCACGTTAAGTTGTTTGTTGAGCTGTATTTATCAATATGCGAGTTGTAATATCTGTTGTTGCATATGCTATTGTGCATCCCGTCTATTGCATATAAATAAATTTCAGGTTACTGCAGCAACGAAATTGTACTCAAACTGTCTATGGGAAAGAATGTAGCGTCGTACTGGACATCGCTGTGTGACGATACAGAGGTTTCAGTGAGACGACAATGCAGCCTCCATCCTCTAACACTCCAAGAAGGTAATTTTATATCACTTTCTTCTCATTTTTTATGTTGCTCTATATAACTTCCGAATATTATTTTATGATATCGTGGTTGAAAATATATAAAACATTGGAAACATGGTTTGATGCTTGTCATTGTTTCACTTTCTCGTGATATAAATGAAAAACACTTGAAAAATCTCAATTGACCTCACATTACTTGCTTTATTTACATGCTTTTATTCTTCTTTTAGGAATATCAAGTTCCTTAACATAAAAGACCCCCATCGACGAAAGCGACTATATCCTTTCGGAAAAGGGAACACAGCGGATCATTTGTCAATGTAATATGTGTGTATTATCCACATAAATAAAACAATCAGTTGACATTGTTTGTTGTTTTTATGGAAGTCTGTGAACCAGTTTTATGATGAGCATGATACCCGAACGCAACCAGACAACTGTACATCTTAGGGATATAATGTACTCCACGTGACCACAATACAATCATATGATTGGACGAAAGCATTTGACTGTGCTCTAAGGATAGTAATTGTGTATGGTATATGTATTCCCATGTACAGAAAAGGGCTTAGAATATATCACTGTTATCGTGAAATTCACTAATCGAATCCACATCCCAGAAAATTGGAAAATTGGAAAATTGGAAAATTCCACATATTGGAAAATATAGTACACACTAAACAATTACAAGTAGGTAATTACACACAACAACATTACTTATTTATTCCAATTTGAAATAGATTACCTAAAGCGCTGTACTGCAAATATCCATTAACGTTAATTTTGGGATATTATTTATTCACAATGTATTAGCACTTAGATTAAAGACAAAATTTTATCGCTATATATAAAGTATATTAAAATAACAATTAATAATTCTAACCTTAAATATATCAGAAAAGCAATTAATAATTGTAATTTTGAATATTTTCAATAACACAATTATAATTTTAATTTTGAAAACTGTTTTATGACAAATTTTAATTTTAATTTCAAATATATTATAATTTCAGTACTAAAGTAAAATATATACTTTGAGTTTAAGGTGTTCCAGATCATTTGTAAGTAGCTTTCTTTATGTAATTGACATCCTCGGAATTTCGAGTGTTGATGTAAGTACGGGTAGGTACAATCGTGTTCAGTAAGTACTATCATTTCTTCAATAATGGGGAGTTTTGTGGTGTTGCCTTTAAGTATCTTGTTCAGGGTAGAAGGCAATATTGGATTCTGCTTCTTCTCGATTTTTATAGACATTGAGGTGCAGTATGTTTTTATGGCGCTTACAAATCCTCCATATGTTAGAAAATTTGTATTCACTTTTTAAAAAATTAAAAACATTTCAAAGGACAAAAAATTTGCGTCGTCGTTCAATAAGTCGTTAACGTAATGAATCCCCCGTTTGCTCCACTGGTCTTTTTACCAATAGTGACACTATCATTGTACCAAATACTGTCAGTTGCTATGTTACTTGGTTCACAATGGGATTCATTGTGGGCGGTTGTAAGGTCCCACCAAGCACATAGGAGGTCGCTATAAAATTTGTTACGGATAGATTAGTAATTAATAATTGTAATTTTGAATATTTTCAATAAGAAAATTATAATTTTAATTTTGAATACTGTTTAATGACAAATTTTAATCTTAATTTTGAAATATATTATAATTTCAGTACTAAAGTAAAATATATACTTTGAGTTTAAGATGTTCCAGATAATTTGTAAGTAGCTTTCTTTATGTAATTGACATCCTCGAAACTTCGAGTGGTGAGGTAAGTACGGGTAGGTACAATCGTGTTCAGTAAGTACTATCATTTCTTCAATAATGGGGAGTTTTGTGGTGTTGCCTTTAAGTATCTTGTTCAGGGTAGAAGGCAATATTGGATTCTGCTTCTTCTCGATTTTTATAGACATTGAGGTGCAGTATGTTTTTATGGCGCTTACAATTCCTCCATATGTTAGAAAATTTGTATTCACTTTTTAAAAAATTAAAAACATTTCAAAGGACAAAAAATTTGCGTCGTCGTTCAATAAGTCGTTAACGTAATGAATCCCCCGTTTGCTCCACTGGTCTTTTTACCAATAGTGACACTATCATTGTACCAAATACTGTCAGTTGCTATGTTACTTGGTTCACAATGGGATTCATTGTGGGCGGTTGTAAGGTCCCACCAAGCACATAGGAGGTCGCTATAAAATTTGTTACGGATAGATTAGTAATTAATAATTGTAATTTTGAATATTTTCAATAAGAAAATTATAATTTTAATTTTGAATACTGTTTAATGACAAATTTTAATCTTAATTTTGAAATATATTATAATTTCAGTACTAAAGTAAAATATATACTTTGAGTTTAAGATGTTCCAGATAATTTGTAAGTAGCTTTCTTTATGTAATTGACATCCTCGAAACTTCGAGTGGTGAGGTAAGTACGGGTAGGTACAATCGTGTTCAGTAAGTACTATCATTTCTTCAATAATGGGGGGTTTTGTGGTGTTGATGGGGTCATTTTCGGGGGCAGCTCTCATGGGGGTACACTCTCCTTCAGTAAATACCGTCATCATGTACAGTAAGTAGGGGATAAGAGCGTTGTATATCACACCTCGATAGTTCACAACACCTTTGAGAACATCAAGACCGGATTCTCCCCATAACGTTAGACAGCCAGTTTTCAGACAACAAAAATTCATATTTGTGCATCAGGGCCGTGTTCAAGAGATGTTTCAAAGTAATCGCTCATTTAGCAGGGCAAACTATCAAAACTATGAAAAGAAGATTCGAATTCATTTTGGAAAATACTCCGAAACGAAAATAAAGATTTGGATCTTCCTACGTTTGAGGACCTTTTTAATTATGTTAAGAAAATAAATAGTGATATGCCCGATGAATAACCTGGTGATGTTGCTGATCCGTTAGATATAAATATTGTTGATTGTAACACATTTTTGAACAGCTCTTTTTCACATGAAGAAATCCTGAAAGCCATTAGCAATTTAAAAAATTATAAGGCATGTGGCCCTGATAGAGTCATCAATGAATATATTAAGACCACCCAAGACATTATGTTACCTGTTTATGTAAGATTATTCAATAGAATCTTAGACGATGGTATTTATCCAGAGCAGTGGCTCAGCGGAATTATAAGCCCTATTTATAAAGGTAAAGGTGACAAACATAATCCTGAAAATTATAGACCAATTAGCCTTTTAAGTTGTTTTGGTAAACTTTTTACAAGTGTTATCAGTAATAAAATTAAAAAATTTATAGAAGATCAAAATATGTTGTCAGAAGCACAGTCCGGTTTTCGTAAAAAGTATTCTACTTCTGACCATATATTTACCCTTCAATGTCTTGTAGATTTGTTTAAGTCAAGAAAAAGAAAGTGTTTTGTTGTTTTATTGATTTTAAAAAGGCTTTCGATAGTGTATCGAGGGCAGCATTGTGGAATAAATTGTTTAATCAAGGTATAGATGGCAAATGTCTGAGAATTTTACAATCTATGTATAGTGGTATAAAATCATGTGTAGGGGTTTCAAACACTGAATCTGTTTTTTCCCCTGCCTTGTGGGAGTTAGCCAAGGGGAACATTTATCCCCTGTACTATTTTCATTGTTTTTAAATGATTTAGAAACATTTTTAATATCCAAAGATTGCCCAAGTGTTAAAATTAACTCTGAATCAATAGATTTCATGTTGGACTTATCTATTAAATTGTTAGTTCTTTTATATGCCGATGACACTGTCCTTTTAGCTTCCTCAAAAACCAAAAATCTCAAAAAAGTTATTAATCATTTTGAATCATAATGTAATACTTGGAAATTGACAATAAACATACAAAAATCTAAAATTTTTGTATTTGGGGAAAACAAAACTGATATGAGTAAAGACATTCATGGTACGCCTTTAGAATATGTTTACGATTATAAATATCTTGGTGTTATATTTGATAAGAAATGTAATTTTAAAGTGTCCATTGCAAGTCTTTGTCAACAGGCTACCAAAGCAATGTATTTTGTTTTACGTAAAAGCCAAATCTTTAATTTATCAATACAGTGTCGGCTATATCTTTTTGATGCAATGGTAAAACCTATTTTGTTGTATGGTTGTGAAACATTGGGCTTTGTTAATCTTAATCAAATTGAAAATGTACATATTTGTTTCATGAGAAAATTATTGCCTGTAAAGAAGAGTACGCCACTATATATGTTTTATGGTGAGTTAGGCAGAGTCCCTCTCTCTGTTGATGTGAAAACTCACATGTTTACTTTTTGGTCAAAACTTCTTACCGATAAAGCTAGTAAAATATCTTTTATTATTTATTCCATTATATAATGCATCTATAATACTGGTACTTACAATTTTGTTTGGATTTCATTTATCAACAATATCCTTAACAACATAGGTTTAAGTTTTGAATGGCTATCCCCATATCCTATTTCATCTTCCTCAAAACAACTGCTCATTCTATTCTAACTGATAATGCTAAACAAATCTGGAGGTCAGAAGTAGAAAATTCAAAAAAGGTGTAGTTTATTCTGTTCTGAAACCTCAATTTGAACTTTAAAATTATTTAACGTCCCTTCCTCAATGTCAAGCAGCCCCATTACTTCTTTTTCGTACATCAAGCCACTATTTGCCAATTAAAAAGGGAAGATGGAATAAGATACCTATATCTGAAAGAAAATGTAAATTGTGTTTAATGATGATGTTGCAGATGAATTCCATTATATTTTTATTTGTTCATACTTTGCTGAACAAAGAAGTTTGTACATACCACATTTGTTGTCAAAAAATCTAAAATGCTTAAATTGCAAAAACTGTTCATGTGTAAAAGAATATCTGTATTAAAAAGACTTGGTAAATTGTGTAAAATTATAATGCAAATTGTAAAATCTTTCGGCTAATCACTTATCCGCTATCATTATGTATTATACTGTCAGTTTGTACCTCATATGCCGAGGTTCTCGGCCTGAGCGTAAGAAAGTTCTGTTCTGTTCTGAACGCGATTGCTCAATGTAGCGCTACGTAGAAAAGCGAGCGAACTTTGAGGTTTTGCACCGTGTCGTATAGGAGAGAATGAGCGCTACTTGAGCGCTACATTAAGCAATCAATGAGCGATTATAAGCGCTCGCTGTTATGGAACGGAGCCCTGATATTGCATGTTACCATTACTTTCAAGTGGAATACTCAATACAGACACCATCCTCTGCCGAGAGGGCGACTACAAGTCTATACAATTTTTTAACATTCAAAGAGAGCTGGTGGGTGTAAACTGTAAACAGTATGAATAAATCGTGGGAAGATAGTGGTAACAGACAAGGAGGAAGCATAATGGCACGTTAATTTTTGTTCAATCTCCTTTAAAGGTACATCCATTGTGTTGTTGGGGGTAAAATATGCCAGACGTTATAAATGGTGTTACTTTATCGAGAAGTACCAACTATTACCGAAAACTACCATTTTGATGATACTCGACTTAGTATATTGACGATATGAAAGTAAAAGTGTCGATTTCTGATCGAAAACCGGACAATGCACCGCGTGTGGCGCGCGCCAATGAGTCAAACGTAATTTTGAAATCTTATTTAAACCAGACAAAATGACAAATTTGGTTTGATAATGTTTAATAGGTCATATAACTACTGTGCCTGTAAGTGGGACGTGCAGTTTCGGTTTCTACGCATGCATGATAATGTTACTCGATTTTAATTGAAAACTAGTAATTATGATAAGTTTGGCGATTGGGGATGAATATACAATCTGGGTGAATTTGTTTGTATTGTAAACATCACATATGGTGAGTTGGAACGTATTAAAGCCAAATAAAATTTTACGAAACACAATGGATGCACCTTTAAATCAAATCGAACGTAACACTCGTACCACGACGACGCGTTACCTGTGCTGTACGATAGAGACCATATAATGTAACCTTTTACGCCAGCCAATCAGCCGTGAGGCTAAAGCCATCGGACCGATTTGAGATGGCATAAGAAACACCACACCCAATGCGATATCTAAGAAGGTGTCTGACTTGGGGGTTAACGGTTACGGGTTCAGCGGGGTAGTACTCAGATAAACTTCCAAACGCAAGGCATAACTCTTGCCAATCTGCATGACTGGCTGATTTAAGTCTTGCGGTATTTCCCTCGCTTTGTTGTGCCTAGATAGTGAATCGCTGCACCAGAAGTGCATAGTGGGCCTGGAATTCTCAGCACAGATTTTTTAAGGAAATACTGCAAGGCCTAAATCAGCCAGTAATGGGGACTGGTAATGGAGTTATGCCTTGCATTTGGAAGTTGTACTCAGATTGTTACTGATCTGATTAGAATGAAAATGATTTTTACTTGATATATTTTAAACTACTTACGTCTTACAGTGATACAGTGATGAAATCTTATACCAAACATAGCTGAACTTTGAATTATAAATCGATTAATTGCTCATATTCTCGTTCAACACATATGTTGATGTGTGAAATTGCTCAATACTCAATTAGCTGAGTTACATTAGAGAAGCGGTATCATTTCATTCTGCCTACATCTCATTCTGCCTACAGCCTAAAACAACATTTGTCAAGGACGGTTGGTCACAGGGGTGTAGGCGGAGTGAGAAATATGGAGATGATACTTAACCCAACCTACCAACAAGAAAACCTGGCTTGATATCAACTTGCTTCAGTTGTAAGCTATGTGGTTAGTTAGTTCTATTTTGACTGTAGGCAGAATGAGATGTAGGCATACCGAGAGTCAACCGACGAAGCACATACCATATACTTACCTCAGGTAAATATGATTCATTTACTAAATTATAAGTTTTTCAATTTCATTTATTTCATCTAAATTTTGTTTGTAAAGTAAAACATATTTTCGTTCTTTGTTTAATTAGAGTCGTGATTTTATATGATAAAAATGGAAAATGAAATTGGGTTAATAAAGTTGGTTTTTTTTCAACAGGTTTCGGTAATATATGGATGGAACTCTCATTCAATGTTTCTAATAACCTACCTATAATAATAAGGCTACGAGATATATATTTGCAAGACTGGCTTAACCACTTATCTGTATCAAATAAATGTTTTATTACAGAATGTTTAAACAATCTATATATAATGAAAGTTATTTATCCTCGTTAAATGTTCGGAAATATAGAATCTCCCTTACAAAGTTTCGTTGCTCATTTCATGATTTACAGATAGAAACAGGAAGATCTATTGGATTAAAAAGAGAAGATATAATTTGTAAAATGTGCAATTTGAATGAATTGAAGATGAATATCATTTCCTTTGTGCATATCCAGCTTATCACACTTATCACAAATAAGTATATTAAGAAATATTACTTTACACATAAAATATACTCTCAACTGCTTAAGATATCGTTTGTATATACATGCATGTACATAGGCCTTTTAAGTGCAAATAAAGATTTATACTGATTCAAGCTATACCTCGTAGGATCATATGACTATTTAGCTATTGTATACCAAATATTATTCGAACACTTTCATTCAAATACATTTGTGTAGAGTCATCTTGGTGTACAACAAGTGTATGCACGTCATATAGCGTCGACAAACTAATTGAATTCAAATACTTTGAATTATTAAAATTATTCCCGTATGTAATTTTGTCACGGACAGATCAGCATCATAGTACCGCATCAACTATTTTATTACATTTACCCACTGAATAGTAGTAATTTGAAAAATTCATACTCATTCACATGTTCATATTTATATTCAGATCGGGAGATACATGTATATTCTGTTCACCTAAGTGTGTATCTGAGTGCAAATATCATGTAAATTTACAGTACGTCAATCTAATGTCAGTGAAACTAAACTACCTGGCAAAAGAAAGTATACACCTTAGTTGATTTTATCATATGTATGATTTTCATTTACAAATATCTCTTTTCGGCGTCGTACTCTACAACTGAATAGTGTAGGCCTTTAGTCATTAGAATACTTCGGGGTTTTTTTTAATGAAAAATGAATCTCATTTCTTTCCTCTTTATCCAGGGCTGCGTTCGTTTTGAACTTAGGGTGTCGCACGTGCATAAAAATCCTAATCGAACGACCCTAGTGTCACTCTCGTGTGTACTCTTGAGTCACTCGAAGTCCCTCCTGTTAAATCGAGGAGGGAAGTCGTGAGAGTAACGGAAGTACGTCATTTGACGTGGTGTTCGTCTATATTCTTCCTAACCCTCCGACTTACTTACATATATGAACACATTCGTAATAAGTCGATTTGAGGTTTAGATTTGGGTAAATGCAAAATGTAGGTTATATGCATGATAGGTGTATTCGAATACCATACAAATTCATAGTTTCACTGATGTATGATTTTAGTGCATTCATGGACGGATTGAGCAGTAGATCGGGCCATCCGTTTTGGGATTAGGTAATCCTTTTCAACAGAATATTTGGGAAAATGAATGAATAAAAAAATTAAAAGGGTAAGTATAATTAACTTTTTATCAAATGCTGAGCCTATAATAGTTATGTCGGCCATATTGTTTGACGCCGGGCAACCAAGTGTGATACTCGTTGTCGTTCGCGATAAGTGGCAACTGAGCATGCGCAAGTTTACCCTCGAGTGAGTAAAACGAACGCAGCCCCAGTGTACATTATAGTCATGTTCAAACTATCTCGTGATCTTCACGTCAGTGGTGCATATTTTCAAACTTTGGCACAATGAAAAATGAAGAAAAAAAGAAGGGGTCAAATTTTGAACTTTCAAATTTTATTAATTTTCGAATAAAAGTGTTCATATCGATTAAAGGATAACAAATTCATCACAAATACTTTGAATGAGTATAAGAGGTAATAAATGATGGGTGTTTTACCCAGTTGATCACTTACTGAATATTTCACAGAAGACAATAAAAGGTGAGCTGCCAAAACTCTTTATTAAGATGTATTACATAAGACTATGTTATTGCACATTCAACTGTACATGTCTTCAAATTATGCGAAAAAGCAAAATGATCAGTCTAGTTTTCGCGCTTATATATGGTAGCTGAGTGGGCCATTTGATTTCGTGTTAACTTTTTGTTTCGCGCATGTATCGCTTTATCGTGTCTCAATTTCACGATTTCGAGATTTAGCTTAGAACCTTTTTCGCATTTCGCAATTCGTTGTGATATTTTCGCGATTTCGTGGTTGAATTTTGACACGAAATTGAAATGGCCCCTATCATCCATCATACTTATACAATGCTTCAAAACGTCCCATATTACACGATTTTTGAACTACAATAAACAAGTAGGTGAACATACTTTCGGGATGTAGTTGTATGAGGTTGTACTAGGTTCGCTTGATGTATTTTACCGCAATCGTTGACGTGTGATGTTATCTTTTTTAATCGCACCAACATGACCTTTATGTGGCTTTTTACCAAATTGTGCATCCATAGTAATTCCCAGGGGTATTTTCTTTAAACGAAAGTCAAAAGATATCCCCTATTTTTCATTTATACTCAGTATGGTTTGTATGAACAATCTATTTTTAATATTTCAAATGGACTGTGTTTCAACAGTTGTACCCAATTGTGAACTTTTCGACATTTTTAAAGCGTAATGTGTGAACATTACATTATTGTGGGATTGTAACTGCTCTAAAGAGGTAAACGGACGTTTTGGAGTTCATATCCAGTAAATATATTTGGTAGCTTATGTCAATGCATTCTCTTCCCACAGTTTTCCGGTTCTACCCTCTGTTACATTACGCTTGAAATTGAGAGCAGAACCTAAGTCCCCTAGCGGTGGAAAGAGTAATCTCATACCGTATCCCTGGTTCTGAACCAATGAAAACTATTCTTTATCTGGCCATGTCGACAGGGTAACTTCATAGATCGAGGCATTTTACTCTGAAGGGTCTTGCTCATTAGCATATGTCAGTTGAATATGTCTGATGTAAATAACGCAAATGAACTGTTTTTGGTATCTGTCTCTGATTTGGTCTTCTTTATTTATAATTATGTTTATGATCAATAGTTTTCACAAAATCAAATAGCATAGTTGGAGGAAAACACAGAAAACACAGGAAAACGAGAAAACGTTGGCCTTACGTTTATTTTATCATTATGACGTGTCATTGGCAAATGTCACTTTTACAACGGTGTCGCTGATTGCACAACTAGATTCAATTGCAACCAATCAGGACACTCCCTTCCCGCTCCCGATTTCGTGCGTAATGTAACAGAGGGTAGAACCGGAAAACTGTAGGGACTAACCTCTGTGGGAAGAGAATGATGTCAATGAGCAAAATAGTAAATAAATCACAGAGGAGTATGACAAGGTTGTCTGTTAGAGACGTGCGTATTTCAAATACTAAAACATTTAATAAAGTTTTCAAGTGATTAACATCAGAACTATATTGATTTATCGTATAATTCTGTTGAGTAAATCAAAAGAATTATACCTAAATTATCAAGTTGTATTTTTGCCCAAGCACATAAAATCATACAATCGAGAATGGTTACTTTCATGGACATGTCGCCCCTAACCACTAGCACTCGTTATTCCGAAATAGTTCAGAATCTTATAAGTTCTTAAACTTTTGACAAAACTTGGTGATCTTATTTGAATATATTCTGTGAAGTAGGCGTCAAGAGATACCACTAGATTTATGTTTACTTCACCAATCTAGTCGTACTGATTTATATAAGATATGTGTTATCTACATTCAGAGATGCAGAATTGGGCACAACACTTATAAAAGAAGAGTCGTTGTAAACAATAGTGACGAATGTCTGAACATAACTACTTTGCAAATATTCCAAAGTGGTATACAATGATAGTCCTCAGTTTGTTATCGTTCCAATCATAAAACCATTTATCATCCAAAACTGGCTCCCACAGTAGATATCGCTTGTGTGAGATGAAGCGATATCTACAAGCGATATCTACATTGTAGATATCGCAACAATCAAATCGTCACAATCCTATTACATCATCAGTTAATGACATCACAAGGCTTTGACATCACTAACAACACTGCTGACAATATTATGACGTCACAAAGTTGATGACGTAACAATGCTATGATGCCACAATGCTGATGACGTCACAATGCTATGACATCACTGAGCTCACTGCTGAAGAAGTCAAATGGCAGCTTTGTGTTGCAGATATGTTCATTATTTTGCTAATACTTGTTTAAGAATGATTTTGAATGATAAATAAAATCTCAACCTCATGTCTTCTGATATCAAATATATCAACACTCGTTGATTAAAGTAAAAATATCCTCGGCAAGCCTCGGATATTTGTAACTTTAATCAACTCGTGTTGATATATTTGATATCAGAAGACACTTGGGTGAGATTCTCTATTTATCATCCAAAACTCTGTTTCACAGTAGATATCGCTTGTGTGAGATCAAGCGATATCTCCTTGGATATATCGTTTTAAAAGTAGATTTTGGACAATGCCCTATCACCGCCGACCACATGACATTACAATACAATGACCTCATAAACACAATTACGTCACAATGCAATGTAATGGCGGTGCTGTGTTCAGAGATGTACAGGTTTTTTTTTATTGAAAGCAAATAAGAATGATTTTGGTGATGTCCCCTCGTGTCATCTGATATCAATGACATCAACACACGTAGATAAAAGTCAAATATCATCGGCAATCCTCGGATATTTTAGAATTGACCTCCAAGATTTTATTGCTTTTACTTAGTAGCATTCTATTCCCACAGAGGTTAATTACTCCCTCAGATTCCCGTTCCTAACCTCTGTTCTAGATGGCCTGTATTTTTTGCGATGCGTCATGCGATGCGTTGCGTTGCGTGTTTTTCGAGCATACTACATGCGTTAAGAAATTGCGTTACATATTGCGCTTTATAAAAAAAAAAGTTCATAAAGGTATTATAACTTTAGTGTATTGTAGTCTGTAGATATGGGTGCCAACATGCTCTTACTGGAAGAGGAATAGGACAAATAGAGCCACGGCATCTGTAGCTCATCAGGACTTCATTGATTTATTATCTAAGGTTGAATATCTTAGTTATCTCAAGTAATAGATTTACCAAATCTACAATTTACAATTGTCCAAGGAGTCTGTACACAACATTTCAGCTTGCTATAGCTTTTTGTACTGGAGAAGAAGATAAAAGAAGGTTTTCAGGCCATGACCCCTGTGTCCCATATTTGGGGTCACATGGTCAACACATATACAATTTAGAATCCCCATTGCCTAATGAGTCTGCACGCTAGAGCTTTTTGTACTGGAGAAGAAGATGAAAATAGTTTTTCAGGTCATGACCCCTGTGACCCTATTTGGGGACATGGGTCACCAATTCTACAATTTAGAATCAGCATTGGCCAAGGAGTCTGTACACAACTTTTCAGCTCTCTAAACCTTCTGCAACTGGAGTAAAAGATGAAAATAGGTTTTTAAGGTGGTGACCCCTGTGACCCTATTTGGGGACACGGGGTCACCAATTCTACAATTTAGAATCATCATTGGCCAAGGGGTCTGCACACAACCTTTCAGCTCTCTAGACCTCTTGGAACTTGACAAGAAGATGAAAATAGGTTTTAAAAGGTTGTGACCTTATTTGGGGACACGGGGTCACCAAATCTACAATTTAGAATCCTCATTGGCCAAGGAGTCTGCACACAACTTTTCAGCTCTCTTGACTTTTTGGAACTGGAGAAGAAGATGAAAAATGTTTTTTTAAGGCTGTGACCCCTGTGACCAATTTTACAATTTAGAATCCCCATTGGTCAAGGAATCTGTATACAAAATTTCAGCTCTCTAGACCAAGTTGTTCTGGAGAAGAAGACGGATTACGGATGGGCGGACGGACGAACGGACGCCGGACACCATGCCATGCCATAAGCTTTAAAAAAAACGCTGTACAAAATGTGTAAATCACACTTGATGTTTTCAAAAGGTTTCATTGCTCCAAATATACTAATTTCCAGCAATTAGAGCAGCAATATTTCAGCGTATGAATTCTTAGCTCAACAACATGAAAGAGACAATCAGAACGTCATTGGATTATTCACAATTTCGAAACATTATGATAGATGATTATTTCATTATCATATGAATAATTCAAAAAATAAATGTACTCATTTACAAGACTGACTACAGCCGTTCAGGGGACATATTTTTCATAACATTGTCTTGGTACGTGCACATATCTGATGATTTAAATCCAAATTCCCCACTCGTATTTTATATTCATCCAAAGTGCCATGTGAAGCTGCATACCGAAGGTTTGTGTATTTCAGCGCAAATGTCAAGTGATTTGGCATGTCTTTGAAGCATCGTATCAACGCGAAAACTAAGCTGACCACGTGGTCTGTTTGCATTATAAGAAGACAGTTGAGTGTTCCATAACATAATCTTTATGATACCTGATAAACAGTTACAATTTTGGCAGTTCTTTGAAGTGAGTTGGAGTCAATCTTTGGAAAATTACATTTTCTTCTGTGAAATATTCAGTAAGTAACCAACTGGGCTAAACATACATCATATATACTCGTATTTCCTCTTATACTCATTCGGTGTTTTTGTGATGAAATAAAGTGGTGGGGTTTTTTTGTGGCATTTTGGGAGTAAGCTGGTGATATTGAATGTGTATAAGCGGTTTAGAGGTGGTGTGGGGTTTGCTGTGTCTTTAGAAGATTGAGAGAAAGTGGAGTTTTTGGTTGTGGCATTTGGGAGTAAGGTGGTGATATTGAATGTGTATAAGCGGTTTAGAGGCGGTGTGTGGTTGGACTGTTTTTAGATGATTGCTAGAGAGTGGAGTTTTTGGTTGTGGCACTATGTAGTATGTTGGATATCTTGAATGTGTATAAGAGATTTAGAGGTGTGGTGTGGGGTTGGGCTGTCTTTCGATGATTGTTAGAGAGTGGAGTTTTTGATTATGACTTAAGGGAGTATGTTGGTGATCTTGAATGTGTGTAAGAGATTTAGAGGTGTGGTGTAGGGTTGGGCTGTCTTTCGATGGTTGTTAGAGAGTGGAGTTTTTGGTTGTGGCATTTGTTAGTATGTTGGTGATCTTGAATGTGTGTATACGTTATACAATAGGTGAGTGTGTGAGTAACAATTTGGGTGGGATATTTGGATACGGGGTTTGTAATGTAAGGTTTTGTACATTGTGTGTACTTTTACATTTTATCTATTTTAGAACAACAAGTTATACGTGTCTCAAAGGCCTAATGGCCGGGTGCTATATACTACTGTTTTAATATGTTTTTATGCATGGAATTTTAGCATGTGACCCAAAAATAAACTATTTATCTTCTTCTTTTTTTTATCTTCTTCTGTATAAGAGATTTAGAGATGTGGTGTGGGGTTGGGCTGTCTTTCGGTGGTTGTTAGAGAGTGGAGTTTTTGGTTATGACATTAGGTAGTAATTTGGTGATCTTGAATGTGTATAAGCGATGATGTTGGCTTGGGCTGTGTCTTTGACTTTGGGAATTTGGGGAGCGTGTTTCAGGATGGTTATGTGTTTTCTAAGGAGGGTCTTGGCAGTGGCAGTTGGGAGTATGTTGGTGATTTTGTTTGTGTATCAAAGATGATAGAGGATATGCGGAGATTTAGGGAGGGTGTCTTTGCATGATTATGAAAGTAG